>JANPWX010000111.1:3749501-3914016 GCA_024734555.1 Trochalopteron elliotii
CCGCCGCTGCTGGGGCTGTGTCTGGGGCGGGGGAGGCGCAGCCGTGGCTCTGCTTGCCGGACTGGGGCGGGGGAGCAGGGAGGGACCCCGGCCCGAGGAGGGCTCCGCGCACCGGCCGCGCTGACGCAGGGCCTGGCTCCGGGGAGTGACTCACGCTGTGCTTCTCCGTCAGGGCTGCCCGGGGCACGTTCTTCCTGCGCCCCGCTTCCCCCAGCTGTGCTCCCCGTGCTCCTCGGGACGTGCCTTTCCTCTGACCTGCGTCTTCTCCTGCCCCTGGCTGTGACTCCCGGGGATCCTGCTCTGCCATACTCTTCTGCTCTCCACGCCTGCGCCTTTTCGGAGGTGCCCTGGAGGAGAGAGTCCGTCTCCTGGCTGGGGGGAAGGAACAATCACGAAACATAACTGGAAATATGGCAGTATCCTCTAGGCAATGGGCGCAAATAGACGTGCCGCAAGCCTTGTGATTGTCAGCTATAATAAATACTAGAAGGAGAGTAGGAGACAGATGTAATTCTTCGTACCTGGTGATGTAAATTCAAGGAAGCAAAGAGTCACGCGAATTTAAATCTCGTTGCAGGCAGTGGCTGTGGGCTCCGGGACAGCTCTTGATGTCTCTTCACAGAGCTGGTAAGGGTGGGACAAAAAAATTCCTGTGTGTGGCTTTGCTTCCTTCGTAATTTTTTGAGAGGTGCCTGAATTTAAGCTTTTCCTTCTAAACAAATCAGTTTCAGTGTTGGTGTGGGGGGGGTTTGTGTTATGTCATAGCTTCCTACTTCATGATGTCTCAGGTCTACTCTGCATGGTTTGCTGTGATTTTTTTTTTTTAGGGGGGGAAATGGGAATAAAGGAAGAAGAGTGCCTTGAGGAAATGGAGGATCCTTTAGTGCAAATAGATGGGAGAGCAAAGCAGTCTTACTGGAATTAAGATCAGTGGGTATTTAGTAGTGCAAGGCTGGATCTTAAAATCACTCAAGAAGGAACTGTCAGCCTACCAGGAGTGGGGTACTGCTATGCTTCTGATGAGCTGTTGATCAGGATACAGTTACTTGCTGGATAATCTGAATTCTGGAATAGATTTTCAGCTGCCATGGAGTCTGGAGTGGTGGCCTGGAAAGGAACTGCCACAGGAGCAAAATTAAATTTCATTATTTATTTTTGGATCCATGCAATGTGTGTGTGACTGTCCCTATGCAGGAACAAAGGCTGAATTCCTACTCTGGAGAATTCACAAAGTAAAAGGGAAGGAAGAGGGTGAGAGGAGGCATGACATGTAATTAAAGAGGTCAGGGTGGGGACTAGTTGTGTCGTGTTAATACAATGTTTATTCTGTATTTAACAGATTAAAATGACAAATGCTGCCTATCTTAATTCCTGTTTATGATAATGTTTTGATGATGGGGTTTGATATTCTTAGGGAGATGTCAATCATAGTGACTCTTCTTGTGAAGAAGAATGAAGGGAATTCCTGAGGGGCAGCAGAGAGGAAGGGCATGTTTCTGTAGGAATTGCACTGGTCAGAGAATGATAGAATTGAAGTGAGGAAAGTACTGCATGCTTTCTTAGGACTGAAATAATTCTCTAGTTTTAGGCATTTCTGCTAATGTTGTTTAGGTTTCTCTTATTTGCTGTGCTTTTAAGCTGTCACTTTCCCACAAGGTGGGATCTTTTGCTAATCTCAGTGTTTTAAAGAACCTTGACAATCTTAAAAGATAGGCAATAATCAAAATATTTGGCTTTTGAAAATGAACGTGTCTTACCTAAGGTGACACGGTAACAGTAGAGATTATTGGTTAAGAGATTTGTGTGAGAGCTGCCAGTCTTAATCCTATTCTTGGTGAATTAATTTATGTGTTGCAAAATTGTTTCCCATGTTTGGTATTTGGGATGCTTTGACAAAGACATTAGTGATACCATGTTTGAGGAAATAACTGTTTTGGAAATGGTTGGAATGATGCGTCTTCCTGGCTGTTTATTGCAAACTTCTCACCAACACATCAGAAGTAACAAAAACTTTAAAAAAAATAAATCCTAAGGAGTATTGCAACTTTATCTGCAGTGGTAAAGTTGAGGTGCCTTATATTTTGGTGTATATGGTCCTAGAGCTCTTTTAGCTAAATCAGCAATCACCCTTGCTGGTGGTCTGTATCACACTGATTATTCTAGATCCTACCCTAATTTAAATGGGTAAGATACAAAGAATTTGCAACTGTCCAGTAGGAGGATGTAAACAAACAACTTCATTCTGCATTGTGAGTGTGGTGTCCTATGTGTCCCTTAAGAGATGGAGAGGTTTGGGTATTTCAGGTTTGTGTCTTCAGCCACACAAAGAATTGCCTAAACTTCTTCTCTGCCACTTTTTATCCCAGGGTCAAGGGTTTTGGTACATAAAGCTTACACAGGCTCAATATCTGGAAATGCTGGGGGAAATCTCACTTGTCAGCAGTGTTACTGTTGAGGGAAGAGAAGGATGTTGTCTTGCCACATTTGTTTTGTCTTTGAGAAGTCTCCAATTTTTTTAAATTGGAGCACAAGCAGTTACATTGGTAACAGAGCAATTTTGTTTCTGACTTAAGGAAAGCACCCTGGAAGAAATGCAGACAAGCTTGTTCTATGAGATAGGTGAAGAGAAGAGAATATACTGGTATTAGTATGACTACAAGAACTGTTATTACTTTCCACAGAGATGTCATAAATAGTTTTCAGTTTTGCAATGGACCAGAAGGTAAACAACTCTTCTGAAAATTTTTTGGGGAAACAAATTTCTGTGGAGTTCTGCAGAAGTGCCCTGGTCCTGCACTGTGCTTATTTGGGTGAAAATGCTGATTTATTGTGCAGTACTTGACCCTCATGGAAGATATGTTTAGACACTAATCAGAAATCTTTGGTTTGTATTTGCATAGTGGTGTTTAACATGGAATTGCCTTTACTCCAAGCCTTGAAGACTTAGGGTGACTGCAGGCCTGCCTTTTTTGGCACATACAGATTTTTTGCTTCTGTGTTGGAAGAAAGGAGAATTTTGCTGTGCAGTGAGAGCGAACACCCTGCTAGTTTGTATCTTGGCCTCTTTTTCTAACTTCATTTGATGCAGATAGAAAACCCTAAAAGCTGTTGTTCCTGTACTTGACTGTAATCCTCCTGTGTGAGTTGCAAGGAGCACTCTCTGTTCCTGTCACGTATCTTCTCACCACTCCAATAATTGGAATGCCGGGAAAGGGGAAACCCTTCCCCTGATCCCAAGGGTCTTGGCTAACAAGAGGCTCACGACAGAGGTGCAGTTCATGCTTAGCTGGCATGCTGTTTACTTTGGAGCCAGGTAAATAAGAGGCAGCTCTGCTCTGGAAATAAAATATCTATTGATGTGCAGGAATATCTGCATTCTACATATGTAGGTATTCCATAGGGGTGTTTCTGAGACAAGTTTGACACATTGAACTGTGGTCAGGAAGTCCATCTGTGTTCTGTCTGTCCAATTCATAAGTAGAAGGAAGCAGGATTCCACTTTTTCACATCCTTATTTTCAAAATGGAGATGCAATGGGAACAAAACTGCAAGTTACTTGTTTTGTTCCTTTTGTGTAAACTGACCATTGTTCAACAACTTCAGCTCCACTGGGGCTCTCTCTGTCATTGCAACAGGCATTGCTGGACACCGGGCAGTGCAAGGAACACAACTGTTGCGTGAAAGTACCTTTTTAGTTACATTTCTGCACAGAATTACATTTCCAATGAGGGCAGGAATCTACAAGGTGCTTTATGGCAGGAGACACAGAGTTCCAATTTACTTTTTGCTGCCTCTGTTGCTCTAATAGTGCCCTGAGGCAGCTGGGAGGAAATACTTTGCACTGCCACATTCCTGCTGTCAGTATGTGATCCCAGTTGATGACTGGGCAGCACTAGAGTTCTGGGTCGTGCCTCTGCAGTCAGTGTCAGCAGCTTGCCTGCCTGCCTGGCTCTGCAAGCCTCTCCCTCGCTGCTCTCCAGGTCTTTCACCCCCCTTTGAGACCTGCCCTAGGCTTTTGGTGCATCTCTGGTTCACTTCCAGCGCTACAAGAAGTGGGCTGAGGGCAGTTAAAGTTCCCAGCTCTTCATTTCCAGTCATGTTGTAGAAAGGAAGCCTGAACACCACCTCAGCACTTCCAGTCTGCATTTGTACGTGTTGCTCAACACCCAACACAGCCTAAGGCTGGTCGTAGTTTGTAGGCCTCAGACAGAAAGTTTGGGATGAGCCAGGTTCACTAACACCATATTGGCTCCTTAACCAATATCTGTGTCAGTGTCTGTGTGGGATTCCACATTTTTTACAAAGCTGGAGTGTCAGGGTATGAGGGACAGGAACTCTGCATCGTCTGCCCCTTGGTCAGGTGTGTGGCTGCACTTTGCTCACTTTTGTATTTGTTTGTGAAGCTGGAGTTCTCTTCTGTCTCTGTGTGCAAGGCAAATATTGACTCGTGGACTAATGGCATTTGCCGCTCCAGGATATGCCTTTGCCCGACCTAAGGCAGACACTGATCAGGGAAGGGAAGGAAGGCCAAGGGCATCCTGCTGAGAGTTTCCCTTGGACATTTAATTGAGCAAATCAGGATTATAATCTATAAAACATAAGTTTTCTGGTTGTGAGAAGATGAAATTGAACTGCCTGGTTCAGTGCAGAGTTTTTGTCTGACTTCTTAGAGAGGGAGATGTTAAATTGGACACAATCTACTTGGAATTTCAAAAGCTGAGCTGGAAGAGGCTTCTAGAACTACACCTACCTGCATAGCCTCCTGATGGATACTGTTACTTTCAATCACTTCTCTCTCTTCCAAAACTTTTTTTCTTTATAAAGGAAGAGAATAGAGAACAGTGGAAACCAGCTGACAGTCTAGAGGTGGGAGTGGGATTTACTGCATACACTGTTGCTTTCTGTTCATTAAACATAAAGGAAAAAAAAAAGTTTTTCCCATGCTAGCTTACTGTCAGAAGAGGTGTTTTAACTGTTAGAACAGAGGTGCAATTCTTGTAGCAGTGAATGAAAATTATTCTAGAAAGAATTATTATGCTTGTTTTCCTCCTTCTGATGATACTCAATGGAGGTTCCTGCATAGTTACTGGTTGTAAAGTTTTCAGGGTACAAAAACATTGCTTGGTAAAATGTTTGTTTTCTGCACAGTCTGCTAGAGGTATGCTGCCTTTTTTGTGGATTTTTCTTTTCTTCTTTTTTTCTTTTTTTTTTCCCTTAAAATCAGTGGGGGAAGAGCACTCCTGGGAAGGAGTTTCTGTCCCAAAATAAAGGTTCTACTGAAAGGCTCAGATGGCATCATTTCATGCTCAGCACATCCAGGCAGTACCACCACAGGCTTGGGTGGATATCACGTGGCAAAAGAGGCCAAGCAGGTAAAACACAGGCAGCAGGAAATTGCTATCTGGTGTTTGCCAGGAGCCAGGTAATTGAAATCTCTCATACTGCAGGTATGGGGAAGAGACAGTGTGTCCAGGAGAGGTGCATTATTTCCAAGCGGAAGTAAATTTGCAGAACTCCTTTGCAAACATCAATTTCTAAAGGACAGCTGCACTAGAAAATAAACTATTTGGACATAATCCTGCATGGCGTGTGTTTGCAACTCCAACAAAGGTGTTACAGGTGGAGTTCTTCAAATGTCTGTACCTGATGCTGACTGTGGGCTTCCCTTGCAGCCTTCTTTTTCAGGTACATCACACCTGTCTTCTAGCAGGCTGGAATCAATGGTGGTGATTTGTTTTGGACTCTGAATTCAAAAAGTAAATCTGCAATTTGTACTATTTGCCTAATAGGTACTATTTGCATTTTAGCAAAAAATACATTTCTTTCAAAATATGAAGACTACCTGTTGCACGACCAAAATTGCTTCATATAAGAAACTTAAATTGCCTTTAAACATGGGAGATGCTCCCTAATGTGTGGATGAAACTAGTTTAAATTTTGTAGTACTGAGGGAGTTGCCATTAATATTTGTTGGATCTGGTGTGTTTTTTCCTTTGTATTTCTTACTGTTGCTTTATTTCAGAAATGTGTACATTGCAAATAACACAGCAATTTCACACATGTGGTTTCATAAGCTCCGTGGAGCCCCTTTTGTTACTTGCTATCTCCTGGCTAGGAGAGCTTGAGAGTTGCTTTAGGTTTATATCCCTCAGTCAAAGGAATGACCTTACTATGTCAACCCCACGTACAAGATATCTTCCTCCTCCTGGCTCGCACTAGGTGGTGCCTGGCTGTGTCAGGGAACCTTCTTCCCAGTTACTGTGATGCTGGAAGGGCTGGTTCAGTGGCCTCAGCACCTTCTCTTGGAGACACCTGGCTCTGAGGGCAGTGCCCAGGGCAGTGTCTCCATGTGGCACAGGAGGAGCCTTCCCTTGGTGTGATTCCTGCTGCTCACCCTGCCCTTCCACACAACCATGCCAGCAGCAAGGTGAGCCTCACACTCTCTCTGGGCTCTGTCCCAGATGGGTGCTTGCAGGAAGGTTTCTGTGAGAATCAGGGGCAGGAAAAACCTGCCCACCAAGTTCAGTGCTCTCATGTCAGGGATAGGACAGCAGGCAGGGGAGTGATTCCCAGCAAGGCAGAGGCCAGGGCGTGATGACTGGACAAGGGAGGGTGTTCCATCTGCTACACCTATCCTGAGACAAGGAGAGACTTACTCAGCACTCTCCTGCCCTGTTTCCAAGCACTGTGGTTAATACCCTTATTATGTTTTTTTTGTCAGCCACATGCCTGACACGTTGGCCTAGCTCCTCCACAGCAGGTTGGCTCAGCAGTGGTTGTGCATGCAATGAAGGTTAATAATGGCTGAGGGGAATCTCTACTCACAATCTCAAGACACTGAGGATGGATTTGGAGCACAGGCAATGAGAAACATGGCAGATGTACTGACTGCATTCCTGATAAAAGCCATTGGAAACAGGGTTAACTGGGCTGGGAGAAGGACAGAGGAGAGAAGGGGAGAAGCCTATGTTGCAGGCTTAGGAACAGAGCAGCCATGGTTGCAAGGCAGTGAAAAAAAGCATCAAAATACATTTACAGTAATGTTGAAAGGGAAGTAAGTCATGTCAGCCAGTTTACCTTCTTGGGGTACATGGTCTGTGCATTCCCATGTAGTGTGAGCATGCAGATGCTCATTTTGTAGTTGTTGTTACGTCTTCAACTACTAAGAGAAGAGTTGATGTTAAGGGAACAAATGGGACTAGAATGTAGGGAAGAACTGAAAAACATTTACAGAACTAGTAGACATGCAACGGACCATCCTGTGGACTACATTACTTCTCAGAAGCAAAAGCTGGATCTTATTTTTTGGTTGTTTGTGATTCTTTTTGCCCTAAGAGTTGGTGTCAGAATGGATCAGAGTGTCTGTTCATCCATGCTGGCCTTTCTCAGGCAGAGAGGTATTTAAATCTGTAAGGAGGAAACCTTATCATTTGTATTCCCAGACACAGATTTTTTTTTTATGCTTTTGCAGTGTTTTACAGCTACTTATCTTGGAGTGCTGTATCAGATTGCTTCCTGGCTGCAAGTGCTCACTGGAAGGTTCACTGAGATGCAAAGGCAGTATAAGCTTGTACTAATCAGCACTGTGAAATGACTTGGATAGGGCCTGTGGGCTGAATCCCTGGGGTTTCTCCTTTTAGCAGCTTCCAGTCATAAGTAGCTTTACTGAAAAGGGAAGCTGGAAAAGCCATCCTCGGTGTGCAAATGTTAGTTTCCCCCAGGTTCTTTCCCAAGGAAGTGTGAATGACTGATCTATCCCAGCACTGGCTTTATCTGCTTGGTAGAGGTGGCTCTTGCTGTCTTGCGCACACAAATTGACGTTGATATTAAAGTCTAGAATCTCTCTAATTACTGAACTATTCCATTGTTTTCCTGGAAATCCCCACAGAAATCTGCTGTTGACTAGTGTCAGGAAAGCAAGGAGGGGAGCTTTATCACTTGTTTTAGTTCAGAGGACCCTGGTTTGTGACTCATTGCAGAGGTACTTGATAGCATCTTGTCCACATCCACATGCTTCAGGGAGTTGTATTTTGCAGCCCTACATACTTTACTCATGTGCTTTGTGGTGCTGCTCTAAAATCTCTTTTGGACTTATTGCATCTAGTGATACCTCCTTTAACCCTTTTCACCGCTTGTGTCCTTCTCCATGGTCAATGGTCAACCATCATGCTTCAGAGAACGATGATGTATGGGGTATCTTCTTAGTTTATGTCGTTAAATACAGGACTCACAGTATACAATGGAAAAGGTGTTGAAAGTTGACCTGTTTTTTTGTCATTCTTTCAACCAATTGTGCTGTTATTTCCTCAAGAAATTTGGCAAATGACAGTGTGCTCTTTCTAGCTAGTCAGTAGGTATGAAACCAAAAGGAAATTCCAGTCTCTGTAATTTGTTTCTTGTGGGAGCAGAACTTAAATACTAAGGAATTTAATTTTCACATGAGAAAGTTGTGCGTGAGGGGTCTGTCAGTCCCCCACCATGTTCTGAGATGCTAATTGAATTCTCTCATCCCCCTTTTTTTCTTTTTATAGCAGGAGTTTAACGTCTCACCTCTGTGGACAGCATTTCTGGACCTGCTGACACCTGTGCCGCTCAGCCTTGCCTAGCGCAATGTCAGGTGAGCACACAGCAATTGCCACAGTATCATCTCATTTGGTTGCTTGCTCTGTCTTCAGCTGAAACTTCATAACAAAGGTTTCTGGTTTCAAGAGCCATTCTTTTCATGAACATACTTTCTGGTCAGATTGAGAGAGAGGAAACTTGGTGACCCAGCAGCCTTTTCACTCAGGGTAAACTCAGTTCCTTCTTTTACCATGTAGAACCTTTTTCAGCCAGTGAACAGAGAGGAAGGAGGTTGAAATCTGGTCTGCTTTCCCCATTTTTCCTTAAGATTTGCTTGATTCTGTTCTCCCACCCAAGATTTCCCCCAAAGTGAGTGGCTCACAATGACTGTGAGAGACTTCTGCTGTACAATGGTAGCTCTAGGACTGACAGAATGCTGAAGAATAACTGGAGTTCAGTTGTGGACTTCTGAGATACAAACTTTGCTAAAATTAGGTCTTCTCCTTCTTAGAGAAGCAAACTTTCCCACCCTGTACTTTTTTCTAAACCTTCCTTCCTGGTCCAGCCGGTTATTTCAGTGCAGATAACCCTGGGGGAGACTATGCTTCAAGGCCAAGTAGACCTTTGTCTTGCTGATAGAACAATAGAAGACCTGGGTCATGTTTATCTGCTTCAATTGCAAGACTTGGTGTCTGCTTGTATTCCAAGGGATGCTGTTCACTCGGACTCTAGCTGAGACTGGAAGGGTGCTTGTCTTGGACACAAAAGACCAAGATTATAGGCATACTTTCATTGCTGCAACTCTTTATACATGGTCTGACAATATCCCAGCCTGCTGGAAAAAAAGGGAGCAGCTGAGCATCTTCCTAAGGTCTCTGATTTTCCATTCTCGTGCCTGAGTGACAGAGTTTCAGGGAACTCTGGAGTGCTGCTGGTGTTGGTCCATAGGAGGGTTTTACTTCTGCAAAATAATATTTATTTGATGATGATAACCCTGGCTTGTTGCTGATCACACAGTTTTTCCAAGCAGGTGAGTGATCATATGATGCCATGGAACTATTTCTCTTCCCTAAAAATTGCTTTCTTAGAGGAAACTCCATTTGGCGCTTTCGCCTCTTTTGCTCAATAAAAAGGAACAAAACCATCTGAAATTACTGTCTTCCCTGATGAAGTGGGAGCTGTCTCAGTGTTTAGAGTAGCAGCAGCAACAAACTGATGAGTGAGTCTTTCCCATGCTGGAACAGTCTGTGTGGAGTGTGTATTTTCCAAGTGTGTTCTTCCAGGTTTTCACTGCTATGTGTTGATCTCTTTCTGTTTAGGCCATCACACTCCCTCTGCTGGGGGTCCGTTCTCAGCACTCACACCCAGCATTTGGCCTCAGGACATACTGGCAAAATACACACAGGTACAGTGTGGGGCAGGGTGAGGATGTTCTCTGGCTCTGCAAAAGTAGAGGGAACCTGGTGTTTTCTGGTGGTCTCTGAAAGCCACAGGGAAAAGGAGGGAGAGGTGCACTTTTTCTCCAATGCTTTGGTTGTGGACTTCACATGTTTTGTCGTTGCATCATGCCTCTTGCAAGGGGATATTGCAGAGAGCTAAGAAAATCCTGTGAATTATTTCCCTGCTGTTTTGCAACTGTTGCTCCACTGTAAAATGCTGACACCCTCAGGGAGCCTCTGTCATCATCGAGCTACTCTGGATGGCTTGTGCATGGCAGAAAATGCAAGCCTCAAGCTTGTCACCATGTGGGTAGAGCAGGAAGGAAGGAAGCAGCTGTGGAGTTTCATAATTTAGCCACAGTGTTTGCTGAAAGCAGATTAAAGCTTTCTGTGAAGGTATGTGGGCAGTGCTTCTTGGGTGCTGCCCAGGTGCAGTGCTTGCAAGAGTCCCCACAGGAGATGCAGGTGGGCTTGTAGGAAAGGGGAGAGAGCAGTAGGATTTTACTCCTGAAAAAAGCCTGGAGATAATCTCCCAGTTTGGAGGTGTATCACCCAGTATGCCCCAATGCCACCCATGAGGAAGGTTGAGATTTGGGTCATGGACCTTAAGTTTCTTTGGCCTATAATTTGGACTTGCATCACAAGTGCAAATCCCAGTTTTGCCTGCTGCCTTTCAAAGGAAATTTGAGAGCAACAGGCAGGAGATGGAGTGGTGCAGGGAGCTGAATTTGCAGTGTGTGTGCAGAGGTAACAGGAGGGATGGCTGTGTATTAGTGATGCAGACAGTAGAGGCCACTTTAGCTGGTATGTGTATATTCCTCAGTCCATGAGGAGAGCTGCATGTCCTTCCAGGTGGGCAGTTCTGATCTTGATAAGATGCTGAGCTCAGGTCCTGCTGGGAAAATCTGTATAGTTTTTTCCCTGGAGAAGTGAAAATGGGAATGGCAGGCAACGTCTTCTCAGCTTGGAATTGTGGTGGGAGGCTTAAAAAATTAATGGGCAAGGGGTCTAGTTGCTCAAAGGGCACAGAGTGGGCAGTGGTGGGATGAGGCAATATCTATGTCTCTGTTTGGTTATTCAGTGATAGACTGCTGAAAATGTCTGTTTCCCTTCTTCACGTCTCCCAGAAAGAAGAATCCTTTGAGCAGCCGGAGTTCCGCTATGATGAATTTGGTTTCCGAGTTGACAAGGAAGGTAAAACCAGTCCTGTCCCTGCCACTTGCATTGTGGCAGCCCTCCCCATGCTTTCAGGTGTGGCAGGATTTTGCAACCATTCTGTGCTAAGTCTTGTCTACCCACCTGTTTCTGTGTGCTACCATTTGTAATCAAGTGCATTAGATGTGCTGGCTTTATGGAAGTCCAGAGCATAGACTATGCAGCAGTCATTTCCATCCCCTTATGTTGTGCCATGGGGAAGAGGGAGAAAAGTTGAGGAGTTACCATTTCCATTAGCAGCTGCGTTCTGGAGAAGGGCAACTTTCCTAGTTCACAGTGGGATCTCCATTGTGTTCTGTTAGCACTGCAGGGGCACATAGCAGGCACGGTGAAATGTGCTGTCTGCTGAAAAACTCATGGCCAAGGTGAGTGGTTGTATGTTCTGCCCACCTCAGCATCTCAGCAAAGTGTGGGGCAAACTGTAGGGGAAGAACCTACATCCTAGTTTTTTCTGCAAGCTATGGAAGCAGACAACCAAATAGAAGGAGGCATGGAGTGCTGTTGAAGGTGAGCATTGAACTACAACAGCTGGCTGCCTTAGCAAAGAGGAAGAGAAAGGAGTGGGAGATGTAGGAATTGTTTCACGTGCTCTGGAGGTCATTCCCAGGGCTCAGGCTATGTAATTTAAGGGCGGAAGTTGTTTGCATGTGTGCCCTGAAGCACCTTGAGTCACGGAGGATCCTCTTTGAAGCAATGACCTGAAGATGAGGACAGAACACAGTGATTTTTTTTCAGCCAGAACATTTGATAGACCTGTGCATTATAAAATCAGCAGAAAGATTTGGAGTGCATCGTTGGGATGTATTATATGATGATGGACAGAGTGCCTTATGTCAAACCTGTCTTTGTGCTAAAGTACAAAGTTTAGGAAGCCAGCCTCAGGTTAAGGTGCTTGCTCATTGTGAATTTGGAAGTGTCCTTATTAAAACATTTTTGGTGATTAAATATGCTGAAAGTTAACATTTTGCACCTCATTACGTCCATGAGCATATAGCTTCTGCTTTCCAGCTCTCAGGCTTGCTATGCTTTTGTCAGGCTGATTTACAGATCCTTACAAAGCCCAGCATGATGACTGCTGCCAGGATCTTGCTTAATTCCAGCCACACTGTGCTCTAAATCATGAGTAAGTAGAGACTAGAAGCCTGCCGACAGCTTCTTAGTTCTCAAGGTCCCAAGCCTTTTGCTTATGACCATAAAATTTGCTGCGTGGAGTAGGCAGTTAGTAACCAACCTTTCCCTTTCCATGCTTCGACTGGAAGATATGAATGTTTTGAATGTGCTTTTTTTCAGATGGCCATCCTATTCCCTGCCCTGCCATGTGTTCTTTTCCTTTCCTGTTCCCTCTCTCACTTGTCTCCACTCCTTTCTCTTCCCTTTGCTGAAGCAGATGGTGGTGAGCCGAACTCCAGCAAGCTTCTGGGAGTCCCACTGACAGAGGAGCCACAGCAGAGGCTCAAGTGGCAGGCTCATCTGGAATTCACACACAACCATGATGTGGGCGATCTCACCTGGGACAAAATTGAGGTCACTCTGCCACACTCAGACAAGCTGCGCTCTCTGGTGCTGGCTGGCATCCCACATAGCATGAGACCACAGGTGAGAGTGCTGCCTGTTCTGTGCAGGCACTCCTGTCTGGAGTAAGAGATCATGGAATGGGATCTCTTCGTTGAGAGGGTGCCAGATTATGGCTTTCTATGGCTGACTGAGTGACCTCTGTCTCTGTTCACCCTATCCCCCCAGCTGTGGATGCGCCTTTCAGGGGCTTTGCAGAAGAAGAGGAATTCAGAGATGTCATATCGAGATATTGTGAAAAACAGCTCTAACGATGAAACCATTGCTGCCAAACAGGTAGGAGATACTTCCTAGTGCTGAGTGGGAAGAAGGGCAAGATTTGCTGTGTGAGGTAGATGGGATGTCTACCTGACACCTGCAGCAGAGGCAGTTGAGAGGATGTGTGGTTAAATCCTGATAAGCTTAATCCTGTGGGGCATATTTCTTCTCTGTTTTGTTGGAATAGCAGTTCTTTAGCTCTGCTCTTTCCTAGGACAGCAGGGAAAGGGTTTGATCCATGCTACCTGCAGACTAGAAAAACGCTGCAGTTGCATCTCAGCGAATGTCCTCATGCTCACTGAGGGAAGGGAAGGGTGAAAGGCTGACAGACGCACCTCTGTTGAAGTTGTGGCAGCTACTTTCATGGCATATCTTTGTTCCCTTGAACACAAAGTTTCCGAACACCAACAAGACTATTAAAGAATGTTTTCCCTCTTTCTTTGACCTCACGGATTTGGCCAGGTCGTTGGTTTTTCTCTGGAATACATTTATTGGGAAGCCATACGTGACATCCAAGCCGATGTAATTCCCAGCTAGTGTATGTTTCCTATTGTCAGTGGTGAAACTAGGATCTGAGTTTAGACAAGTATTTCTAGGGATGTGGCAAGCCACTGTCTGTGCTGGCATTTTCCCACATGTCAGTGAAGGCTGTTAAACTGACCCCAGGTACTTGGACAGGGACAGCTTCTTTGATGCCTGAGGATTTTTGGGTGTGTATAAGGAGGCAGAGTTCCCTGAGACAGAGGCTGGAAGTGCAGAGAGCTGAAGGCAGTTTTTCAGATGCTACAAGATGACTCTCTCTTTGTTTATGGCTGCCTGACAGATTGAAAAGGACTTGCTACGCACAATGCCCAGCAATGCCTGCTTCTCCAACATGAACAGCATCGGGGTGCCACGGCTGCGCAGGATACTACGGGGACTTGCCTGGCTCTACCCAGACATTGGATATTGTCAGGGCACTGGCATGGTAACCTACTTTCAGAGTGTCTTTGATACAGATCAGTTTGTCTCCAGTTGCTACACCAGCGTGAATGATTTGAGGTAGTGCTGCCAGATACTGTGGTCTCCAGATGAGCTGAAGAGAAATCCCTTCCACCTGGAATACTTTTCATAAGGAAAGGAGAGCAGAGTAGCACCACACATCCAAAGATACGGAAGAATTTGGTCCATCTTTTGGGGAGGGGGAAGTCATTATACTGAGGAGAAATCTCTTCAGTGGAGGCTGCAGTAGAGCTCCTGCAGAAGGAAGATTTTTGTCACCTAGATACTGATCTGTCTCTCTGTGTGAGAAAGTGGGGAAAGAGTTCTACTCCTCTTAGAACATGCAGTTTCTCTTCCTTCAAAATCCTAGGTGGCTGCCTCTCTGCTGCTCTTCTTGGAGGAGGAAGACGCCTTCTGGATGATGTGTGCTATCATCGAGGAATTGGTTCCTGCCTCCTACTTCAGCACCACCCTTATGGGCGTGCAGACAGACCAGCGTGTACTGCGGCAGCTCATCGTGCAGTACTTGCCCCGCCTGGACAAGGTGCTTCAGGAGCACGACATTGGTAAAAATGTGCCCTAGAAATTTCTTGCCAGGGTGACATGTAGACAAAGAGTATTGTTTTTTTCACAAAGGGGAGCATCAGGGAGAGGAGCAAACCTCCTGACCCTGGAGGGCAATGCACAGAGGAAAGCCCTTAGAAGTGTCCACCTTTACTGGTTGACTGACTTCCTCTGTTGTGATTATTTTCCATGTCTTTGTTCACAGAGCTCTCCTTGATCACCTTGCACTGGTTCCTCACCTCTTTCGCTAGTGTTGTCCACATCAAGCTGCTGCTGCGTATTTGGGACCTCTTCTTCTACGAGGGCTCTCTGGTGCTGTTCCAAGTCACTTTGGGCATGCTAAGTATGAAGGTAATTCCCAACTCTTCTCCCTCCTTTATAGTACTTCAGTGTTTCATTCTGAGATTTTGGGGCAAGAAGCTTCTGTATCCACTTGCTGTATGTGGTTTGGGCATGTGTTAGGGAAGATGACTTCCTGCTGCCTTCAGAGCTGGAGGTTGTGAAAAACTTCTGAGGCACTTCACAGAAATTAGAGATCGCTGTGCATACCTCATTTGTTGCCACATAATTTAAACTCATCAGCTGCCACCCTCTAATCTGTCTAGATCCTAACCTCAGGGTCCATCTTATCTAAACCTAAACCAAGATACCTCTTGATTTTGCACAATATAGGAGGAAAGAGAAAGCCAAAGTTGTGAATCATCTGGGAACTTTTGGATGGCATTGAATGCTTGAATGCTCTAAGAGATGAGCATTGTTCTGACTGCATTTGATTTGGCTGGCCTGATATTTTCCTGTGTGAAGGGCAAGGGTGATCCTGCTGAGAGTAAGAGGAAGGTGGAGGGCAGTTTGACATGGTAGGTGCTCTAGAGTGCAGCTCCCATCCTCTTATCTCTAGCAAGATCCCTTCTGTGACCAGTCCTAGTGGTTGGCGCAGAAGAGGTTTGAGTTTGGTTTTCCATGCTGATTTGATTTCATTTCAATGGTGAATGCTGTGATTCAAAAAAATGCTAGCTAGAATTCTGGGAGGAGAGTGCAGTAGAGCAGTAAAAGATGCTGTTCCCCTCTCAAAAGTAGCTAGGAGTTTTCCTGTGTAAGGTTTTTTTAATGAAATTTTCTAGCTGTACCTGCCCAGGTTGTACACTGAATGTAAGACTGCATCTAGCATCCTCAGGAGCACAGCTCGTCATGTTCACCCCTCCAGGACACAAGAATGATTGTGTTATTGCAGGAGGATGAGCTGATCCAGTCCGAGAACTCTGCCTCAATCTTCAACACGCTGTCAGACATCCCAAGCCAGATTGGAGATGCAGATGTGTTGCTGCAAGAGGCCATGCGCGTGGCTGGCTTGCTGACGGACGTGGCAGTGGAGACCCAGCGCCGCAAACACCTGGCCTACCTCATTGCTGAGCAAGGGCAGCTGCTCAACTCCAGCACCACTGTCAACAATCTATCCAAAGTGAGTACACAGAGTTCCACTGCCTATGCTGCTCCCTTTTTACCATTCCTTATGTATTCCCACCCAGTTATGATTTGTGAGCAAGAGGTCCTCCCGTTTGAGAAGATTTTTGGTTCCAGGATAATAAGTGAAGAAAATGTATTGGGAAGTTTTATACCAATGAAATGCTGCCAGATCTGTCCTGGTTGATAAATCCCCAGATGAAAGGGATATTAGCATTGATCGTAATTATCATTCATGAGAGTGATGATGAAGTGTGACACATTTCATTAATGGAAACTGAAAGAAACAACAGAAAGAAACAGCATATGCTTTTGGCAGAATTTGCTTGAAGCACACAGAGTAGGAACTGGATTTAATCCATTGGTAAGAAACTGGTACACTAAAATAACCTTGCAAGGTAGAGTCAGAAAACAGCAGCAGCTGCTTTTAAGAAGCTGAATTAAAAATGCACCTGTGTTTAATCTGGGACTAAAATCTGCAATTGCAGACAAGACACTCAGGCAATTCTAAAATGTAACAGCTATCCACTTAGAAATTTATATACAATTACATGTAGAACTGCTTTTTACAACAAGTAGAATTAGAGTTAAAATTATTTACATGGATCGTGGTTGATTCTTGAACTTCAGTTATGGTTTTGTAATAATTAAGATATAAATAACCTGTTGCACGTGGAGCAGATGGAGCAGTAGAGCTGATTCAGTGCGTTAGGACTAGTACAACTCCTGTCTAAAACTGCCAGTTCACTGGCATGCCCCTTCTAGTGGTTGCTGTCAGGACCCCTTGCCCAGAGCTGACTGGTGTGGAGGCTTGTTTTATTTTATTTCTGAAATCTGTCCTAACACGTGCGCTTTATTCTCGCTCTTCCATCTCCCGCAGATTGTGCGGCGCAGGACTCAGCGCAGGAAATCTGGCATCACCTCTCTGCTTTTTGGTAAGGACAATCCTGCACCTTTCATGTGTAGTTGATGGATAAAGCAACTTAGGAAGGAGGGGAGCAGGCAAAGCAGGGAAACATTGGGACAGAGAAGGGAGTCAGAACTGAAGGATGAGAGGGAAGAAGTGCAGTTTACTACTTGCTTTCTTTGATCTGACCTCAGAAAGTAAATTTTAGGTTAGACAGTCCATGAATAGTGACCAACAGGTCAAACACATTTGCTGGCAGACCTTATGCAGTCCACAGGCTGGATGTGGTGCTCTCTGATCTTACTCTGCTCAGTTCCGAAACATCTCTGAAGATTGAGACAGGACAGGATATCTAGTGTGTCACCCATCAAAATTATAAATGAAAGCATCATTATATTTTCCCTTACTTATTCTGAGAGTTGTGAATGCTTTTGACTCTTAATTTTCTTCACTTATGAGCCTAGCCAGCATATGTCCAGAAAGGGCACAGTCAGAATAGCTTTTATAGGGGTTTAAGTGTAACTTATTTCTTGACTGCATAAGAGCCTTTTCTGCTGTAAGCCTCACTGTCATCACCTTACTTGAAATTGGCTAGTCTTTGTGAAATTGCCACATGTCACCACAGGAATTGTTTTTCCGGAAGAAGACAACATACTGAATTTACAGGGCTCAAACAGTGCTCCTGTTGTGGTTGAAATGGCCTGAATAAATCTAAAAATGGGCTTTACTGGTCTTTCCAGAGAGGAGCTTTTCTGATGTTCTCCAGGAAGCTGATATATTGTCACAGGCTTCCTACAAACACATAGAGCATGACACAGAAAAATTATGGTTAGAATACCCACGATACTGTAAAGTCAAGCATGCAGAAGTGAAGAAATGCAGAAAAGTTACTGGTGCAACATAAACTCAGAGCTTTTGTATGTAATGTTATCATACAGTTGGTAGAGACTGAACTTGGCTGGGAACTTGGCTGCCACACACATCTTTCTTGTGTCTCAGATACTTTCCTTGACAGTTTGAATATTTTTATGAAGGTGGTAGTGAGTTATGCATGTGCACAAAGATAAATTTTAATTTAAATTTAAGTTCAAGCTTCAAAATACATCAGTGGTAGAACAGAGATAATTGATAGGGTTTTCTCATTTTAGTGGGGCTTCTGTACAGTGACGATCATGTGTTTTACCTAACATTATTCTTAGTATTTAAAATATTGGTTAAAACTGAGAAGTTGTCATCCTGCAGCAGTGGACCCCAATGGAAAAATTCAGCCCAAGTGAGAGGAAGGAAAGCTTTCACCCTCTACTGGGAATTGACAGTCAATCCTAAATGTAAAGTCTTCTGCCTGTGATAGTTACTGTGTGAAATTGGTACTTAGCCTTCATCTGGGAGGGAATGAGAACTTACCCAGAGCTTAGTTCTTCTTCCTTAGAGTGAATTCAGATGTGGTAGTAAGTGAGTCCTTGGCAGGAGTCATAGAATCATAGGAGCACTGTTTAAAAGAGACCTCTCAGTGTCTGTATTCCAGCCTTTGCTGCTTGAAGCAGACTCTTACTTATGCTAGATCAGGGTGGTCAGGGCTTTCTGTAGTTGAGATTTACAATGCAGGAACAGAAAGAAATAACAAAAGATAATTTGGTGGAGAGCAGAACGTGCAAGAGGTGTTTTCCTGTTGTGTGGGCATTGCACCAAGAGAATGTAGAAGAGCTCATCCTGTGCAGAGCTGTGCAGCTTGTCAGTCTTTGCATTCTCAAAGTAGAACCTCCTCGCATGTGGCTGATCATGCACTGGTTTCCTGTTTGGAAGTGTAGGCATTGAAATTTGAAAGTGTATATGTTGAGTGGCAGTGAGGTGAGTCTGGGGGACATGCCAGCTGCTTTCCTCTGTACCATGTCCACTCTGAGGCGGGAGAGTATGGAACTTGCTTCCCGCATCTCTTGCTTGTGTTTGGTTAGGATCAATCTGAGTACAGAGGGAAGAGCATGGTATTTTGGCCAGATAGGACTGAGAGATGACAGAAAGAATCAATGATCTATGTAAATAAGAGCAACCCACAGAGCTAGTGTAGCTGTGGTTTAGTTTCTTTTCTAGTTGCATTCTGTTTTAGCAGCATGAAATTTGTGGGAATCCCGATGTCCACGTGCTCACCTATCTATTTGCAATCTTTGCATTTCTGAATAGTAAGAGTTCTTGCATGCTCTGTACCTACCCCTGCATATAGACAAGGAGATTTTGTTATTTTTTTATTGCTTGGACTGGGATTAACTATGCCCTACACTTTTTCTAGTCCAGAAGCAAAGTTCAGTTTTCTCTTAAGTTCTGTGTATCTGATGTATCTCAAATAATTTAATGTAGCAAATAGAAAACAATTATAAAAATAATTTTATATCTAATTTTGTGCTTTTATTTATGTTCCTGAAGTTTGGGTCTTTTCAATTAGGATCACATGGTATAAAAGATGCTGTTAATCACTTTTCAATTAGCAGAATCTTAATGTGTGTATAGCTGTTGCAGCAGCTGTAGCTCAGGCCCCACTTTATTCATATTGTTTTCTATAATGCTGCTAGAAGATAAGCAGAGTACTAATTTGCTAGCCATTTATTTACTTGTCTCCTGAATAAAAGCTGTTTGTATAAACATTGGAGTTCAGTGAAAAATACATTAGTTTAAATGTTAATTTTTTAATCAAGCTACCACATCTTCAGTATATTATATAGGGAGCAAAAATAGATTTATGAAAGTAACCTTTGGATTTAATACAAAATGATTTTTTTAGAAAAAGAAGCAAAATGTTCCCAAACATCATGTACCCAGTATTTAAGGCATTCAGATACATTAACTGTCTAAAGAATCCATCCCATTAGGTATCTTTCTGCATAAGGTAATAGACGTAGGCTGTCAAAACTCCTGGGGGGATTAGTGATAGTTGAAAGATGCTTTGGTAACTTTTACTTTGGGTTCATGACCATTTCTATACACCCCAAACATTTGAAGTCTGCCTCTTTGGGAGCTTGAGGTCTCTTGTGGCTCTTGACTGCATGACTGGCACAGGAAAGTGGGCTGTCTTGGTTTTTCAGATATTTTCCAAGACTCATTGAAGAATATACTCTCAGCCTCTGAGTTATACAAATATCAGAAGTAATTCAACCAAAACCTGATGCAGTTTCAAGAGAATTTCAGTTGAAAGGAATTACCGCAAGTTCCCAGTCTTGTGTCCCACCTTTGAGCTGACTATATATTGTAGACACTTATTTAAAGCAGTACCTTGGTATACTGAGTTTCCCAGACAGATCAAAGATGACGTACTCCAGTTCCATATGTGGTTTGAAGTGTCATCTCCTTAAAATTTGATGCAGTCAAATTGGTGTTTGCTATTTACATTATTGAATAGA
This sequence comes from Trochalopteron elliotii, assembly GCA_024734555.1. NCBI lineage: Eukaryota > Metazoa > Chordata > Aves > Passeriformes > Leiothrichidae > Trochalopteron > Trochalopteron elliotii. The sequence continues at coordinate 3,769,850 of JANPWX010000111.1, forward strand.
TTGGCAGTAAGTACCTGCCTTAGTTTAGATGCTTCTGATGTTAGGCTTTTTTGGTTTCTTCAGAACCAGTAATTTCTAATGGTAACAAAAAAATAAATACCATGTACTTGCTTTCCTTCCCTCACCTTCCCTCTGGCTGCATGGGCTCCACCAGGGGATGATGATCTGGAGGCACTGAAAGCCAAGAACATCAAGCAGACAGAGCTGGTGGCTGACCTGCGTGAAGCCATTGTCCAGGTGGCAAGGCACTTCCAATGTGTGGATCCCAAGAACTGCATCATTGTGAGTGGAAACAGCTGGATCTGCACTGCTGTGTGATCCAGACATGGATTCTGGGTGTTCAACACAGGACAGGGCTGTTCAAATGCTCCTGAAGTGTGGGCTTGAGACACAACATGCCAGTTGTAATGGCTGGAGGGTGAGGCTTGCTTAATCCATCTGTGGTGGAGGAGGGCTGTGCTAAGAGGTTGTCTGCTGGCTAGGATCAGGAAAAGGTTTGGGAACAGAGGCAGGCAAGCTTTGGCAGATAGCTGGGAGGCACCTATGGACTTTCATTCCTCTCTCCTCTCGTGTGCATGCCTGCCAGGATCTGACCCCAGACTACAGCATGGAGAGCCACCAGCGGGACCATGAGAACTATGTGGCCTGTTCCCGCAACCGGCGCCGCCGAGCCAAGGCACTGCTGGATTTTGAGCGCCACGATGATGATGAGCTGGGCTTCCGCAAGAATGACATCATTACGGTCTGTCAGCCTGGGCACAGGCACCGGGGGGGACAAGCAGACCCAGCTTGTTTGGGATGCTGCACTACCTCTCCTGCAGGGAAAGAAGGGAGGAGATAAGCTCAGAGCCCAGTCAGGAACCCAAGAGAAGCAGCTGGTGCTCCTAGGGACTGCCCGGGGCTGAGGCAGTATGTTCCTGTGGGTGCTGTCCAGTGCGTCGTTCTCACTTCCACCACAAAGTCCCTTTCCTGGCTGCTGTACAGCTGTGCAAAAGATGGATTTGGTCCAACCCAAGTCCCAGTTTAATACTCCACGATGAATTGTGCTAAGACTGTAAAAACATCCATTTGTATTTAACTGTGAACATCCTATCTGAAACTGGGAAGAAGAGGATGTTTGCAGTAGCTTTGTGCCCTTGAAGGCCCTGGGCCATGTGAGAACATTGGCAAAGCAGTTGAGAAGAAAGCAATTCCTCATTGCGGACACACAAGCCAGGCAGCAGTAGCCCTCCTGCCACTGCAACCTCTTCAACTGGTATTTTCCACTCCCTCTTTTTCAGATCATTTCCCAGAAGGATGAGCACTGTTGGGTGGGAGAGCTGAATGGACTGAGAGGTGAGAACAGGATGGGTTGCACTGGGAAGAATGGGGCCAGATGCAGAGCATCCATTCATCTACAACAACTGCTCTGGCAGCAAAGGCTCTACCAGGTACCCCAGAGTATGTGCCAGGACAAAGGAAACATATGAGAGCAGTCATGCAGCAGTGACCTGGTTACTTCTTGCAAACAGCAAGTTTAGGCTCCATCCTTTTGGCATGGGGTGGTTGGGTGCATGTCATCACTGCTGCGTGTGGGCAGTGTCCCGCAATTGGCTTTCTTGTGCAGCTGCCTTAGTTACTGTGATTTGGAGGCTGCTTGCTTCCTTCTTTGGGGATGGGCCCTATGAACTCTGATTTATTTTCAGCTCCCACTGGGCTTTCTGTAAGGATTTCTCAGTATCTTTGTCAGGCTCATCTCTTTGTCCACTCTTTGTAGGTTGGTTTCCTGCAAAATTTGTGGAGATCTTGGATGAGCGGAGTAAAGAGGTACTTAAAAAACCCACAATTACAAAAAAACTTCACATTAAAAAAAAAGGGTTATGTCGTAACTGAAAAAAACACAGTTGAAAAGGGTGATACATTTCTCTCCTTCAGTCTGTTTGCTTTCTCTGGCCATTTTATGATGTGATCAAGCAGTTTATCTTCCTAAGCCTGTTTGCTCAACTTCCTCACACTGACCAAGTGGACAATGAGGGCCCCAGAGAGCTGCTGAGGCAACTGTGTGGGATGCCTGGAGTTGCAAGGACCCTAGAGATGAAAGCTGAGAAAGCAGCAGGGAGAGAAGCAGGACAGTGTTACTGTCTGCTCCCACCTGTGTGCCTGTGTTCTTTTACTCCTTTGAGGCTGTACCTATGGATCCTGCTCATGCTTTGTGACCATGACAGTAAATTCTCCCCAAGGAGCTGTGCCCAGGGGGGCAATCTGTCTTAGTCTTAGAGCTGACAGTGATGGGATGGCACTTATCTATAGCAGATACTTCAGTATGTCCTCAAGATTGGGGTAGTGTGTATGAGACAAACAGCAGCAGCTGTTGACCTAAGCAGTTTTCAGGGGAAGTGGAGAAGGCCCAGTTCTCTCTTCTCAGCATTTGGGGAGTGAGGAAAAGCTCAAAGGCTGACCCAGGACTCCCTAGAGAAGCCCCCAGAGAGATGTCACTATTGACGTATCACTTTCTTCCCCCTCTGTCAGGGCTGGTAATGCCTTAAGTTTTAGCTTTCATGTTTTTCAGATTCTGTGCTGCCCAGGGGTATAGTTCTGAGCCTCATATTAAGTGCTAGCAACTTCTCTTCACAGAGTAGGTAGACAAAACAAATCCTTTTCCTGCTGAAGACCAAGGACAACGAGTACAAGTTTCAGGCCCAAAAGCATAAACAACAGTGGACTGAAGAAAGAAAACAAGGATGAGGTTTCACAACCCAAAGCTCTAATTGGACAATTAAACCCCAATATGCAAATGGCCCAAAACTTATAAAAGTGTAAGACCTTGTGGCTGGTCATCCATTTTTGTGACCGTTCTAAGTCCACCTTGGGTGTAGCCCTGGTCAGGTTCTTGTCCTGCCCAAGGTGTACCCGTAAAGACCTTTCAATAAATACCTACTTTATTCTCTAGCTCTGTTCAGTCTCTGTTCCAGGTCAGCCTTCCCAATGCATCACTGGCTCCTTAGATGCAGATCACCTCTCTGTGCATAGAAATGTCCTGCACTGCTGAGCATTTCTCCTCCTAACTGTGGAAACAGAGAGGATCCCACTTCTGCGAGTGTTAACAGAGTGTCAGCGTGATACCTCAAAGTGGTGTACCCCCTGATCTGGAAATTCCTGCCTGGTTCTGTTTGTCTTGACTTTTAGCAACTTACAGAATCTTACACTGAGACCCTCAGTGCAAGTCCCTCTCCATACCTTAGCACAGTCAGCATCACACCATCACATTCCTATGTGCTGAATGCTGCCCAGGATGGTACTGGGGCACTTGTGTAGTCTCCTGAGCACCACTTAAACACAAAGGTCCCAGGAGATCCCCTGCAGTAGCACAGAACACAGGGCCTTACGCAAGAGCATGACAGGTAGAGGGAGAGAAGGGGTTCTGTCAGGCACCTGGGAGTGGAATTGGTCTGTGCAGAGGTGTAGGTGAGTGGACCACCTCCATGCTCTGGCCCTTGAGAACTGACTGTTCCTGTTCCTCAGTACTCCATCGCTGGAGATGATTCTGTCACAGAGGGAGTGACAGACTTGGTGCGAGGGACACTCTGTCCAGCCTTGAAGTCCATATTTGAACATGGATTGAAGAAGCCATCTCTGCTGGGGGGGGCCTGCCACCCGTGGCTGTTCATTGAAGAGGTGAGATATCCCAGTTCCTTGTATGGGGCAGTGTTGCCAGAGGGCTGAGGTGATGGGTTGTAGGGCAGGTGTGCTGAGTGTCCCTCTGCTTCTCCAGGCTGCAAGCCAGGAAGTGGAACGGGACTTTGACTCCGTGTATTCTCGTCTTGTGCTCTGCAAGACTTACAGGTCTGTGCCCTGCTCTTCCATGCTCATCAAACTGATAGTGCTCTGCACCTTGGCAAGGCTCATGGTCTGCCCCATCCTCCTGTGGGTGTGGTGTCAGCAGGCTGCTGTGCCTATGCTGACCTGAGGCTGGCAGTGGATCTTGTCCCGTCCCCTGGCTCCTGTGTTTCTGGGTCTGTATCTGGTGCTCTCGTGGCTACAGGGGCACCTCTGGCCTCAGCAGTAGCACAAGAGCTGTTGGGGTATGAAGTAGGGAAGGCCTGCATGTGCCCGGGGTGTCTGGAGCTAGCTGGGTCTCTGCTGTCATCTTTGCAGGCTTGATGAAGATGGCAAAGTCCTTACTCCAGAGGAGCTGCTTTACCGGGTGAGTGCTGCCCCAAGCCCAGCCAGAGCCCAGTTTCTACTTTGGGGACATTTCCTGTGGAGGCTGTTGGAGGGAGATGCTCAGGAGTCTCCCAGACCTTCCCTTAGGCCCTCTGGTGCTAGCAGGGGGCACTGGTGAGGATGGGAGCCCCAGGGAGGGCAGCATTTGGCTATGTTGCTGAAGTGGCTGCCCAGCAGTAACCACACCTTCACTCCCTGCAGGCAGTTCAGGCTGTGAACATGACACACGATGCTGCACATGCACAGATGGATGTGAAGCTTCGTTCTCTCATCTGTGTTGGGCTCAAGTGAGTCATCTGGCCTTGGTACCTTCAACATTTTGTGTGCCAAGAGCTTGGGAAGGGACAGAGTGGGCTTAAGGGCAGCAGAAGTTTCAACCTTAGGCCACAGCACCTTTTTTCCTGCCCTCTCACTGCAGCCACTGGATGACACTTGTTCCTTGAGCATTGTGCTGGCCTGATTCCTAGCTGGAAGCAGGAGCTTCTGTTGTATGGAGTGGCTCACACAAGTTTACTGGGTTATCCTGTTCCCAGTGGGGATAGGGCTGTGGGTGGGGGTCAAAGCTTGGGCTGAAAACAGACTATCCCAGAGGGATGGGGTTTCTTTTCCTGGCTACAGCTGAGTAACAGGCCTCTATCCCATTGTTGCAGCGAGCAGGTGCTGCATTTGTGGCTGGAGGTGCTGTGCTCAAGCCTGCAGACCGTAGAGAAGTGGTTCCATCCCTGGTCGTTCCTGCGCAGTCCTGGCTGGGTGCAGATCAAATGTGAGCTGAGGTGAGTAACCCCATGGCATGTCCCCATGCCATTGTCTGGAATAGATTTCCACCTGCTGGAGGTAGCCTCACTATGACTAGGTTTGGGCTCCCTCCAGTGAGTTGTAGCATGGGCTGCCCAGACATCCTAGCCACAAAGATTTCCTGCTGTGTGCTGAGGCAGAAACAAATCTCTGGACAGATTATTGTGAGGCACTGTGCCTGCCTGATCCAAGAGCAGAGCATGGCTCCTAGGGACCTATTGAGACAAGCAGGCAGGTTTTGCCTGCCAGCAACCTCCTGCTGTATATGCATACTCTGATGGAGTCTGCCTTTTCAACCTCACTGCTCTCTGTGTCCTTTGCCAGCCCCTCTAAGTCCAAGCAGGGAGCAGGGAATGTGCTAGGGAGACAGTTGCACAGTCACTGGCTGGGAAGGAGCCAGTCACCCACTGACTCCCTGGTTAGGTGAGTGAGCGGTGTCAGCGGCTGAAAGCAGCTTTAGTGCCTGAGCTCTCATGAGGCAGTCACTTGGAGCGCATGGCACACATCCCTGTGACTCTGGGCATCCATGCTCCTGGCCCTCCTGCACTCTGCAACACCAGGTGAAGTCCCAGGGAGCTGGAGGGCAAATCCTCTGCCATCACCACTGCTCCAGCCTGTTTGCTGCTGCTGTTCAGTGGGAGCTGGCTTTTGTGTGCACCACCCAGTTGCCTTGGGCCCCAGTGGGAGCATCTGCAGCCAGAGCAGGCCTGTGTGTGCACACTTCAGGGTGTTGTGTTTTCAGTCTGCTGCTGAATGGAAGGGGTTTCTGCCACCTCTGGCCTGCTGTGTCCCACAGCTGCTTTCTCACAGCATGGCCAAAGGACTGAGTGGGACTGGTTCGTGTCTTACATCCTACTTCTCCCAGCCAGTAAGGGAGCTCCCCGTGCCAACCCTTTAGAGCACTTCAGCTGCAGGACACTTCTCTTGCTCCAGGGAGAGGAAGGGGGATACAGAACTCTGAGGTGTTACAAGCAGGGGTCTGCTTTCTGGTGAGGAAACTGCAATCTGCCATTGCCAGCTGCGTGCAGCCCTCAGCCAGGTGTGTCTGCAGTCCCCCAGAGCCTAGGGCTGCCCATTACTCCCTGTGCCTCGGCACCAAGCTCTGTAGGAGCTGCAGTTGAGTCACATCTTCAAGGTCCTTCTTCCAGCCTGGGCCCGGGAGGATGTGAAGCCCAGAGAGGAGGGGGAAAAAGGGAATGAGTGACTGCTGCTGTCTTTTCAACATCATCAAACAAGGAATTTCATCCTTGTAAGCTTAGTGGCATGCCAGGACAAGCTGGGGAGACAGTGTTATTTGTGTGCCTGGGGCAGCAGTTGTGGGCAAAGGCTAGCAGTGTGGTTTGGGGGGTCTGTTTTAACATAGTTCTCTGTTCTCTGTATCTGTTTTTGTTGCAGAGTCCTCGGCAAATTTGCTTTCAGCCTCTCTCAGGACTGGGAGCTGCCAATAAAGAGGGAGGTAAGTAGGTGGCATCTCTCATTCTCTCACTCAGCTAGGGGCTTCGCTTACTGCCTCCCTCTCCCAGATTTGCGCTTCAGCCCATTCCTCTGCCTCCTCTGGAGCCAGCTCCAGAAGCTGTGGATGAGGCTGCTTTCCCTGTCGGGGCAGGCTTTGCAGCAAGGGCTGTGTTGCAATGCTGGCAGAGGGGGCTGCCTGCCCTGCCCAGCTGGGGCAGAGGAAAGTGACAGGCTCCCTTTCCTCGTTGCTCTCCAAACCGAAGAGAGTTGGTTCTCTCTTCACCCTGTGCCAGCTGTGCAAGGGTGGGAAGTGCAGGAAGCTGCCCTGGGTGCCAGAGGCCTCAGCATGCTCAGGCTCTGCCTGCAGACACAACCTCCCCTTTTCTGGGTGTGGTGCACTGACCGGCTCTGTGTGTCATCCTGCAGGAGAAGGAGAAGAAGCCACTGAAGGAAGGGGTGCAGGACATGCTCGTGAAGCACCATCTCTTCAGCTGGGACATAGATGGGTGACCCCCACCCTACTCCATCCTGGGAACCTTCTCGATGGCACACACTCCTCTCCTCCACCCCCCCATGTCTCATCCCCTGCCCTTCCCCACCCCACCCACTTGTATCTCGGACAAAATCTGCCCCCCAGGGGCTGCCAGACCACCTGGGACAAATGGAGCAGTGCTGAGAGGCTGAGCTGCAGACCAGAGGGGGCTGATGGTTGAGGGTGATGCTGCAAAGGGACAAGTGTGTTCTGGCTACAAAAAACAAGTGCCCCCTTCCAGCCTTCCACATATCTGCCACCCCCATCTTCTGCTTTCCTCAGCCCTGCCTCCCTACCAGTGCTCAGGGGAGCAGCCTGGCTGGAGCCATTGTACACTGCTCCGTGGGCTGGCAGTCACGTGGGGGTGTGACCATGTCTGTGGCTGGAGCTGTGGGGAAGAGATGGCCCTTGTGGGGTGGCTTTGATCCATGATGGCTGGTGCCATTGACAGGTGGCACTGCAGCTGCATGTGGAATTGGGCTGGTGAGGGACTCACTGCTATACAGGAGCGGTGAGAGCACATCCTGTCCCCATGCCAGCCAAGGGCTCTTCTCTGCTGGGGGACACATGGACAAGTTCCTTTGACGTGGAACTGAGAAGGGGGAGCTGGCATCAGTTTCATTCCACCTCCCTGGCACTGGTGTGGGGTGTTAACAAGAGTTGCCCAAATTTACCAGCCTGTTACCACTGTAACAGCCTTAAGGATGGTCCTTGTCTCCTCTGGGAGCAGACAAAAACCACCTCTCCCGTAAACAACAGTGTTTCATGCTGTCATTTTAGTCTCTAGATAATTTTTACTGTTAACCAAAAAGCTGTAAATTTACTCCACGAATGTGTATATTTTGGCACCATTGTAGTTCAGGACAAGGTTTAGGTTGGAGCCTGGCTCAGGGAGACTAACTCATCCTCCCTGCCCTGCGATGGCAACGGGGACATGGGTCAGGAGTGGAGAATTGCTGCTTTGTGGTGGTGGCTCTGGATATGGAGTCTGTGACTTTCGACTAAAAGCGCTTGTCTGTGAGCACAAACTACTGATGGGATAACAGATTCTTACTTTCCTTTATTTGGTGGGTTTGTAAATAAAAACTGCATCTTGGGAGAGTGCTGGGTTTTGTCTTATTTTTTGACAGGGCTAGGACTCAGTTTCAGTTATCCTTTCTGCCATTTGACAATGGCAATCCCATTTCTGTGCTGGCAATGAGGGAGATCCTTGCATTGGAGCAGCTTGCAAGGTCAGGCAGCAGCCAGGGCACAGCCCTGCCTTGCCTCTGTGCCAGCCATAAGAGCAGGTCCACAGCAGAGCCCTAGAAAAGCCAGAAATACTGGAAACGATGGGTTGTAGGGACACTGCAGGGGGAGGACCCTTAGGAAAGGCAGAGGGGTTAGCAGAAAGCAGGGCTGGCTGGCAGGGACAGCAGTGTTGTCTGTACAAGAAGTGTCTCTGGAATAAGCAGGTGTAGGCTGAGCTGCAAAGTGGGACAGTTACAGGGCACAGGCCCTTGGGAGAACTGTGTTTAGAAGTCCAAGCTCGTGGGAGGGTGGAAGTTGCAGCATATGTTCTAATTTGAAAGTGAGTGTTTTCAGTGAAGGTGAAATGTGGCTATGGAAGGGGCAGTGTCACCTCACCACCACCTGCAGTCCAGACGAGCCTGCTGGGCTGGGGGAAACTCTAAATAGCTGCCCCTGGTAAAACCTGCCTCTGGCTGCAGGGTAGGTAATTTCCATAAATTGAGGGGATCTCCTGGCAGCTGAGAAGGATAAGCCACCATCACTTAAGCTGTTTTTTTCAGGTTTGAGAAAGACGCAGAGGGATCACCCAGCCTTAGCTGGAAAAGGCAAAATGGCCCCAAGCCCTCCCACCAGCATAGCAGAGAAGTTTTTGAGAATGTGACTGTTTGGAATTTTTTTAATAAAATGGATTTTTTTCTTCAAATATTTGTAACTGAAAAAATAATTCAATTTAAAGAACCATTCTCTTCCCCATTTACTTGTCACTTTTATCCTTTTCCAGTTGAATACTCGCTCTGGATCTGATGCCCCAACACCATCCAGCTCTGATGGTGCTGATCACCCCTCGTCATTGGCTGCATAGTGGAAGGGAGAGTGCGTGCTAGTCAAATACACATTACAAACAAGTAGTGGTTACAGCAGAAAGATTCAGGATTACATTCAAGGTAGAGGCAGAACATCAGACTTCATTTTTCCCCATGGGTGCAAAAATGTAAGTCCAGGGGAATACCTCTTCCAACAAAGAACTATTGAACTATTATTCAAAGAAATAATAGTAAGAAAGCAGAGAACTGGGCAAGCCTGCTCTGGGCACTGCTTGGGGAAAAGACTTTCTAGCATTTCTGTTGCTGAGGTACCACCTTCCCCTGTGCCCACAGGCACAGGGTTACCGCTCACTCTCCTGGCAGAAGCCCCTTGTGTGGAGGGGCTCCCACAGGTCAGCTGGGCTCCTCAGGACAGGAGGCTTTTGGTTCTGTATCCTCTGGGCTCCTTGAAGCTCTTCAGCCAATGCAAGTATGTTAGGCAAAGTCAGGGTCACTAAATTCAGTTTCACACCTGATGGTGGATGGGTGAAGGTGAAAGGGAGCAGCTGTGAGCTCAGCCTTTCACCAGCAACCTCTGGGAAGGGCTACACTGGTATCAGGCATTCGAATCTCTCTGCCAGTGACAGGAGTACCTGGCCTAGGGCAAGGAACCAGGGCTGGGTAAGGCCAGGACTTCAGGTGGAGTGCTCCCACCTTCCTCTAGGAGCTCACTGCACTTCAATGATAATTTCCTTCTCTACTTAATGACTGAAGATTCGTAATTATTTGTACAAAAGAAATCACACAGCTGGCTTTTTGTGGGAGCTACTGCAGCTATGGGCTAAAAGAACCTGATTTTGCTTGAGTCTGACAGGCAGCCTTACATTTTCCCCTTAGCATTTTGGACATCCTCCCACTCCCCCCATACTTTTCTCCTTTGAAACTCCTTGCCTCCTTGCCCCCACAGCTGGGCAGCTGCCCTAGAAGAGCTGGTGAAAGCTCTGTAAGGTGATTGCTAAGTACTCACTGCTCCCAGTGAGCACCTGGGCTGCACCAGGAGAGAATTCAGGGAGGGTTCAGGAGGATAAAGGGGGTGCCCACCAGTCTCTTTTATTCTGATTTTTAGGATGTCACACTGTTGCTTGAGGAATAGAAAGCCTGTGGCAAAGGGGGAGGGGTGTGCTGTCCTCCCCAACCCAGACACTAAGAGAGGCAGATAAGAGATAACTTGCTTACAGCTCAGGGCCAGAGGAGAGAGGAGGGAACAGAAAGGAAGCTGCCAGCAAGTTCCCCCAGCAAATGAGTAAGAAAGTGGCTCCCCATGCAGTTAACAAGCAAAGGGCTCAGGAAAGCAAGAGTATCTCCCAGCTGCAAACAGGCATGACCTACCCAGCTACCAGTTCAGTGGCTGAGGGAGAGCATTGTGTAGGGTTGGCATTCACCTGCCTCACCACAGACCAGAGGTACCAGCATTCCTGTGGCACAGCCTCTCCCTGGGAAGAAGAACAGGTACTAAAGTTGCAGGGAAGCAGCACGTGGCTCACAGCTACCCCTCTCTCACAGAGCAGGAAGCTCTGTGGTCCAGCATAGGGGAAATGTGGGGGACAGCATCCTCAAGAAGATATTGAGAAGGATGGTAGTTGATCCTTTCATTGCCTGACCTCAGTCTGCAGGACTTCAGAAGCCACAGCTTCCCCCACCTCACTCAGCACAAGCAGCCTGGACCCAGCTCAGGGCCAAAGCAGGGACAGCCTTGTGGTGAGGTGGCCACACCCACCTAAGCCATGTCCCACCTGCTCAGTATGGCCGTGAGTTACTACTGACACAGGAATTCTGAAGTAACAGGAGTAACAGCACAAGAGTGAGCCACAGGTCTGGTGTTCCACCACAGAGCCTTGTCCAAGGAGTAGTATCATCATGGCTCTGAGGTACTGGGGACTTGTCCACCCACTCCTCAGTCTGCAGTTCCCACAAGGCACCAGTCTGGGGCCCTACAGGGACACAGGACACCAGCTCAAAGTAAGCAACCATTTACTTTTTTGCCTTTTACACTGTGGGACTGGAGGGAGGGAAGAGCAGAGATCAGCTGCCCAATACTTGCTTTCAGGCTAGTCCCCAGAAAGGGGCCTTCACAGTCACTGAGCCAGGACCTGTGCTGTGCCACACAACACCACCCTTGCAGTCCCACTTCCCCTTCCTCACCTACAGGGTCCAACATCCATCCCCAGCTGCTGCTTTCCACTCAGACACATGCTACAGTGAGGCACAAACACAGTGAAGGCAGGAGACAGATTGCACATGGCCCCCAATGGTATGTTACTGATTGCCAGCTGTGCCCCTCACCTGCTCCACAGGACATGCAGGTGCTTTCATATCCCTGGCCAGGCTGACTGCCCTTCTCACCTGGGGAATGTCATGAATGCTGTGGGAGCTGGGGGCAATAGCCTGTGCCTGACAGCAGTTTTAACATGCAAGGACCTGATTTTGGCACCTTAGAAAACTTTTGCAGCCCAAAGTGAGTGAAGCAAGCAGGCAGGCCACCAGGCCTCTCCCAAGCTCAGTAGTATTTGGGAAACCAGGTTGGTGGGGAGCCCTGGTTCTCTCTGGCTACATTTAGAGAAGATGCCTGTTCTGCCCAGCTCCCCTCTGCCCTGCGGCAGATCAGACCCTCCCCTGACAGATGGCAGGTGGTGCGGAGGGCAGCTGCTCTGGGCCCCAGACAGCCCTCCTGCCTTTGTGTCCTGCTCCAGAGGTAGAATCTCTTTCCATAACTGTTAAGACTGACCGTGCTGGGGCAGCACAACCCCCTTTATCCGCCACTCCCAGGAAGCTGGAGAGTGCTGCTTCTGAAAACAGCTCAGGCACAGTTATGCCCTGTCCCATGTGAGGGAACAATGTGCTGCCATTGCTCCTGCCTGGACAGCTGCTGGCTCTGCTCTCACCCTGGCTGGGCCAGGCTGTGTGGAGTGGGCAAGCCATCAGCCTCACAGCTCCTCCTGCCTCTTGTCCCCCCGCAGCAGCCATTCTCCCTGCCCTGGCCTGGCCCACTGCTGGCTTCACGCAGGAAGGACGCTGTTATGGGAGGAGTACAAATACTAGGAGCTCCTTTTTTCTTTTTTTTGGTTGACTGGCCTCTTCCCTCTCCATGCCTGTGCCCTTCCAATCCCATTCCCTTCAGTCTCTGCTCACAAAATTACAAGCAAGAATCCCAGTGCAGCTGCAGATCATGTCCATCAAGAAAGTCTGTGGAAAAGAGGCTGGGAGCCACGGTGCTCAGGGGAGCCAGGCTCATGACAGAACCCCCTGGCAGCTCCAGCCAGTCCATGCTGTCCAAGTTAGCCTCAGCCAGATCCAGGGCTATGCCCCCAGACGGCTCGTGGGCCAAGTGCAATTCCGAGGTGTCCATAGGTGAAGGCGGGTGGTCCAGGATGGCTGAGCTGCTCAGCATCTCACTGTGGAGATCATCAATGAGGGACAGGGGCTCCGGCCCATCGTGGCCCGCCATCAGCAGCGGGAGGCCGGTGCTGCTCTCCAGGAAGTCCTCTAGCCGGCCCACGGGCACTGGCTGCCCCAAGGACACCAGCACCGCCAGCTCAGAGGACTGGTGGCTGCTGGGCGGTGGAGAACAGGCCGGGACCACAGGTGGTTCTTTCCCAGCTGGGGACGATTGATCCTTGAAGTCAGCAGAAATCTCTGTACAGGGAACAAATAATCAGGTAAGGAAAAGCCTGGCTGAACACCAGAAGGATCCCCCCCACCCACCAGGGCCACAGACACCCCCCAGACTAAGCCATCACTGACCACCAACTGGGATGAGGAAACATCCTATGCCTGGACTTGCCTCGCTACAGGGAGTTTTCAGCCCACCTCCATGAAATTCCATCTCTGTCCAGTATCTCGGAAGCGATGTGCCTGAATCTGATGCAGCAGAGCCATCAAGAATCACAGAACCATATTAAGGCCTGACTGACATTGCCCTCAGTGCCTTAATGGCTACTGCCAGTGCTAAAGGCACTGGAAAGGACACCAGAGAAAAGAGCAGGGCCATGACAGACTCTCCCCTCGGTGCTCTACAGTGCCCAGACTCAGACCCAGGGACTACAGGAAATGCTGGCTGTCTCCTTACCTCCACTTTCAATGAGGATATCAAACAGGTCATCCATCTGCTGGCTGGAACAGCCATTCTCCTGGGAAGATCAAGTGCAGGATTAGACCCCTGTTTACCAAGGAAACTTCCACCTCCAGCAACACCTTTGGCTGCTGGTTCTCCTCCCCTGCCCCAGGGACAGGGCTGTTTCCTAGCAAGAATGAGCACACCATGACATGGCACCAGAGTCCTCTGTAACCAAGGCTGTTACTGGCTGGGAAAGTATGGTCAGCAATGACAATGAATGGCTTGGGATTTTTTACCTGTGATTTAGGGTCCGGCCCAAGCCCTCCAGAGGAAATTCAACAAGGAAGGTACAGTTGTGTCTCCATCCCTATCACTAGCCCACATCAAGAAACTAAGTAGATTTACAATGGCAATGTTTTGTCTGCTCTCCAAGGAAACCAGGGAGAATAACTGCTCTTACCTGAGCCTTAGGCTGTTGCTTCATGGCCTCTTCATAGCCTGGTGGTGGCTCTTTTGTTGGGACTGAGGGAACCAGAAGAGGAGGTGGAGGAGTTCCAAAAAGCGGCGTGTGCTGTTGCTGCTCCAGGTCCATCTGGGAAGGGGAAGGGGCAGCAGGAGAGCAAGGCTGCGATGAGGACTGTTTAGAATGAAGGCACAAGAGGGAACAAATGCAAATCAGGGAAAAGTCTACATTGACTCCTGTCTCACAGCAGCTTTAAGAGACCATCACCTCTCCCTGTGAGCACTGCACAGTGTTCTACACTGCTCTGCCCATAGCAGCCTGCCTCCTTCCCTGGACCCTGTGCATGTGAAGGTTCTGCCAAGGTTGGGATTAATACACGAGAAACATAGGTTTCGAGTTCAGACTTGGATGTTTATTATTTCGTATCTATTTACAGACTCATGAGCCATGAGCTCTAACTAGCAAGTTAGGGAAACGAGGTAAAATGGAGTGCCTCTAACTCTTTCCAAAGTTATTTAAGTGATAATTACCCAATAACGAGGTGACACCTATATTATTTATACTTTTGACCCAATAATGACCACCCAAGGCTCGCAATGTGGACCTTTTTCACCCAATTACAGAAAACCACCCAAACCCATGAAGAAGAAGGAAGAAGAAGGTGAAGAAGAAGGACTTAGACAACACCCAAAATCTTCCATCTTAACTCGCATGTATTAAAACCCCAAATTCTCAGTTTCCAGAATTCCAACATCTCCCCCTATTGTTTGAACCATGAAGACTGCTTTGACTGTTTTGCTTTTCTTGACTTACCACTCCCTAGAGTGGTAGAAAGAAATGTCCTTGACCAAATATTGATCTTTTCTTGTATAGCTTAATTTGGCATGAAAAAATCATGTTTACAGAAGCAGAGATGTCCAATTCTTCAGGTTCAAAAGATGCCTTGGGAAGGTGAGGAATTCACTAGTCTCATGCATCTACTGGCATGCTAATTAAAGAAGTGGAAAGTGTCTTTTCTAGGATTGTACAGAAAAGACATATTATTTCTATATCTGATGCACTGGCTAAAGCCTTAGGTCTAACTGGCAAATTTGCATTACTAAAAGCAAGCAAATTACTAAAAGCAAGCAAGCAAAAAGCATAAGCAAAACATTCGATAGAACCCCATATTTCCCTTAAACTATCATCTAACAAAGGAATTCTACAATACTATTGATCCCCAAGCATTGGTCTTTGGTTGACTGACAGGTAAGGTTGCATTGCTGAAAGCAAACAAAGAAAGATACGAACATGATATCTGATTTAACTTCATGGCTTTTCTTTGGTTTTTTTTGATATAAGGCATTTTCTTTTTCATTCTTAATTTCCAAGCAAACCTTTTAGCATGTGCACTATGCCCTGGCTGCAGGGGAAGAAGACAAATTTCCCCTTCAACTCACAGCTGGAAATCTTTAGCTGGTTTTTCCAGTGCTAAAGCAGACACACCACAAACCACCTCCTCACTTCTCCTGGATGGGGAGAGCCTCATCTGTCCAAGCAGGGGATTCCTGCAGCACTTTGGAGAGAAAGGGCACTTCCCTTGTGTGTTCAGCGTACTCTGTGCAGTATGTCCAGGGACTGTCTTCTACCTGCTTCCCTCTGCAATGCCTGCTTTGGGGTCACAGGCTAGCTTCACTTAGCAGCAAGTTTAACAGCCTGATGGCAGGTGGAGAAGCACTGAGCAGCAGCAGAGCTCCAAAGGAAATCCCAAGTGTTGCAGGAAGTGGTGCTCATGACTCAACTTTACCAGATAAATCAACACATAACTGCCCATAAGAACAGCTGAAATGAGGATCAGGCCTTTTCCTTTTACAGCAGCTGCACACAACCCACACAGAAACTTGCTCCCCTGGAGCAGTGAACCCTGGGCAGCAGCTGAATGCCACTTCCAAGACGTGTACATGTTGATACCCTTGCCCATCCCTGTTTTCCCTGGAAAGCTGCTCATCTGTTCTGTGACCCACAGGTAGAGGAGCAACCCCAGACCAGCTCTGCTGGGGTCCACTCTTCCTGAGAAGGGCTGGAAACCATGGTTGTGGCACAGGCCACTGGGACATGCTGGGAAGGTACCTTTTTTGACACGCTGGTTTTGCCAGAAACACCAGTTTTCAGGGGCTGCTTATGGAAACCATCGGGGTAGAAAGGCTGCAGGTTTGGCGGTGCTCAGAAAGACAACACGGTACAGGCCAGCTGCCCTGTGACCACCTGCAGACCTGGCTTCTGACCCCACAGGAAGGCAGAAGGACTGGAAGAGTCAGTACAGATGCCTCTGAAGCAAAAAGGCTAAGGAACTCCAAGGAAAAAAGTGCCCTCATTTACCTTCTGCACTTTCTCCAAGGCCTCAAAGCAAACAAAGGCACTGACCCTTTACAAAGTAGGTATCTCACTCTAAATATACTAGAAATTACTTCTGTCTTCATACCCTTTTCCAGGAACTGACTCAGAAATGATCCTCCAAGCTCTAAAAACTCTTCACAATCTTTCTGTATCTTACCTTAATTACCTGTTAGAGAAACAGCTAAGCAGGCTAGAAAGGGAGGAGATGTACAGCAGAGCCAGCACCTGGAGAAGGTTAAAGGCAGAGGTGCTCTCTTTCCTGAAGCAGTACAGCATTTCACAAAGCGGTGATTAATTGGCATGCTCAGAGCAGGGGAATGGAAATGACAGCATGCTCAGCAGTACCAGAGACTAAAAGGTCACAGCCCTTTTACCCCTCTGAGCTCACATGCCCCTTCAGCAGCAGCCACACCACCCACACCACCCTCTCTCTATGCAGCAGCCATCTTTTCTGTTCAGCAGCACCCCTTCAAGAATCTGGGACACCTCTGTGAATCAAGGCTGCCCACTCCAGCCCCTCATTGTTTTCAATCCACAGACAACACCCAGTGATATGTGTTATGTTTGTACCTACTGCCTGTGGGTAAAAACCCTGGCAGAAGGCAAACAAAACCAGGAGAAGAAAGTGAGCAGGCAGTGATTTACCTCAGATTGTTTTGGTCCTCTGGGCTGCTGCTGCTGCGTGGGCTGCTGAGAGGTGTTTGCAGGTACCGGACACGGCAGTTGGTTGCAAGTTTTAGTGGGTGATGATTGTACACTCTGGAAAGAAAAGGATATCCATAACACGTTATTCCCCAGACATGACATAGACACAAGGCTTAGGTTACTTAGAGCATTTTTAAGTTTGTTTTTTCCCCACTCTTTATGAAATTCAATCCTTTTCTTTTCCTGAGCAGAGCAATCAGATTGGATGCAATTGAGAGTTCTAAGAGAGGAGGCAGTACCAGCCTAAATCCCTGGGCTACCCATGACACATCTCAAGGACTGCCAGATCTGACACAGGAGCTGTGCCCTTGTGGAGCAGCAATGGAGTTCAGGTGATATACTCTGGGGTTTCAAGGTTGACACTCAATGCTGATGTTTAGACAGCTGTTGACATCTCACCTGCTATGCAGCAAATGAAGCCTGCTCAGTGCCTGTCACTGATGGCAGACACTGCCACTTGCTCTGCAGAAAATGCAAGAAATGTATCAGCAGAGAATGAAAATTATCTTTGATGTCATGAAATGTGCTGGGGTTTGACTTATCCCATCAAACCTGGGCATATTTATCCCTTCCTGGAAGGAACACTCGGAACAATTCCGTTAGGCGCTGAGCTCATGCCAGCAGGGGAATAGTAAGTCATCTCTGGTGAAAGACTCTGTTAACACTGAAATGCTGACACACATTAAAACAAAGAGCAGCCAAAAACCAGTCTGCTCCCAGGGTCTGATTTCAGCTCTTGGTAGGTAAGATGACCCATCTATCACTCCAACTACAATCTCTACAGTTAAGGACAAGAGGTGAAATACACTCTGCTCATTTTACTGCCACGGGCATAGTTGTTCTTTTAAAAACTAGTAAACTGTGGAGGCAACAAACCTTTGTTGTCCAAGCCCAAGGTCCCGCCTGACAAAAGGCAGAACCACGTGTTTGGAAGAATGCTGAACAGCCTGTGATGCACAGAGCCAACTGTGCATTGCTGTACACAGCTCATCATTGTCAAATTCCAGTCTTTTTGCCAAAGATCTGCTTACACTGCTCTGTTTTACAATGCCACGTTTTGATTGATGCTACCAATCACTGTAGTGAGCAACTCTGACCTTCCAGTATTTACTGCACTGAATATCCACCCCATTAAGTCATCCTATGGTAACCGGAGTGGGACAAGGAGAGAGGAAACCAACTACCCACAGCAGTGATGAGATCTGACCCTTGCCTACCTGCAAGGGTGGGCAGCTGCTCCCTGCCATCCCATGGGGAGAGAGGCCCTGCCTCTCGGCACTCTGCTTGGTCACAGTGAGGACGATGTGGGTCCCTGTGGAGTCAGTGATGAGAGTGGGGGGAGAGGTGCCCTTGATGAGGTTGCTCAGGACGCTCCCTTCCTGGCCAAGGAAAAGCCGCGGGCTGTGGGACTGACACGGCAGCTCTGCTTCTGTGGCTGGCACCTCCTGCTTCACCATCACGGCTTTCTTTGGCACTGGGCTTGGATTCGAAGTGTGCATTTGGCTAGTGGTTGGTGCAGGGCTGAATTGGTCTGTTTGGCCACTGGATTGCTTTGCAAACTGGCAACTCAGGAAACCATTTTCACTCTTGACCTGGGTTCCAAATGCTCCTGATTTGGAGACGAGGGCTGTTCTTTCACTTGCGACTGTTGGGGCTGGCTGTGACTGCTGAGAACGCTTCTCCTGCTCCAGCTGTAGCCTAAGCATCTCCACCAGCTGCTGTTTCTGTTTCAGCATGCGGGTGAGTTCCTCAATCTGCTTGTCCTTCTCCTGCAGCATCCGGTCTTTGTCCCTAACTTCTGCATCTCTGCTGTTACCAGCACTACACTGCTCTGACCTGGGTGCCACATTTATGCTGCAGGAGGCAGACTTAGAGCTTTCTTCCTTCACCAGGAATTGCACTGGAGATGTCTGCAAGGTGAGCTGGGTCAGAGGTGAAGTCACCATCTCTCCAAAGGTATCTCCAGTGCCCGAGTTTTCATCCCCTGTACTCATCTGAGAGCGCTCAGAAGGAGTTGGAGAAACAGGAGGAGTTGAGCCTGTGCTCCCAAACTTCATCACGCCACCACCAGTAACTGTGGCCACAACTACTTCTGCTGGCGCAATGCCAGTGGTGACCAGGGCTGGCCCTGTGCTCAGCCTGGCAGTTGGGAAGGCCACCACCACTTCAGCAGCTTTAGGGAGGACAGCTGCTGTGCTAGGCTTGGGAGTGGGGGTTGTTTGGCTGGTTGCACCGTTCTGCTCTTGGTAAGCTCGGAGACGCTCAATCAGATCCATCTTTGTGCCTGAGACAGGCAAGGCCCTCAACTTCAGCTCTTGCTTCAGCTCTGCTACCTGATATGGGAGGAAAAAAGAAAGCAAGATTAAGAGAACTTCTAACTGAACAACTATCAACAGCCAGCAGAGCTATGAGACAAAGGACTAAACCGATCTTCCTGCAGGCCAACAAACTTGCACCTCAGGACCTCAGGTACAGACTGCAGGGTAGCAATCCCAGCTCCTATCACTAACTCCTGTCAGTCCACCTCAGTCCTGCTCTGGGGCAGCAACATCATTCAGTACTGCCCACTGACAATGGCAGAAAGGGTCTGTGGAGCTTCACAGGACATTTACCTTCATCTCATCCAGGTTGGCAGGGAGAGGGCCAGGCTTGCCCACTGCAGTGTTACTGTTTTGTCTCATCAGCCCACTGGAACCAGAAGACACTGAAGATGTGCTGCTGACTGTGGCAGAGAGATTGCGTACAGCAGGAGCATTGGCACTGGCACCACTCTGCTGCTCTCCTGGAGGTCTGCAGGAACAGAAAGAACACGGACATCAAAACCACAGCGGAAAGACACCAGAGGCTCTCAGTGTCCACAAACATACATGTTCAGAAACATGTTCAGAATCTGGGTCACTAGAGCTGCTCTAGACTCTGAAGCACACCAATGCTCTTGACTATATCCATGCCCCTTGCTATATCAACCAACTCACTTCAGCTGCTTTTGTCTGATTCATCTTGCACCAGCTCTTTTTGAGTGTGTCACATCTGTCACACCCAGTGGCCACCCCTCACACCCAGCACACCATGTCTCTGGTAAGAGTTCTGGTAAGTGCTTGCTAAGAGAGCTGCCATTGCAGACCCATACTTAGGTGGGGCTGGCAGGATGGTCTGATAGTTGTAGTGCTGCTGCTGCTGGTTGAGGATCTGAAGCTGGAGAAAGAGCTGCTGTTGTTGCAGTATTTTGGCATAGGATGAATCCATGGGAGGAGCTCCCTTGTCCTGCTTTTGGTCCGGGGGAATATACTGATGATATTTAAGCTTCTTCACTTTTGGCTTCAACTCCTTGGCTTTTTTACTGCGCTGAGACTTCTCACTAGCAGACTTGGGCTGGCTTTGCTATTTAGAAGAAAAGGAGGAAGCAAGTAAGAATAGAAACATTGATATAACATAACACCCCATGTAAATCAGAATGCACACTGGGATTTTAATTTTGAAATTCTCTTAGTTTGTTCACCTCAGGGTCTTTCCATGCTTCTCTAACTGAGACATTACAGACACCGCGCTGGCAGCAGCTTATGCTGCATCATAATGAAAGTCACCTTTCCCAGCACACCAGATCATTTGCTCATCCAGTGCAGACTCATTGACTCTAATTATAGATAACACTGATTGTTTCAAAACATTTTGCATTCAGCATCCATTTTATAGAAGGTGAATACACCATGGAACAGAAAACCCCATTAAATAAGTTACAATTTGTGTCAGAGGAAGACACTAGTGAGAAATGTTTCCTTCTTTATATCTGTTAATCTAATACTTCCAACACCAAACCTGCTTAAAAGTAACCTTCTTATCTTCCTTCAGACTACAACAATGAAGACATCAGCCAAAACAGTACCTTAATGAGCGTCGGTGGGGGCTTGGCAGCAGTAAGAGCCACTCCATTGGAAAGACTAGAGGGCAGAAGAGGTGGAGGTGGCAGTGGTGGAGGTGGCTGCTCAGGTATGAATAGAGTTTCACTAGAGTCTGCGCTAATCTGCAACTGGGATGAACCCTGCATGGACAGAAGAAGGCATCATGAATACACACAAGAGGAGGGAAACAGTTTAACAGAGTGCAGGAAGTGACCACTTAGAAGGAAGGAGCACAGGCTTCAAATCTTTAATTAGACTCCTTTAACCCACTGCTTCTGTTGCCCCTGAGAAGCAGCACAACTTCTTAGGGCAGAAGAGGAATCAAAATCCAACACCTATATCTCCCAGCATTTCCTGCTGAGATTAGTTGCACATAAGCTGTATCACCAAGCAATGGCTGCCCACTTCCCCACAAGGCACCACCATGAGGGGTTGTGAATAACCAAAGGAGGACATCACTGACACCACGCAGAGCTAAGACCCATTGTGAATTCTCACAGACTATATACCTCTTAGGGAAGCCTGAGTCTCACATTTTAGGCTCCTCTGCCACAAATCAGCATGAAGCTCCAGGATACTGCAGGAGGCCTCCACATTCTCACCTGAGCTAGTGATGTACCAGTGGTGCTAGTGAGAGGCTCACAAATCCGGGAGTCCATCGGCGATGGGACAGATCCTTGGGACTCATGGCTGGCTGGCTGTTCTGGGGAGAGGGCATCACTGCTGTCCTCATCAAAGGAGGAATTGTCTGCAACCTTTGGGTAGTTCACCTGTCCAACTAAAAACACAAATATTAACTGTAGTGTGTAAAATGGAATAAGAAATTACTTTGCTTGACACTAGATGTTTCACAAAGACAATGATGGCATGGAGAGTTGTGCTTAAAGCACCAGCTAAAAATGAGACAACAGAGTCCCAGCTGGATCAGGTTTAAGTGTTTACATTCACTATCTATCAGTACAATAAAATGATGTGGACTGGGGTGAACTATTTCCCTTGCTTCCTAGCCAGGCAAGATCACTGAGTGTAAGGAGAGATACTCAGGTCTGCCCAAAACCAGCTCTATGGCATGACTTATTTCATTATCATCTAGCACAAAAGAAGAAGATGGGACGGTATAAGGTTGAGTCATGGCTTCTTTGGTGTTCATCCTGTATGGTGGAAGGTAGAATCTATCTTGGATTCTTCTGTCTTGGAAGACAGAATCCCAAATTGTCCTCTAGTCTTACAAGCAACAAGGGCTGTGGATTAAGTGGTGGCCCTGGCTGCAATTAGCATTTCTGTCCATTTATATGCCCAGGAAATAAATTCACATGAGTGTACACTTGTAACGTATCAAAGCTTTTTTAGACTAGATTTTCTCAAATTAATCCTGCTAAGAAGGGAAATATTCTCATTTGCACCTCACCCAGAATCAAGAGGAATCCGGAGTTGTACTTTGCTCAGTCAGAAGCCACATCTCTTATGCTTCAGTTCACAAGTTTTTCAACTTCCTCAACTACTTCTTGTTCAATAGTGAAGCCAGACTCTCTCACAACACTGTCCTTTTCCTTTTTTATGGAAATTATTCCATCTTGCTTACAGTTGCGTCTCATTTGTCTTTACAGTAGCTCTGCATGTTTGAGGGAATGAATAACCACAGACACACAGCCTGCTCAGTCTGGGCAGGCAGGAAAGAGCACTGCTGAGGCAGTGGTGTGTTGGTTTAGCACGGATGGTAAAAGCCAATTAGTGATGTCCTTTAAATTGACAACCAGAAAAGCCAGTAAAATACAGGTATACACCTCTGGGTCACACAGCCTTAAAACAGTCAGAAGGAAGCCTGGGAACTTTCTTTTCCTTTCGACCTCACCAGAGGTAAGAAGGCAGTCCCGGTTCTCTCCTTGCGAGGGGGAGGGCGGAGACTCCCGGGCCGGGGGAGGGGATGAGCATATGCCCTGTCCTGGCCCGGATCGGTTTTTAGCAGCTGTAAAACACCCTGCCGCTCCCCTTATGAGGGGAAGCTGGCTCGAGGCCTGGCTGTGGGCCTGGGGTTCTTTCCCCCAGCAGGGGGAGGGGAGCCAGCAGCCTGCAGCTACTCCAAGCTGGGACATCCCAAATGAGACCGAGGGGTGGAGGCAGGAGGCATCAATCAGCCGGGCTGCTTTGAGATCTGTCTACCTGTTTTCTTCCCTCATGCCCGCAGCTTTTGAAAATCCTAAAAGCTACTGCCCAGCAGCGATCACGTGACCCGATTGCAAGAATGTTAACTCTTTCCTGACACAGACTGAGACTTTTAAAACTTAGCTCTTCCCGGAGAGAGAGGAAGGAGACAGAGTGGACACAGAGAAGACTCAGCATAATAGTCAGATGGAGAGAGTAGTAAAAGACTAATTACACGAAGAAAAGAAGAGCTGCCTGCTGGCTGGACTTTCTTGTTTGAGGTATGGAAATGAATTCTATAAGTAGATTATCCTTTAAATCATGGAAAAATATGCATTTGGGGTGATGATTTGTAGATTTTTGAGCAAAGGTGTTTATGATGGACTGAGTAATATTGCATTAGAATCTGTGATTCTTGTGGTCCCACGAAATGCCTAAACACAGAGAGAGAGATGAGAAGGCCCCTGTGCCAGTGAAAGAAGTGAGACGACATCTCTGTTCCTTAAGATGAAGAATCCTTTGCCTTTGAAGTTGCTTATTTTTAAAAGGTGACACCCCAGATGCCTGAGTTCCTATGACCCATAAGCAGCTTGGGAAACTGCTAATGGGAGGAAACCACATGAAAGCAGGTTTCCCCGAGAGGCTGTTTCTGTGAGTTTCGACCCACAAGAGAACTGTTCTAGGTTGTCAGTGGAAGAAAATTCCATAGTAAACTAAGAGACTCCTCTCCTGAAGAACTGATGAAAGACTATATTCAAATGGTGAAACTGACTGCAAATCACAAGTTTTGTCTCTATGTTGTTTGTAGAAAAGTGAACACTGGTGGAAAGAATAGAAGGATTTTGAAAATTTCATTTTTTTCCTCTCTCCTTTTCTTCTTTTAGTGTATGTTAATAAAATCTGTTTACTTTTAAGTTAAGCCTGTCTTGCCTTTTTCTCCCAAATCCTATTCCCAGAGATAAAAAAAAGCACACTCAAACCACTACACTAAATTTGGCAAAACAGAATTCAGCAAATGTGAAACTGCTACAAGTGGGAAGGCTATTCCTCAGCATTAATTTCAGCCCTTGGAATGGCACTGGCATGATTTACATCTCTTCTGTTTTATTTTTAAAGGTATTGAATCCTCTGAAGTTTTTGAGTACACAGACATCTTTTGTTTCATCACACCTGTTTATATTCTGTCTCCCCTCCTGATCTAAGTTAGTGGGTCCTCCCTGACCAACACTGTTGACATGTTATACTGAGAGAGGGATTTTAAGGAGACAATCTAGGGAATACAATCTTCCAACTGTCTTTCAAGTCTTTAGGGTATACAACTGCTTTCATATTTTTCTGGAATGACCACATTCCCTATAATTTAATGTCTCCCATCTGGGCCAGAGGGAGATCTACTTTTCCAAATCCTTGGACTGAAAGCCTGTGATTCTGGGCCAGGAAAATGAGACCAGGCATGGGATTGCACTCTCAGGTTTCTGCATGGGATTCACATGCAGGTGAAATGATAGGTAATCACAGCCACATGTGGGAAATGACCTCCACAAAGATCCTCCTCTGACATTACCAATAATAGCTTCCTTCAGGCTTGATTCCACAGGCAAGATGTTCTTCTCCACTAGCTCCATGGGCCCTGGCCTCTGCGCTATCTTCTCATTGAGGTCATCTGCCAGTCTGGCTCTCTTCAGCTTCAGCTGCTTAGCCTGCAAGGACGGTTCAGCTGAGGTCTCTGTTTGGGGGAAAGTAAATAAAATGGCATCAATCCAACAATGGTCAACCCATGTCCTTCAGCAGTATTTTAATTCTATTCAGAAAGGTAACTGTAGATAACAATCGGTAACTGTACAGAAAAATAGTTGATAGATAACAATAGATAACTATGCACTACAAAGATATGACAGATGTTATGTATATTTCGATTATAAAGATAACTACAGTAGCCCTTGTGACAAATTCACTGTTCTCAAACTGATGTCACCCAATTCCCATTCATCTTTTCCCCCTGGTTGTGCTCCAAGCTTGGTGCTCAGCATAGCACTCCCTGTCTGAAGCTGAGGTTCATTACTAATCAGATCAAATTCCCTCACTCCCTCTTGGACATTTTACAGTGTCTTCCCTTAGTTGAAGAGCAGTCCATGCTCATTCTATTTCAGTGCTGCTCAGCTACACAAAACTGCACAGTTTGAATTCACACAACAGACTTTTCTGAGAATAATCTCTGAGCAAGCAGAGTTGAATCCCTCCCAAGGAATCATGCAACAGGCATGATCTTCTGCCCGCTCCCAACTGGAAGGAAGTTTTGGAAGTCAGAGGCAAAACAGAAAGCTGTTAAAAACGTAGTTATGATAAAGTTCATTGTTGATGTTTTCATCTTCAGCACTTGCCATACCTTCCAGAATGTGCATCCTAACCAGCTCTGATCTCTCTGGTCGGGATCGGATTTTGCGTTTCAGATAGTCCTCTGTCTGTAGCAAAAATAGACAAGCAAGAACCACTTTCAGCTGATCAGACACAGGAGTGAGGCAATCTTGAACAGCACAATGAAAAGAAACAACCATCTCTAGCTGTTACTGAGATCTAAATAAGCACAAAACAGAGAAGGGATCTATCTACTGTCCCAGAACACCCAGAGAATGAGCTTACTCTAAAGATGACCTTCTATTGTA
The DNA here is from genome assembly GCA_024734555.1 of Trochalopteron elliotii. Classification (NCBI taxonomy): domain Eukaryota; kingdom Metazoa; phylum Chordata; class Aves; order Passeriformes; family Leiothrichidae; genus Trochalopteron; species Trochalopteron elliotii. The sequence goes on from JANPWX010000111.1 coordinate 3,795,230, forward strand.
ATTACCTCAGCCAATTGTGCAATGCTGCCCCACAGAACAGAAACTGGGAAGGACTTCCTCAGGAGTGGAAGTCCTCTTTTCCCATTGTATGCACAACCACTTTCACGTATTGCTGCCATTCAGGGCTGGCTTGTGGTTTGGGCATACTCTTTGACTAAAGATACGTTATTTGTTAAGCTAAAGACCCCATGCAGTCCCTTCGGGGGCAGAATCTAAATGCTGTGACAAGGCTTATTTCACCTCCAGAGCTGCTTTTAGCTCTGTCTTTGGAGAAAGTGCTATGGAGCAATGCACAGAGATGACCCTGACAGGCTGAACATGTTAGTCTTTACACTGCTGAGGAATGGGAATCTGGAAAGAGTGGGTAATAGACTGGTAAGTACTGGACATCAGGATGGACGTTCAGAGAAAATAAGTATTAAAGTCAGTCAGGAATCTGCACCATAGTTGCTCAACTCCCCACATAAAAATATTAACTCAGTAAGGTTTTAGGAAAAAAAGAGAAATAAGCAAAAGCCCTTTGGTCAGTGGTCTTAATGCAAAGTCCCCCACTGCAATCCTTCCACAGTTTAAAGAGCCTCCCTTACAGGTCTTAATCACAGCTGTTATTTTTTTACTTATGTTGTTTTCACTTTTAAAACAAAACTTAGTCATAACAAGTTTCATTCCACTGTAGGCTAATCAGAAAAAAATATCCCCAGGGGCCTTCTGAGGAACAGAAAGTATCAAGAAACTCCCCAGTTAGAAAAGGTGGCACATGAAACATGATGTCTGGCTTCCTCTTTCTGTAGAGACAGAAGTTTGTGATTTCAGTGTCACAAGATTGTGGGGGATCCTCTCTATTCAATTTTCAATTTTTCCAGTCTCCTAGGTAAAAATTGCATGTGCGGGTAACAGAGAAACTTTCCTCAAAGATGGAAATGAGCTCCATTTAATAGCATTTAAGGCCAAAACACACACCATAAAAATAAAAATGTCAAGTGCATGGACAGTGGGGAAGAAGAGTATCAGTCACTTCCAGAAAGATGACTCTAGGGAAAATCCAGGCATCATATTCAGTGGGCTTCAGGCACAATTTGTTCACTGAGGGTTAACCAACACCACATGCAGAACACCCCATCCAATACACCTCTGACTACAGAAAGCTGCATTACATACAGAATATGAAAAATTCCCTTCTGCATCTCGTTAACAGATACAGGATGTCCCAAATACAAGACATACTATTCCTGACTTTCCCAAAACACTAAAGATTATACTGTGTCTTACCCTGGCCCGTTCCAAACTCTTTCTTTGTTCATGAAATGCAGCTGGACTTTTCAGAGCTGTGGAGAGGAAAAGCATTTAGAGAATGAATTAGAATGATGGAAGTTCTTTAACTGCACAACCCTTCAGGCCAACTAAGTTAACAAACACACTGCAGCAACTGCCTCCTGCATCTTCCAACACACTGAGGCAGATCTCTAGATGGTACAAAGCAGTGGGAATTACCATACTCCATCTGACAGCACAAGGACACAGGAACTGATCTGAAATTTTTGTGGGCCACTGGAGAGTCTAATACAGGTACACTTCTAGTCAAATTAATCACTGTTTCCAAAGCTGAGTCCAAGAACATGATTCAAAAACAGCCCCCCAAAAAAGCCTTTTACAAGCTTCAACAGACAGTAAGATATCCAGGACCCTTATGGGAATAGTTCTGAAACACTGAAGAAGTCCAACAGTTGGAAGTATGGGGGACAATGCTAATGAACTGTAAATCCCCTTTACCATCTTTTAATGTCAAAGGAAGCTGCAAGTCTTTCCTGAACCTGCACCTGTGTTTTGTACACATGCAAGGACTGACTGCAAATCCTGCAGGTCCACAGGACATATATACCACTCTCTGTAAGAGAAATTATCATGAGAACAGGGACACTTGGAGAGAAAAGTACATCTGCCTATTGACAGAAAACCATAGCTTGAGGAATTAACTTCAGCTCTCCACAGAACAGACCTTGCCCCCTCAGACTTTGTTTAAAACCAGAGCCAAAATGGATCAGGTTTTAAGAAACTGATCCTCTGCTGTCCAGGACCACACTAACCCTGGAGGAATCTCTCACTCTGCCTGGCTCCTCTGGAGCACACAAAGCTCACGTCCCACAGTAAAACCAGAGCAGGGGGTGATGTTGGTGTCAGTAGCTCCTCACCGTTTCCCTGAAGCTGCAAGTATCTTGTCTTTTTAAAAAAATGACCGCACTGTGGGTTTGTATTAAGAAGTAGCTGAAGGGAGCATAATAATCTCTTTTCATATTTCTGAAATACTCATATCTTAAACTGTCTGAATTACCATCCAACTAAACAGAAAAGTTAAAGAACTTCAGCTTTAAAGGTAAGTTGCAAGTCTTTTGAAGACAGAAAACTAAGCTCATAGAGTTAGTAACTCTGAAGTGTTGCATCCAGGTTCTGTGAAAAATAGTCTGCTTATATTATTTTTCACTTAAGTCCAGTGATTAAGTATATCTCAAATATAAGTTCATAATGAAATCTCAAAAGACTTAAAAAATAAATGCCCCTACATCAATGCAATGTAAGAAACTACTTCTAATGCATGTGGAGCCTTCCACATCCTTTCCTACAGAATGAAATGGAGTACAGACTCAATTCATTCTGTTAAGGCTTAAGACACATTCTGTGAAATTTAGAGAGTTCCTCTGATGCCAAGATGATTTTTTGCATTTTCTTTTATATATGTTTTATATAACTTTTATGTATCCTCAGTATTCTTAGCATGCATACTTGTAATTCCTTAAGTCTGATAAGTTAGCATAGTCCTACTATTCTGTTAGGCCAGGAGATGAAACAGCCTAAAGGCCTCCTTGCAGAAGGCCAGAAAACCCTACGCTATCTTGGAAAACCAAGGCCCCCTCTAAAACTTACCCTGTAAACTAGAGATTTGGCCCATCCAGCTGGGGACTTCCTCGGATGGGGGAAAATATCACGCTATTCATCCAGGCCTCCCATTGGGGCATCCTTGTTAGATATGATAATTTGTCTATAGACAAATTTGTCTTATAAAGGTCTATAGATTGTATACATGATCTATTGTGTGTGTGCACAGCGGTGCATCCCACCTTCGTGAAGTGGTGCACCATAAGGATCCTTATTAAAATACTGAGGTAAAAAACCCTTATGCCTTAACCATGTCTGGCTCTCAATTTTTTAAGACCAGGGAAAGGCATCTCCTCTAGGTTCACATCAAATGGGGTAAGAAGCAGAATTCAGTCCACATGGTAGGAATTCTGAACATGCCAGGCATCATAGGTGGGACTTGGACTACAGAAGTGAATGAAGAATAATTTGTAGAATAAATTAACAATAATTGAAAACCACAGTAAGTGAGTATATAGAACCCTACAACAATGGGGCAAATAGTTCCTGCTCAGATTAGTTGCAGAAATCTGATTACAGAGAGAAATCACCAGAGAAAGTTACACAAGCTGTGAAATGCACTTTGAGATAAACCAAAAAGATATGGTAGGGATATTGTTTTGCAATAACTACACAAATAATGCAAAAAACTTCCCCATCTAGCCGAGGCACCAAGAAGGCCTCAGCTGATGCCTGCAATGAGGTGTCCTGGGCAGTCTGACTGTGGCACTTCAATGAAGAGCAAAGAACAAACAATACTCTTTTCAAGTCCAGTGAGCTGCCTGTGAATATGATTGTGCTTGAACCTGAACACGCTCTCCCTTCATTGTGTGCATCTCATAGAAAAGCGAAATAAAAGCTCAGGTCCACTTGGGCAAAGATAGCAAGCAACATTTAAATCTGTATAAACATCTACCCTGGAGACAAGTGAAGCAGTATTCATCTTGAGTCTTCAAAAGCTGTCTACCAGAACACAGCTGTAATTCTTTACTCTCCCCTTCCTGCCTACCTCTGCTGTCAGTATGAGGCAGCAGATGAACTTTAAGTGGCATTTCTCTGACCACAGCTAATGGTCAGAAAAGTCCTGGTTGCAGGAGTTCAGCTGGTGTCACAAATAGTCCAGGAAAACTCTTGTATACAGAAGAACAAAGCAAGAAAAGAATCCCTGAGTTAGAAAAAAGAAAAACACTTATGCATTCAATAGTAAATAATGCAGAGCTGCTACAGGAATAATCTAGTAAAGAACACTTTCACTCTCTCATGACTAGTCCTCTGGAAACATGCACTGGGATGTAGCCCTCCAGGCTGGCAACATGACAGAGGACTTCATATTCAACCTCTGAAAATGTCAAGAGGACACAAATCCTTCACTGCTTCCCTCAGCAATATAGGATGAGGTTGATACGTCAGAATAGTGTGTCTATTGTAAAATCATACTCCATTTTAAGTTAACTAATCCTTGCATATTTTTGGCTTTGAAATGACAACTCAGCCCAGAGCTGTGGAGCAATTCTGCTAACTTCACTACAGCAAATAAAAAACCTAAAAATATAATCCTATGAAGAACTCAGAAGCAATAAGGCTCTGGGTGAGCTCTAAAGGAGACCCACAGTACAGATATGCCCCTTTTCCAACTCCTACTACTGCCCTTCCCAGCCACTTAGCATTGATCCCTGCAAAACTGTTCTTGTGCCTCATAAGTCATCTGGCTCACTCACCAGAGTGCTACTTTATCCATTCCATTCAAAACTACCCATACTGATAGAGCCCTACTGTTCTCAGCCATATCAGCTGTGGTGGCTCATTCTGGCAGTGTATGTGAATGAGTGGCTGAGATAGTGTGCGAACCAGGTGGGTGTGGGGCAGCATTCCCACTCTATCCACAGCCCTTAAGACCTGAAGCATCAGATCTAACAACAGAGGGTTAGGGATGAGGAAACTCCAAACACCTGATGCTTTCTGACTGCTCAGCCTGCATAAAAAACATTCAACTATTCCTTATGTAGTTTGTCTAACCTGCTCTTGGAAACCTCTCATGAAAAAAATGTAGTATTACTGCAGAGAAATTATCCCACTACACAAATGTTTTTACTATTTAAAAATATTTCTGAGTGTCTAACTTATATTTCCCTTCCTACAATTTATACTCTTTGTTCCCCACCTTACCTGCAAACATTACAGACGACAATTTATTTTTTTCCTCTTTGCATCTATCTCTTGTGAAAACTTTGGTTTTCCTACAATCTTCTGATATATTAAATGACCAAAGGCAGTTGCTTCAACCTTCTCTTGTAGGTAACATTATCCAGACCTTTGCTGGTTTAGTCTCTTTTGAACTCCTTCCATTTAAGCTGCATTTTTGTTGAAGGCTGTTGTCCAGAACTGGGTACATATTCCAGCCTAGGCTTTATCAGCTGTTATAGTTAAATGATTATTCAATAACACTTCTCCGCCATATGTCCCAGCCAACTTGCCTTTTTTGTGTACATAAAACAAACAACCTTCACTTGTGCTTGTCTCACAATCCATGCAAGGTTTCCAATCCTGTTCTGCAGAGCTGGTACCAAGCCAACACTCTTCATCCTCAATTCAAGCCACTGACTAGGCGTTACAAAATGTAGACATTCTGCCTTTTTCTTTCATTTTATTCCATAGTTCTCCAAACATAGTGAGTCCCAGCCCTGTCCTCCCCCCAGTCTACCAACCTGGAGCTTAATAAATATACAGACTGTTCCTTTGTTTACATCAAATCACTGAAAATACTGAATCATATCAAACACTGATTTTCTCCCTTCCCATCCCCCCCAACCACCCTGCTCAACTCAACCTCCAAGTCTGACACCAAGCTTTTATTCCAATCCTGTTCCCTCACAAGTTGCATAGGCAGTTTCAAAGTAGTCCCAGCTTGCCTCCAAAAACATCAGGCAAGGCTGTTTTGAGAGCCTTACTAAACCCAAGAAAGTGCAAAAACACATTTAACACCCTGAATTCCCTGGGAAGCATTTCAAAAAATATCAAGTCTGCTGATAGATCCAGCTTTAGTAATGATCTCTTTTTCCCCACTTTTCCATGTCCCACATGTTTCTGCCTTGCCATTGATGCTTCAATTGTACCTATACAACTGAAGTGCATGGGGAGCTCTACTATGGCGCTGTTGCCATAAAGTATCTCTTGCACCTCTCCATGGCACTTGGCCCTCTCCAAACTTAAGTTGTATCCTTGATCTAACTATCCAGCTACCTTTGAGTGAGCCCTGATGAGAACAGAGTGCTGCCAGAGGGAAAAAAACACCAAACTTGCCAAATTACAACAGCAGTATGAGCTGTTGGGGTTTTTTTCCCCCTGTATGCAGAAAAGAAATAGTTGACAATGAAGAAGTAACTTCTGCAACACCCAATTTCAGTTGGGTTACCTCCTGCCTGCCTTTTGGTTTTATTTCTACATGATATGTACATGGCATTTTCAGCCTCAGTAACCTGCAGTTCCACTTTCTGCCCTCGTTCCTGTACCTAGGTCTGGGACAAGCATGTAAAGATGTCATCTTCAGTAAAGATGACAAAACCGTCTGTGGACTCTGATCACAGTTGTTTTGAAAGAGTTATTTTAACCTGGATTGGTATGCTGGTTTACAGCATGGCTCCACAATAATAACATCAGCAAAGCTGAGCACAACTGCCCTGCCAGATAAAGTCAGAAATGAGAGGCTGAATTTAAGGCCAGCACTGAAGCAGGAGCCCCATCCTGCTGAACCATGGCCCCCACATCTTCAAATTGCTCCATTCACCACAGGAAAACAGCCTGGTGTCACGAATGGCCCAACAAGCACTAAAAAAGGCTCAGTGACTGATGGGACAATAGCATTACCAGTGGGGCTTGGGACAGTACAGTCCAGCAGGTGACCTTCATTGAGCCGTTCACACTTTTGTCTCACTTGGACAACTGTGGCAGCTTGTAACATCTGCTGTTGGGAGGATGAGTTTTACCCCTCACCTTTAGATGACTGACAGCAGGACTTGGCTTTCCTGACAGAGATGGGCTGGCTAGCAAGGATCTAATGGAATTCCTACCACATGCGTCCTATTTCTTTAGTCTCTCTGATGCCTGTTGTGGAGTATTTTGATGCTTCATCTCCAAAATTCCTGAAGCATTAGCATCTTTGTGTTCACACCCTCAGCTACCATGAGAAACCTCCCTGCACATCAATTATGCAACTGTTCCATGCCTCCACCCTGCTTCAAAAATATTGCAGCTATATGTTGCAACTGTGTTCTTCCATCTGACCCCCCAAAACCAAGCAGCAGCACACAAGACTATCTACATTGACCCACACCTTTCTATACAAAGCCCAGAGATGAAAGTTGCTAATCTTCACTTCAAAGCAATGTATTAATTCCTATGAAACAGGATGCAAAGCTGCAATGCCTGAGTTCAGTGTTTCCCCAGTCCAAGCCACATTTTGCAGATGGCAAAGTGTGAATGAATCACAGAACCACAGAATGGTTTGGGTTGGAAGAAACCTTAAAGATCATGTAGTTCCAACCCCTCTGCTATGGTTGCAGGGACACCTTTCACTAGACCAGACTGCTCAAAGTACCATCCAGCCTGGCCTTGAGACATTGCTGCAAAGCACCAAACTAGCACTGCTATAAACAAAAAACTGAATCAAGGCTCAGGAACCAAACCCAAATCTTCAATATAACAGCAGAGACAAAAAGCTGGGCAAAATGGCGCAAACATTTCTGCTTGGGGTTTACCCCGCAGTGTACAAAAGCAGATTTTAGCCAAATCTTTCAAAGATAATCATATGCAGACCTCCAAGTTCCTGTTACTTAGCGTGAGAAATAAGTGGAATCAGAATCAGACTGAGACACTCTAAGAATGAAACACAGCAGAGGAAGAGGACTGACCCAACTGCTGCGAAAAGGAGGTCAAAATACCCATACCCCCTGCATTTGCTTATGCAGTTGATGGAAGACACTGAGGTTTGCATGGAACTAAACACAGGGAAGAAAGGCAAAAGGATCTGCACAGATCCTCATAGCTCAAGTGCCTTGTGGGAAGCAGAGGCTGCAAAGCCTTCTGTAATCAGCAAATCACTACTTGAGGCTATCAGACTTGTAGACTGACAGAGGAAGAGGAAGCACATGAACTTTCCTTGACCATAGTATCTAACTCATCGTAGACAACAACGTGATATCTGAACTGCAAATCAGTTGGTAAGACAACACACAATGTTTGTAGAAAGGCTACAGCTAAATTCAGAATACTGAGTCAAATACTTTGTTCTTCAGTTAGACCCATTCCTAAGGGAAAGGAAAAGCCTTCCTTTGCTATGACAAAGAGAAGCTTGTATCATGTCCAAACCCAACTCAGACACGCTGATTTAATTCAGAATGGCAAAAGGCCTTCTGCTGCAGCTATTTACCCCTGCTCTCAACCAAATTCTGGTCTCTCTCTCTCTTGTTTACTATGCTTTCGTAAAAAGATGAGATAAAGTGCTGCAAATAGGCTCAATGACTTCCGCTGTTGGTTGAGGGTGGGGCTCCCACCCATAGGATTTGCTAAGAGACACAGAACTTGAACCACAGAGCAAGGCAGTTAGCACTTTCTTCCTCCCTTCATCTTCACCCCACTTTCAAAAAGCATTTCTCACAGCATGGAAGAAAAAGGTGTCAAAAAACTGGGTCACATGCACTGGCTGTCATCTTGCCAGTAGGGCAGTGTCAAAGAGCTGCTGTATGCTGCAGAAATATGAAAAGGGGCTGGAGAATACACATCTGAGAGATGAGATCTCCATCAGCATCCTTTTCTCCATTTGCAGCTCTGGTGAGTTTCTCATCCAGTACACAGACCTGATCATACTTGAGAATTCTTGATACCATACCCCAACACTGGTAAATGACCTTGGATTAAGGCTAAAATATGAGTATAAAGTTAAGGATAGGAAAAGAAGCCACAACTGGTAAATTGTGATTTTTCAAATCCTAAAACACAAACTCAGAAAATTAAAAATTAAGACTGACCTAAAAAAGTCAATGCAAATATGTTCATGAAGGTAAGAAACACATCTCTGGCACTCAAAGAAATGCAGTTTGCCCTTCAGTGACACCCTCCAATGAGAATGTTATTGTGATTGAAGGATTGAAGGATATGAATGTTCCTAGTCTCAAACAGAAGAAAGGCTGGAGAAAGGCTCCTTCCCACATTGCTGCTGTTGCCAGCACTGCCAAAGCACAGCATTACAGATACAGTGCTGTAGCTTCACTGAGTCTTCCCCACTGCCCAGCTGTTCCAGTCAACAGAGACACACAAACACACACACAGAAAATGGCAGCCAAATGAAGTCCCTGTTAGAAGATCATTTGGTGAGCCCCAGGCTGCTGTGGAAGCCAGAGCTGAAGTCCTGCCTCCCTGACACTCTGTCTCAGAGAGCCAGCCCTTCTCCTGGGTCAACATTTTGAACCTGCACAGTGTACCAGCCCATGCAGCTGTTTTTCCCAAAAAGAGCCACTTTCCAACTCCCTGCATATGGCTTGCTCTGGCTGCTGAAGCACACAGGCAGGGGGAACTGTGGTAGTCTGCCTCAGCTCAGCTCACCATTGAGACACTCACCAGCTGTGCTGCTTCCAATGCCTGCACCAGGCACCTCTCCAGAGCCCACTTTCAGCAAGACTGTCAGTAACTTCAGTACAGCAGTATCCCAGATACAGCTGAAGTTTAAGACTTTTATTAACTGTATGAAAAGCCTGAAGTATAGGTTTGTCACAGTAAACATGAAATTACTGGCAGAAAGGACTAAGATTTTTCCAAGGCCTAACACTGAGTTAGTTTAAAATCTAACATACGTGCAATTTCTCAGAAAGTTCATCCTCTTTAGAAGCAAAATGGAAACTGTCACCCATGGTAACAGTTATCAGATCTGTGAATGACTGTGGCTATGGCTTTGTGTCAGAAAACATTTACAGCAAATACAAATAATGTATAATCTGCTCCATCCATTGCCATTAACTCTTGGCATTCAAAAGACATTACCAAAATCCTGAAATGAAAAATAAAAAAGGCAAAGCTTCATTACAATCAGGATTATACCACCTCCAAATGAAGAGGAAAAGGGAGACAAGGAACTTCTACCAGGAACCCTTGATCCCTGCATTCGTGGACCAGACTTCATACCTGTTTCTTGCATGGATAATTGGCCTTTCCAGACTCTTCTGGTAACTTTCCAGAGTGCCCAGGGTGGGAAAGGTATGGGGTCACAAAAAGCAGAGACCATTCCCAGAAAACAAGAATGAAGCTAAGACAACTGTGGGAACATGAATAGAGAAACTGTATTGCCTAACAGACTTTACTTCCCTGAACTATTACATTTCTCTTGCAACTGGCAGAGTTAAATCTTCTGTGATGGCAGCGATCGAGGACCAAATGCAGCCTATCAAATACCTGAGCATGGTCTTCCTTCTACAGCTTCAGAAAGGTCCAACACCGTATTTCCATCCTAACACAATGAATTTTATTATTCCAATCATGTCTTATTAATCACAGATCATATAAACACATGGAAAACACACTCAGACAGATATCTAAAAATACAAACAAAGCAGATGCAGTTATTAGTCCTCTGATGATGAGACTCTCCCCTTAAAGGTACATACAGCCTCCTATACACGAAGCCTGAAGGCTTTGAAATTGTGCTTCAAGAAAAATGATCTAAGACAAATAACCAGCAAATAATTCCTAGAGACAAATTATAGGTATACAATCAAATTAAAATAAAACCAGTTACAGATTTCTGTGCAACACACCAGAAACAGAAAAAATGTAGAGGACAACTGCAAATGACCTCTACTTTTTTTAAAAAAATTTACAATACTTGCTTAGTGTTCCAGTCTTACTCTCAGAGCACGACACAGAGTATATTAGAGGTCTAGCTGCAGTTTCTGTATGAAGTAACAGTATTTACAGTCCACATCTATGTTCTTAACTCCTTGTCCTGAACAAAATTACAGTTCCAGCTTAAAAGCATGAAAGAGAAGCAGTTGCCAATGTGCAGAACAGCAGACATAAGATGGCAGGGAAGTGAAAATTTTTTATTTTTGCTCTGTTACTATAAATAGATTCCTAAAACTGCTGGAATGTCACTAGAGACATCTGATACGTAAAGTGGTGAGAGACACGTTGCGTAGCAGGAAGAGATATTTCAGGGTGTTAAAGCAATGCGTTTAGCTGCAGCTCTAACAGAACACACCACAACCTTGAAATGTCGGCTGTGTAGCCACACTGCAACAGTTCCAAGTCAGTAGAACTCCACCTAGGGAGAGCAGTTCATCTATCCTGGCCCTTATGTAGAAGACAAAATATATCTGAGGCATGAAGAATGGTCCCTGAAGTCACCAGCATGACAGCAGAACAGCTCGTGTCAAGAAAACTACTGTGCCTGTAGGTAACAGGCTGTTTCAACAGCTTGCTGCCTCTCCTTTCTCTGACAAACACAGAAAGATGCTCCTACTTCACAATTAACAGCTAAACAATTCATAAAACTTATTTTTCTTTTGTTTTGTTTCTGACATTTAATATGTTCTACTGTAGCTATTGTATGTAACAGGAACCAAAGGTTGATTATATATTATATTATATATATTATATATATCCTCAAGTGACAGGTCTCCTTAAATTAGCACACATACACTAAATCGACAGGATTCATAACAAGAAATAAGAATAAATAAGAAAACAGGAACATAATTATTGAGCCATGCAGCAATAAAGCTAGAAGAGCATCATTTTCAAGTATTTAAACAACTATTTTTTTCTAAACTGAGAAGTGGTTAGACTATCAGGTAAAGGCTAAAGCGGGAATAGCATTTTTAGCTACCCTACACAAACACAAGTGTGGATGTATGGCCAAATCTTGTGGTTGAGATGTTGAAGTCTAGAGACATGATTTAACCTTAGAAACTCATGTGGCAAGCACTTTGCTTCCCAAATTCAGTATCTCAAAGATCCTTGGGTTTTTGTGATGGTGGCTGTGCCGGACACAGAAGACCAGCTACTACAAGCTTTGTCTAGATGACGGTCAACACTAATATGCCAAAGCACAACCTGTGTTCTGTACTCTTAAATCACCAGCTGTCTCCTGTAAATAGCAATTCCTTTATAATTCATTCCAAGCAACGTCTCACAGACTCCCCAAAAAGCAAAATAGTGCATTTTAGTTTAATAACAAAAGTTACATTTTGTCCACTAACCTTATGGCTAATAACAAACGCAGCAAGTGATATGAAAGGCCTAATGAGATGATAATCATTAGACAGCCTGCTGTATTACAGTAATTTCTAATCATGTGACATGTTGGAATTGAACCATGGCACACTCCCCTCATGGAGTCCAAGGATAAAGTACACTCTTGTACTCTGAAATAAGCTTGAGCATCCAGCAGGCTGCATGTCTCAGCAAAAACTGCATCACAGTGTTGGCAGCACAGACCTAGAGCATGGTAACACCTCAGCACCCGTTAAAGTAGTCTCATTAGAATCACCATGCACAAATTCCATCCTCTTTGGATCTAGACACAGTCATGTGTTCTGCAGCCCAGAACACAAACATACAGAGGAGTTGGATGTGGGCACAAAAACTGGCAAACGTCAGATACACTGAAGTGAAAAAGAAGCTCCTGAAAATTCTCAGCCTGTACAGCAGCCTCTTTCTAGCTTTCAGTGCAGGTGATGCCCTTTTCAAAGGATGCCTGTGTCATTTTTCAGAGACTCACACAGCACTACTACAGAGAAACACAAGGCATATTCCCAGAAATTATCTACTTCTGCTTTGCCTACTTGGGTAGATGTGATGGTCAAAACAGCCTTCCTACAGGATTGTGCCATATGACAACCTTGCATTCTTGCCTGTGTTTCATGTTTGCAGCCAGAAGCCAAAGATCACAATCCTGATGGTAAAACAAACAGCATGTGAAGCTTTAAATCTTGCAAAAGAGAAAAAGAGCCACATATTTTGCATTACACAGTATTGCTACATTTGCCAAATGTCTTTCCCCTAAAAAATTTTGCTGTTTTAGTTGAAGATATTTTCCACATAACTTTCTACTCAAATGTGCATTAGCTAATGTTTTAAACACTCTTCTCAAGAGTGAAAAATAGGGTGTTTAATATCCCCCACAAAAAACTTACAATAGCCATAACGTTTAAATTCAAAACTAAAAAATGACAGCCTCTGACTGTTCTTCTACAGCACAACAGAGTTCAAAGAGTTGAGTACAGACAGCAGATTTTGTTTAACTTGTATTTTGTGAGGACAAGAAGATCATCTCTGCATACCTACAAAAAAATGCAAATAGCAAAAAGGCTTGTCTATTTGCACTGTTACAAAATAGACCAAAACCTGAATAAATATAAAAACTTACTCTCCTTTTTTCAAGATACAGTCATTCTAGCTCAGATCACAGGTATAACAGCTGCAGGTGAAGACTTGTTTCCCACCATTTTTCTGAAGGCAATGGAGAATTTTAATCTTGAACTAATGAATCCTGCTACTAGTAAAAGATTACACAAAGTGGCAACAGAAAGCAAGAAGAATTAATGAAGCATAAAATGCAATTATTTTGAATCCTCTTTCACTGCCTGTAAGTGCTTTATTTCTTACTACAATACACTAATCTTTCAGTGGAGCAAAGCCCCACTGTAGGTGGCTGGTGGTTTGGGAAGGTTAAGTGAGATTAAGTGTACTTGGTAAAAAAATGTTGAAACATTTGCCTTTCTACTCTACCATATAAACAACTTCCCACATGGGACAAAGTAAGCAACTCCCAGTTCTGTTATGAACAAGCACAGGAGGAGTAGCATGACTCTCACTTTAAGGTGACACAAATGTGTCATCTCCCACTCCTCACATTTACAGTGCCCAAAATCCTCCTGTTGATGGAAGCCTGCAATGAAATTTTCTTTTAGGGCACCAATTTGCAGAATAAATCTTTTGTGGGGTTTAGATTCAGTCAGGAGAAACAAAGGTACCAATGGGAGCTTGCACGCTACATAGCTTGTAAAGTGAAACAAAACCTTTCACTTCTCTCACACTTGGCTCAGGGATTTTTCCATGGCTGTTTGCCTCAAAATGTACAGGAACTGATCTGCATTACAGGCTAATCTAAATGAACATGTAGGAAAGCACAGTAAAACCAAAACAGAAACAAAGTCGATGCTGAGGAAGTAACATTCACACTCTGGATGTGAAGATGAATTGGAGGTGTAGTGCCAGACAAGCTGCAGTCTGGTCCCATGAACTGAATGCATATTAGCTCTAGGCAGATTATTTTCCACTTTACTTTCATTCCAATTTAATCCAGCTCTCAAGTTTCATTTTATGGTGCAAAGCAAGGCACAGTAGGCAGGTGCAATCAGGAGCTTCATTTCAAAAACACCTTCCTGACACAAGCTGTAATGCAGATAGAACTGCAACCATCACAGTTCTCCCAAGAGTGTTAAGATTATCCAGATGAAAAATAAAGGAAAGAACAGAAGCCATCCAGCATCTGACACCAAAAGAGCACTCCAGCTCTTTTAGTTCAGCACCAAACCAACCTCTGGATTCCAACTTTTATACTTTTGTTGAATCATCTTGAAGGACTGTGTGGCGCTTAGTTCCTGGCTAACAAACTCAAGAGGGACACACAAGTCCAGCACAGCCATGTTCAGTAGCAGATGACAGCAGATTAAGTACCTCAATGTTTTCACACACAAGAGGTACAGGCCAGAGAGAAGAAAGAATACAGGATAATTGCATATTCCCAGCAGTAAAAAAAAGTCTATTCTGGAACTCCTGAAAGTAGAAGTAAAACTGTCATGGTGCTGAGATGCCTTCTGGAGGAACATGGTCCCTTGTCATTCTCTATACTTCTAAGGTTAAAAATGGGATTTTGCTTTAAGTATCACAATTTATCTCACATCTGATCTTCTCTTCAAAAACAGCCCAGGCAAATTACATTTTAAACACTTCCCTATGTGTGGTTATTTCCAGTTGGCAGGTATGGGTAAATAATACCATTACTTGGGAGGAACTCATTTCAAATCATGTTTAGAACAGATGTGCTAAAGTGGGTTTTCTCCATTGCAGAAAGGACCTTTTAGTGTGTTGCCAGTGTCTCCACAATGATATTTCACTAAGTGTTTTGGTTTGGTCCATCACAAAATTCATATGTAAGAGATACAAATGAAGCAATGAAGGGCACAAATCTGCAAAGACTAGTAATTTAGGCTATGTTTTAAATAAATTTAAGACTCACTCATTATTCTGGATGCCTTACTGGAATTACTTGCAAAGCCTTTATTTTCAAAAGGCCTGTAAAACAGACCCCTCTCAGGAATCACAAGTTTGTCCAGACACACTTTGAAAAAAGCCAGTACTGAACATAAGTTAACCCAGTAATTGCACACATATCCACCTAAAGCAGGACACCACAAAGAAGTCAGGAACATTTTCTTCTGAGAAGCATTAGTAAAAAGGCACAGTCACTGGGACACTAGTCTTTCATCCAAAAGAAAGTAAGTGTATTCTGTAGAAGCTTGTATACAAGCTCTTCACATTAAAAACCAGACAACAGATATGATATAGCCAGACAGGACAATCTTTTCTTTTTGCTCTGGTAACATAATTTTAAGCAGGGGTCCCAGAAACCTCTTAAAGAACATTACTGCCATACAGCAAGCCACTTCAGCTGACAGAGTGCTGCTGACAGGTTCTCTTCATTCAGACACAGAGATGACAGTCTAATATTCAGCTCTCAGCAAAGTCTAAGTCATAGCACTGTGTCATATTACAGTGTGCACCCAAGAAACAGAAGAAATGAGAAAATCTTCATTACTACACCCCCTTCAAGTAAAGCTTCTGAAACAGGGCAGCAGGAAAGCTTTTGAAAGAAGAAAATACTGCATTTTACTACAGCTGTTGCATGAAACTGAGAGGACCTCAAAAATAAACCATTTGCTGTGTGGACTTGCTTCAAATTTTTACCTATAAGTCATCTAGTTCAGAGGTATCAAAGCATGGCAAAACTATTTGCCAAACACCTTTTTTGCATTTTTGCGGGAAGGAGGAGAGCAAAACAGAAAAATACCTTCTCCAATGCTAATCTGACAGTGAAAGCTTGCTTTAGAGTAGATCCTCTCTGTTTACCCAGAAAAGTAAACAGAAAAATCTCTGCCTGCACAGATTTTGTCTTTCCCTGCAACAAGGGCAATGGCTGATACCCATAGGGCTCATTCTAGCTGTTTTCTAGCTACAAACAAACCTTGTTGGCTAACATCTTGTACACAATGCCTGGTTTTGGTCAGTTGATGTAATATGTACACACGAAGTGCCCCAGAGGTCGGGGTGGCTGACACACTGTAAGAACAGAAACAGCAGGGGCAGGAAGCCTGTTAAAAGAGTGATTACCACCATCAGTCAAGTATATAAGGCACTTCTAACATAGTATGTTCTCCAGAAGACTGTACATTGAGATTAAATGGAAGCCTAGTTTTGCAGTACAGTTACATTTGCAGCCATTGCTCTATTCCTCTGTATCGGAGGTGGCACCAACACTTCAGAACCAGGCTGGGTGGGTCAGGGTGGGGCTCTTACACATGATGTTTTCCATGCAAAAGCAGAGAACCTGATCTCTCGAATCATATGGGAAACCATTCTCTACCAAAAACATGCATAAAAACACCAGGGCAAAGAACTGAAGTGGTACTTACGCGGCATGATCCCTTGGCTCACCAGCTCCTCCCGTGTGCGTCGCTGCTGGAGCTTCAACTGCAGCACTGCATGACCACAAAGACAAGGGAGAGAAGGAAACCCATCAGTGCAAGAAACAACTGAAGAGACATTTTCAAATGCATCTTGTTTTCTTCTTTGGATGCCAAGGCACTGGTGAACAGCAGAAGAAAAAGACCCTCCTCCCACCCTGCTGCCCTGCCCTGCTGCAATTGCAGAAGTGGCCCCCAGCAGTCAGGTTTCCGTAGGCTGCTGCAGTCAGGGGGAGAGGAAGTTGCGCAGGGTCTTGACAGGGTGATAAAAGTCCACAAAGCCAGGCCTGTTTCTCAGTTCTTTCTAGAGCACCAACCGCTTTCCAAACCATTAATATTAAAAAACAAACAAAGAGAAACACCAGCTGACAGTCCTCCAATAAACACAGAGTGACACCCCACTGCTAATGACTCCTGAAAACTCTAATTACTATGCACTAAATGTTATGTCAAAATTGTTGGATGTTACTCTAAATTACAAGGCTGATTTCCTTCCTCAGCTCAGAAATCCACCTTCAAAAACATCCCATGAAAGTGAAATACCACCGATATATCTAGAAGCGTCCTTCCACTACAAAAGGAATCGCCTTATCACTAGAAGTTTTCCTATTTATTTTAGCATAACGGAACATATTCATGACCTATGTGAAATGCTATTAGCTGGGGTTTTCTCTAGTGCAAATCCCTAGAATAGTCATAATTTCAACATTTAAATTATAACAGCAGTTTCCCTTTAAACTATACAATCAAAGGAACATTCTAGATTGTTCTTACAGTCAGACACCTTCCATATGAAGCAACCTTTCAAAACTGAAGAAAAAATTCACATGAATGTGTAGTCACACACATGCCTCAAAACAGGACAACCTGAGTATCACTGAAACACATTTGCAATCAAGCCCAGATTCCTAAGTATACTCAATATAAAATATTATAAAATGAATGGCAATGCTTCTCATCTCCCCAGTTTTAATGTGAATTTCTCATGCCTTTTGTATAGTCCACATAATGAAAGTCCACACAAATGTAGTGGAACTACAGAGCAAAACTGCTCTACAGTGTAACTATACAATCTCATCATAGCCCTTATGTCTCCTTTCTTAAGTACTTTGTCCAGTACATTAATTTCATACATTATATCCAAATTTGTATTGTACACTCCCTGAAGTAGAGATCAAAAAAAATAAGAAGATGCTACTTTGTCTACTTACAGACATCATCATATTTTACCTGTTTCTTTCAACCTCCTATCTGCAGTTTGCATTTGACTGAGATATCTTCCAATATGGGTTCTGGTCTTCAACTGGATAAAAAAAGAGATCCATCTCTTCCTTTCTGTGGTTGTTTCCACAGCACATAATCACCCTCATTTAAATCACATTTAATTTTCTTCTTGGATTTTTCTGGCGTCCATTTCCATTGACTCGGGATGTATCTTTCTCTGAAACAGTGGGAGAAGTACCTCCTACCAGTGAAAATACCTCTGTACACACAGTGTGCAAACAACTTACCTCTCTTCTGTTTCTTAAGACAAACTATGATTTCTTAATATGTGCATCCTGGGCAGGAAACTTCTTTTAGTACGTGGAAGTGAGAGAGGGGAGGAGGATGTACAGAGCACCATGGTAATTCGGTGTGGGATCAGCCAGGAGCCAGAAAGAGGAGGGAACACAGAGGGGAAGGAACAGGCCCTTCATTTGGCTGTGAAACTGCAAACAGAAGTGGTAGTTCCAGACTCTTCCTCCCACCTAGCATGAGATTGCACTCCTACTTCTGTGCTCATATAAGGGCTAGTACAGCTCACAGCCAGGCTGCTCACAGAGCTTCCCATTTGCTGGATTCCTTTGAGGTTATCAAAACCCAAAACTACATAAGCACTTGATCTAACACCTTGCTGAGAGAGATAGTGTCAAATCTCTCACTCCCCCCATCACCTCTCATGTCCCCCTGACTGGCAGAGACCATAGCCCAGTCAAAACAGGCACCAGTTTTTGCATTAGTGAGTTGAAGAGGATGACCACATAGCCAGGAGCTGTAGTGAAACAGCCAGGACCCCATATATTCGCCAGCACTGAAGGTGGGAGTTGGACTTCATCCTCCCAAAGTATACTGCCATTAAGTGTTTTCTGCCCCATTAGGAGCGCTCCATTAAATCTCTCACTGCACAGCATTACTTCCCCTACTGAGTCATTTTGGGACTCATATCCATGCTCTAAATTGGCACATCTTACTAAATGTATACAGGCAAGGCACAGATGTATAGCATCAGGTCCATCTCCCCAGCAGATAATCTTATTATTACTTGTGTCTTCTATTTACACATCTAGTAAGATGTTAAGCATTTCGACACTTACTTGCTACAACCATCTACCTTCCCCCACATTTCTAACCATACCTACTATTTCCCTTTCACCTCTCAGCCAGCGATTTTCAGCAAAAAACATCCGCACACAGGTTTGGCTGGCATTTTTGCTCCAGGGTGCACACCTGTATTGCCACCTATATTAATGTGCATTTTCCTCAACTGTCTCAGTCTGCCTAAATGATCTAAACTATTTTTTCAATGTCACAGTTTATTGCTCCACTAGTATTTGTTCTGTCCACAATTACAACCTCTTGCATGTGTTTCCAGACTGCTCCAGGCTGATCTCAACCAGAAATACTTTTCTGCTTTCTATGATTACAACCAGTTTTTAATCCAATTAAGCAGTACTTCATTAAATTCAAATATACTTCTTAAAACCAAAATCCACCATGCTACTAAGTTAAAGATGTTATAAAAGTCTGTTGCACCTAGACAAAACCCCTAGCAATTAAATTTCACTTCTTCATATTACAGAATCCTATTTGAGCAGACCTGTTTTCACAAACTGAAAAGTTGATCAGTGTGATTATATTGCTATTCTTACATCACCTAAATTCTTGATTAAATTTTCCATAGTTTTTTTCCTGGAACTGACAGCAGATGAGCCACTCTTTACTCATTCACCCTTTGTCAGCAGTGACGCAAAATGTTATTGGCCTTTCACTCTTCTGAAGTCTCCCTGATGTTCAGAGATTTATTAAAAATTACTCTCAGTCAGACTGCTAGAGACTTCATCAAATGACTTAAAATTCCCCTCCTGACTGCAGCCTCCCTTATGAATTTTCTAAATATATTCTATTTCTTTATTAGTTATCATCTACTATCCATTTACTCTGCTGTAGTGGTTTGAAAGCAAAACGAGTGAGAGGCTCCAAGTCAGAAATACAATTTAATAATAAGAAAAAAAGGTAAAATAAAATAAATGCAATAATACAAAAGACCACTGAGAGAGTCAGAATACAACCTGAGCGGGATGATGGAAGCAGTGATCCCGTAGAAAGGTCTGGTAGCTCTGATCCTCTGGGAATCTAGTGGTAAGGGCCCCTGTACTGTCCCAAATCTCAGATTATATCCAGGTGAGAATGCTTGGCTCCTCCCCCTGGGCGGAGCATCTCACAATGGGATGATGAGTCATACAGGGGGTCCTTGATGGCCCATTAAAGAGAGATAACTCCCAGAGGGAGTTATCTATGAGTCACGCAGCAGGCCATTAACAGAAGACACTTTAACAGAAGACTCATTAACAGAAGAGGGAGGGGGAACCTGGGAGAACACTGCTTCAGCAATTGGTTTCAACAGTTCATGAAAATGGTGATAGAATACTTTGTGCATATCTTATACTACAACCCAGGACATCTGCTCATTATATGCACCTTTTATTTTTAAACCCTTTGTGCCTTCCTAGCAAGAAACTAGCAACTGTCAAGGGAACAAAACTTGAGAACAGAAAAAAGTAATTTTCAGGATCCTTTTTATAAGCACTAAGTAATTCCTGGGATTTATGAATGTATATACATACATATTAAACACAAGTTATAATCAGCCATAAAGTACTTTTTTTTTCCAATACAGTTTATTTTTGTGTCAAGGAGGAGGGCAAAAAGGATTATTTCAGTTCACTCCTAAATGCATTTTGGCTTAACTAAGTACTTGGAGTTCCCAATGCCATTTCATATATTTAGGAGATCACCTGTTTACATGTGCAAGTGTGGTAATCCTATATATAGATTAACAGATGGCCCAAACACCAGTCCAAGGCTGTTGTACATGGAGCTCAGTCCAAGGTCTAGAATGACCAGAGAAACTCAAAGCTACTCTAAGACAGACTGAAATGTAAGTCTTTCAGTCACTAATGGACAGTCTTCTGTTTCCTTTATCCCTGTACTTAACCTGTAAATTAATTTTCAAATTAAGAATAAGTCAGGTCATATAAAGAGCAGTGTATAACTGCTAGCTAGAAAATAAGTTCCAAACTGGTGCCCTTCTACTACATGCAATATTTTTTGGGATTTGTATGGTTGTCAGATTTTCCCTCTCAAAGCTGGGCATAATTTATTTACTTCACAAGTATGAAACATTCCCAATTTAATTTTGAACAATGTTTTCATATCACTAATGGATTGTTCCAAGAATTAGTAAAACATTCCAGAAAAATGTGGGAGCTAGGATAGAGGACCACTGCCAGCAGTTTAAGAGGAGTAGAGGAGAACTATGGTAGTGGGAGATGTATTAAAGAACAAATAATATTGTGATACAGCTACTACCAACAGAGTAACCCTATTAATAAAATACAGCATGTCATGATTATTTTGTGGTCGTCTTAGCATAAAACTTTCTCTACAGGGAACCCACAGGCATATTCTAACAGCTGGGGACAGATCAGCTTTAACAGTATATAATTAATATACAGAGTCTGAACCCATAGGGGCGCTTTCAGGACAGCTACAACTCTGGTGGTTGTTCAGGGGTGCATTAATAGTAAGCAGAAGCAAGAACAAATATCTATGATGAGCTAAGTTGTTTTTTGCAGCTCATCACCTAAATCTGCAACAGCGTGCCTGCCCTTCTATTTCTAAACCACACTGCATTTAGTAGTGCAACTAGAACTGCTGCAGAAACTAGATTGCAGATTCTGCATCTCAGCATTTCCACAGAGAAAAAGAAAATTAAAATCTCTTCAAAGACTGTCTCACATACAAGGACAGGTTTATGTCAAAAAATTAATGAAATATTATGCATTTCCTATTTTTTAAAAATTAGCAAGAAGAAGCACATGGCTGTGAAGTGCAGCTTGTGGGGAGACCTTGTGCATATTATATTGAATACAGACTTACTGACAAAGGAGTCTGTACTCACATTTCTACAAAACCTTTCCTGCTAAGGAATCCCAAGCAATACTTAAGGTCACCAAACCAAGGTAATGATTAAGCACAGCCATATGGTGGATTACAACTGGGACAGCAGGAGCAGCAGTGCAGATCAGGAAGGAAGGCTGCTAGAGCCAAATGAAACCATACAGAGGGACTGAGGGAAGCAGAACTCCTTGGAATTCAGGCTGGGATACCCATGCAAAATGGGAGAGTGCAAGACATAAACTGCATATTAACAAAAAAGGTTGTATGCTCACAGACATGATTCATCAATTTTGAAAGCAGTCTGCCTGTTATAAGAATTCATCCTTGCAACCCAATTAAATCCCATATGATTAGGAAGCAAAACTACTGAAGAACAAGTGAAATTAGCCAAACTTCATTATCTAAATTGGGGAAAATGCAAGCGTAAGTAAAAGCAGTAAAAAGCAATTTAATGCTCATTGATTTGTACATTGTTCAGCACCTCTGGAGAGGCCATTTTGAAAGCACTGAGTGGCTACAGCATCCTCTTAACTCAGAAGGAAGCACTAATACAGCACGAGCTGAGATACAACTTGCCAGTTAGTTCAACACCTCTACCTTTTTGTAGTGCCTAAGGAATTTCAGGAGAATTTTCACTGGCCTAGCACTGAGCAGGTCTGACCAGGTTTACTTTGTGAGGGTCAGAGACTATGGTCTAAGGAGATGTGGCTCTAGTGCACCATTTGCAGCCCACACATACTTTCCAATTTTTCAGTCCAATGTGTATAACATCATATGCAAGCAACTTAATTATAATATGCAACAATGAAAGACAACTTTGATGACATAGGGTATTTGCTGAACAAAATTGGCACAGCTGTTTGTGCAGAACTAGGGCCTCTACCTCAAATATCGCAGTGCCATGTAACCACTGCTTCAAAGGATGAAGTGATGTTTCCACTTACCACTCGGCCAGCAGCCCTTCTAATTACTCTAAGACATTTTTTCCCTACTTTCTGATTTAAGAGTCACATTTGGTCAGAAGCAGATGCCTAATTCAGTTTTTGAATATGCAGCACACCAGCTGTTGTCTTCTGTGGAAGCTATATCCTACTGAATTCAGTCCCTTGGAGATGTGGTAAGAAAACCTTTTCCTCACACCAAAAAATGGTTTCTGAGCATTTTTCAGCTGTGCCAGCTTACAAACCAAATGCTGACTTGCATTAGATTTTTCATGCTTCAACACAAAGCCAGATAAGATTCACCAGCAAGGGCAGCATCTGTAAAACTCCAGTTGCAACACCTTTCTGTACAGAAGCAGCCAAGGGCTGTTAGTGTACCAAATTACATGTAGGGTCCACAAGAAGCTGACCCTCACAAAGATAGTTTGTGATCAGTGAGTGAGAATACAACAGTCAAAATTAATTTTCAATATCTTAAATTGCTGAGGTGGATTAGTTTTTCTGGTTTAGTACTTCATTTTTCTGGTGCTATTCACAACATACCCCACACCACACAGAATATGCTAGAGTAGGGGTTACCAACAAAGAAAAGCAAGCTTTTTGGGCCTTTTTAAAGGTAATTTTCTGAGCCTAACAGCATTTTAATCCACTAAATCCATTTTATTCCCCACTGCTGATGGGGAACACATGCTGGCTTTGCATTTAAGCAGACTGTGCAGCTAACAGAGAAGCATTTAAGTGAAGCAGACTGTAAACGACACCCAAACTGTGGGGATTATATGACAGTTTACTACCCTGGGAAGGGGATGCCAAAAATTCATGTCCCTCTGTGGGGTGAAGGAGAAGCAGCAGACACACTGCTGATTCTCACAATTTGCAAGCACCCACTGTTGTTGAGAGCAGTAGCCATACGGTTCTGTTCATCTCAATGCATTTTAAAGAATAGCTTGAAGCAAGCCTGTGCGAAGGAAGAGTTAAGTAGAAGTTTATTTCTTTACTGTTTGAGACTCTCTCACATTCCACTATCTCCTTTCTATACTGCAGCAAAAATGGCTGCTATTAAAATGCAGGCAGCTTCTTCCACTCTTCCTTAGCAACCATGCTATGGAGAAAATGGTGTTTGGGAGGGTAAAGAATAGGAAGAAAATTTGCTTTGGTCTCTTCAACTGTTACAACAACCTCTCACACTAGAGGCAGAAGCCACTTATTTGTATTCATGCTGTGGTCTTCCTTCTGTGAGAAGTACGATTGGGACCACTCTCCCTTACACGCGAAGAGGACGTCTGTGAAGCAGGTCCTGAATAGGAAACAAAACTGGGATGACGAGCAGTTCCATACTGCAGGTTCTGAGAGTGATGGAAGTGGATTTCTTCACAGAAATGCAGAATTCAGCATATCCTGCTCCAACGTGCTGAGATGGAAAGGTGTCTTGGATCAGTCTGGGGAACACCGCATCACAGGCAGTTATTGTATAGAGGACTTTTTTCATGACCACCTCTTATTTCTTATCCTCTTAGGAAGCTTATGAAAACATTAAAATTTCTACAGATGAGAACAGGAGTATGATTCTGCCTGATGTAGATCTGTTGGGGGTTAGGTTTGTTCCTTTTTTTTTGCCTATAGAATTTTTTCCCCATTAGTTGCTAGGAGACTAAGTACTGGGTGATTATGGGTGCTTGACCAAAACAAAGAGGTGGCCAAAAGTTGGGAGGGGGAGATAAGGAAAGGGCTAGGGGCAGCCTCTCTCTTGCTCTCGGCATCGGAGACAGGATGGTCAAGCTGCTGCTTGCTGCGGGAGGAGTTCACTGTCACCAGAAAGTCCAGTTCTGGGAAATCTACTATCGTCTGCTCGTGTGCCCCGGAATTCTGAGCTCCTCCACCTGCCCTACTGGAGCCGGGCCAGCCCTGTCCCGGCGTCGCGGCTTCTTCAGCACTGTTCTTTTCGCTACGGTGTGGTCCTGCACCCTCCTGCCCTGCTGGGACATCCCGCTCCTGCCCTGCCGGGCCATCCTGCCGTCACAGCCACCAGCCCGGGACTTTCCACTGTTGCAGCTTGGTGCTCTGAGGGTCCTGCAGGGGCACCGAGACCAAACTGTCTTGGGTTTTGTGAAGCAAAGCCCTCAAGGTTCTTGGTACTGTTTTGTTGTTAATGCTGTAGTTGTTGTTTGTTTTGCTTTGTTATACATACTAGTAAAGAACTGTTATTCCTACCCCCGTTCCTCTTCCTGAAAGCCCCTTTAATTTTCTAAATCATAATAATTTGGAATGAGAGGATTTGAGTTCTCCATTCCTGGGGAGGTCCTGCCCTTCCCTAGCAGATACCTGTCTTTCAAATCAAGACAAGACCTAAAACCTCTATCAAGCGATTCTTAAAAAACAGAACAGTTTCTTCACCTCCAAAGCAACAACTTCCAAAATATTTCACAGTGGATGCGCTAGCAATAATCCAAGGATGCAATGGGAATCATATCACACCGGAGTTGGTTTTTTCCATACAGCACTTCTAAAAGGCTTCAGCCTCTCAAATGCCCAGCAGCTTTAAAAAGCAGCTGAAAAGTACAAAAAAAAAAAAAAAAAAAAAAAAAAAAAAAAAAAAAAAAAAAAAAGTGACTGGTCAATTAAGAACACAAAAAGACAAGGAAAAGAGAAAATTAACTGACTGTCACTCTCAGAACAAGAAGGGCTTGTTTCTTGATAAAAACACACTCTTGAAAGTTTCTACAACTCAAAATATTCTTGGGTCATATAAAATCATTGAAATGGTATGCAGCTTACACATCCCTGTTGATTGTCTATATGAGCAAATTCCAGAAGATTGGTTTTTGCTACTAACAAAATAAACCAAGTTCAGAGCAATAGTCCTTTATTGTGGAGAAGATGCCACTGGAAGAGAAATATGAAATAGGAAAAATTTAAAAAGATAATTTCAAAGGGTGATGGAATACTGTATTATCTTTTAATGAGTCGATGTTATGAGGCATTAAGTAGTTTTCCTAGTGGAGACAGACAAATAGATTCTTTGATACAGCTAATTTAGCAGAATCAAAAATCCCAGCCTACAGAGGAAAGTGTTCCCCAAAGAATATGAAATCAGAAGCACACAGTCAAAAGTAAAAGGATCTATTTCCATTCTCGTATTACCACAAGGTAGCTGGCTCACACAGAGCACAGAACAACAAGCTACCTCAGCAGGCCATTTTTGAGCCTTTGTATCAAATTTGATAAAAGTAGAAATCACATTAATGTCAATTAAAAACTGTATTTAGAAGATAAAACCAGCATTTACAGCAATCTTACTTTTGTTAGGACACAGCACTATAAAACAAAACCAGTAGCACCAGCAAATACCAAGACACAGTCTAAGATCCAGACAGGACGGAACAGTTATTCCTGTTACAAGTTCTTCAAGGCTCAAGTCAGCATTGGCTTTGGTGGTAAAATGTGGGGATGGATCCCAGAGGAAGAACCAGTTCAGCCTTAGAAGTTTACTTCATTACTTCTGAGATTTGGTCTGAATATTGCACACAATTGAATGTGCTCATTTCACAGGAGCTACTCATGTATATGACTCCATATAAATGCAAACTTGATTATTACCATGAAAATTATGCTGAATTTTGCAGGGTTCTTTTCATGTTTACTTAAAATTAAGACTAGTAGTTGCTGCGCATTTTACAGTATATATCTACCTTTACCTTCTTTCTTTATGACTTAACTCCTGCCACTTCCATTAAACATTTAAGATTTAGGGGGAGTTAATGCCATTTTATTCACTGCTACTTTTGAATGCAATGCCAGTTTTGTCTTCTTTGATACTAAAATTTTAAAATCAGATACATTTGTTACTATTAGTATGTATTTCTATTGAACACATCTTAAGACTCTTAACCATAAAATCTTGGTACACCTATAATCCATCTCAGCACTTGCTGACACTGTTAAAATACAACTTTAAGAAATTCACCTGAAATACATGTAATATGGTATATTTAGTAAGATATGCAACATGTAAAAATGCACAAGCTTGTCTACAGGAAAAGTTGGTTTGCTTTCTCTGCAGGGTACTGATTTTTATAAAATCATTTTGTCTCAGTAGTACTGGCTAGGTGAAAACTAAGCATGTGAGTAACTAGGCACATATCCAGGTCCATGGAATCTGGCAATCATGCATGATCCAACAAGAGGACCTGTAACAAAATACCTAGGTGGAAAGGTCTACCTAAAACTGACCCTGGTATTATGATACAGTAAATATTAACTGTAATCACTACTTGTTGATGTCGTCCATACATCCATTGTTACTATTTATAGCTGGAAGAGACATCTGGAGGAGGGAAAAACAGAGAGAATTTCCTACCTCCCTGTGTAAACTTGAGTCACAGTCTATAGTGATTTGCACTTTTCCATGAAACTATGAACAAGGAGGAACTAACATTGCCCTTAACCAGCTTGCAAAGAAGGCCCTAGAAAGAAATCCTCCCAGATAATTTAACATGATATGGCAGATGGGAACAAATGAAGAAAAACGAAGGAATGGGTAGATATATCCTGACAATTAGATCTACAGCTGTCTACTAAGGTAATAGTGAAAAAGGCGAGCTACAGAAGGGAAACCCAAGTTCAAACCCTTTTCATTTTTTTTTTCTTGGAAAGATAGGAGTATCTCTGTCTATAATAAGAAAGTGTTCCAACCATTTCATTTTCTATAAAGATGATTCACGGGAGTGAATTCACAGGAGTTTATATATTTTTTAAAAAAACTATACCGAATAAAAAACCAAATGTTTTGAGGCATGTCAGAATCTGAACAATTTTTCATTGCATTTAAAACACTAAGTTCAAGGGATCTGTTTTTGTGAGTTTCTTACAAGCAGAAAGAAAATCAAGCACTGAGACAGTGCCCAGACACATCTATAAAACACATGATTGATTAGATAGGTTTATAACACTAAAACTGATGAGCAAATCTTTCCATGCCCCTTGCAGCAAGAGATATGGTCAAATACTTTTCCTTCATAATTCGTCTCCCATACTTCAATTTCTACTACAGCAGAGTGCTCCAGTGTACAAACACCGTCATAGATCAAGGTCACAAACTTCCTCAAACATTTCTGAGAGACTGGTTTTGGCCCAGTGATTCAGCTTTCCTTCCCCCACAGGACACCTTCTACAGACAGAGGTTAAAAATTCCCTTCACAGGAATCGTCTAATGATCAAGACACCACAGAATTTATGTGGCAACAGCTGGGACACCTCGACATATGAGCTATGTTGTGGGGTTTTCCACTAAAACATGGAATAATTCTGCATTTCCAAGACTATTTCAGATTTTTAACCACCTAAAGATCTTTGTTTTACTGAAACTAAATGCAAATGAGAGCAAATGTGTTTTTCCACAAGTGGTAGAAAAAATTACTTAGAAGTATGCAAATTTAAATACAAAACCAGCAGTTCTTTAGAAGAAATAATTAACTAGTTATACAGGGAACTCAAAAAGCTGGGCCTTATAATTTTAAATTAGCTAGCTTAAGCATCTCCCAGCTTCAGCTGGTTCATTGTGCTGACAGTTATTTCATGGGACATGAAGCAAAAGTGGTTTTGTCCAAGGTGCGTATTACATGCAAAACGAAGACTCAGAGCATTTCCTATCTAGTTAGCATTCCTTTAACCAGCTTCTATCCAAGCCCCAGCATTCTCTCTTAGCAAGGATTTCAGGTGGATACTACAAGGAATTATCATTATTTCTTTAGCTCATGGTACTGCTACTTCTAAAAAAGTTGCAAGATTCAGCTGTGGCCATCGCATCATTCTACATTAGAAATCAGTTCCTCCACAGGAGTCCAGTGTGGAAGCTGATCCCCAGAATTTGCATTACAAATAAAAAGCACATCAAAGTCCCTCAGAATCTTTTCACTGATGATACAACATCTATCTACATTTCTTTACCTCCTTTCTTGATGGATATTTAGTTTCTTTCATAAAAACTTTGGACTACACATCTCCAGAACTGACTGTTGTGGTTTTTGCCATGAGGGGAGATCCAAAGCATTGAACAATTCAAGCTATGAGGCTTAATGTTTTATCATAGGTATAAATATTTAAAATATATAATTCTGTGTAACAGATCAATCAGTAAACCAAAAAAAACCCAGCAGTCCAGAATGGCCTGCCTGACCACTGACTTCAGACTGGCAGACAAATTCTGCAGATGTTTAAAATGTTACTGCTGGCTCAGTCCCCTGCTGAAGGGCACAGAGGGGACTGCCAGCAGCAGCAGATTACACACACTTCAAGATTCTCTCCAACTGGTAATGGAGGTGGGCTTTCACTCACATCCTGAATGAAAGCAAGTGAAGGGCAGACACATTTCCCTTCTGTCACTTCCTCCCACACTGAGGCAGGGAGCTGGCTGCAGGGGACAGCGTTTGCAGCTGTATTAAGATTCACTGTCACGTCAGTTCTGAAGATACAATCCTCACTCTACATTGTCTGCAGTCAATATGACAGATATTATTAGCAGCAGTAAAAGAGTCTCTCAGAGAGACACAAAGGTACAATTAGTTTAGCATCTACTTCTAAAATACTGTCTTCTGCTTCTGAAAAGGGAGAATTTGAAATCAGTGTGGAAAAGGGCTGCAAGCAGCCTCAGAAGGACCTTCACACCTAAGTGTAACACAGAAAGAGGCATGAACGCCTAGGAAGGTGAAAACGATTAAAAAGAACATCCACCAAAATAAGAAACAGAACACACAACAATTTTCAGGGATAGGTTACACGTTGCTTACAATACTGATCAAATTATGCAACGGGAGCTTCTGGCTTCTATTCTGGCTTCCAGCACTGCTGTGAGATTTGCAAAGGTGAGTAATCAAAGATCGTACCTATTGCCACATTCCATTCCTACAAAAAACACAGCTATAGTTTCCATGCACTTGCTACTAGAGAGACATGGAGCACCAGGAAGCTATAGAAACTCCACACAGAGAAAGTCAAAACTAGATCTCTTCCTTCTGTCATCCAGAGAGAATCATTTAGCTCTGTCCCCAGCAACCCAACTGGGCAGCACAATGTTTGTGCCTGATAAGTGTTTCAGTGAGAAAGGTTACCAAAAAGATGTTAAATGTGTCAATCAGCTGGTACAGCAGAGTTGTTATGGGAAATACCCTAAGAATGGTGATAGGCCTCTGAGCCACCTTTGGGGACAGAGACCACAGAATGAGGTCTTTATAAGCATGACTGCAACAGATGATTCCTGTCCCTATGATGGAGAAAAGTCTATCATAGGCACTTCCACTGAAAACACTCAAAAAGCTACATTTTTACAAAAGGTTTTCTCTACAGCTGTTTATTTCTGAAAGCTAATTTTAAAATAAGATTGTCAAGAAAGCCTGGATTTCACCAATTTCCACAGTTAATTCTGCAAAGAATTTATGTCTCAAAGCAATATTCCTCTTCCTTATCACCAACTTCTTTTGCATTTCTTGTTAGCTGCATCAGGCCAATATAACTTTAGATGGCAAAACTGCAGGCTGGAAAGTTCAAACCTTTGTTCACTTGAAAGAACATTGATTGTATTATTTGCACAATAAACTCTGACAGAAGATCACCTGCACAGTTCTTGTACCTATCTCATCTTTCCTGAATACACTGATGAGCAAAAAACATTTTGTAGTTCTTCTTAGCAACCACCATATTGCAACATATTTCAGCTACTGCAGGTCTGCTCTTAGTTTGGAGAGATACCAGGTTAGTAAATACTACATAGTGCCAGGGAAAAACATCGTATCTACTTTTACTAGACCAAGTAAAAGAAAGAAACTACAAATTCTGCTCGGTGTTAATGCCCTTGGGCAGAGTATGTATCCTACAGAGTCTCCTACAAGAAAAAGCAGCACAATTTGCCCCACAGGTTCACTATACATTTTAATTTGATAACCTAAGCCACATCAGGAGTCATATCCCATTTTCTACCATAGGTCGCAGAGGTTCTTGCCAAAAAATGTGCTAATTCCACATTCTGGATTGAAATTTATTGATGCAGAAGGTGACAAAATCAGTAATTCAATGCTTGGAAAAGACTGGAGATATGGCAATTGGGGCACGAAATGAAAGATCTAAGTCGGCACTTAGTTTTGGTATAGATATTCACTAAGTTGTTGATCAATGACTTGCAGGTGTGACTGCACAATAAAAAATCAGAGGTGACTGCTGACAGACCTTGTGGATGATAAAACTAACCAAGGTAAGATTTACACAAGCAGCCTGAGATGGATGCAAAAGCAGAAGGAAAACCCACTCCTGTCACTGACCCTCATCTTCAGGCAAGGACCCCAGAAGTTTTTTCTGGATGCAAAGAAAGCAGTTTGAGTTTCATAGTTCCATTTAATATCATAGTTCCATTTTCAAAAAAAGCAGCTGCTTTTCAACAGCTCCTGGGAAGTCTAAGCACCAGTCATTTGCTGTTTAAAAGTATAAATAGAGATGTTTTCTTGAAAAAAGAAACAACAGATAATTATGAAAAAATCAGTAATCTGAAAGCAACACAAGTGTTTTCAAGCTTTATTAATATGTGTCCCAGTTGCTGGGATTATCAGTACTTCAGCACCACTGCCACTGAATATGAAGCTCAGTTCAG
The DNA here is from genome assembly GCA_024734555.1 of Trochalopteron elliotii. NCBI lineage: Eukaryota > Metazoa > Chordata > Aves > Passeriformes > Leiothrichidae > Trochalopteron > Trochalopteron elliotii. Next base: position 3,826,729 of record JANPWX010000111.1, read on the forward strand.
CTGTGAAGAAAATTCAGTTGACAGGAAAGTATTTACTGGAAATTTTGCTTGGTATCATTACTAGTTGAAAGCATTGTCTGCATAAATGCTACTGACAGCTGTACTCATCGCACCACACCCAGTTTCTACTCTTTTTTGCTTTCCACATGTGTTGAGTCCTTACATCTCCTTGCTCTTGCAAGTCCAAGTCTGCAACTCTTTCATTTTGGAATTACTTGGCACTACAGAAAGCACTATAATAGCCATTTTTGACAAAATAAGTAGATCACAATGTAATAAACAAGTTAGCCTCTGTCCCTCTCCTCCTCCCCCCCTTCCCATTCCCAGCATGAAAATAGCTAGGGATAAAGGAACAGCTGGGGATCGGTTCAGGACAGGAATAGTTCAGTAAACTGCAAGAGGGGAAAACATGTCATATTCAAAAAAACCAAAAACACATTAGAGCATCAGGACTGAAAAAAATTTGTGATTTCAGCTCCAGGGATAATGCTATGACTCTTCTTCCACTGATAACAACTGACATACAAAAACCCTGGTCATTCAGTGTTAACCCTATCCCCAAGCTTTCCACTCATGTCACAGAGTTAACAAATACCCTGAAACACCATTAAGTCCTCATAGTCAAATGAGGCACACTAGCTACTAAGTAAAAATAAATTTAAATTGACAGTCAACTTCAAGACACTTCACATATATATCATTAAGTTACCTTCACTGCACCTCTTACTTTTAAGCATAGTCACAGGCTGTGGTTGCGGTAAGAGGATGCAGGGAGTCTGGTGTGCCTCCAGATCTGCCATAAGAAATGCCAGAGCAGATCAGCTCCCCGTACGTTCAACATGTTTTCTGTGTTTTAATGTGTCAGAGCACTATTTGCATAAATAATTCCAAACAGTGGGATGCATTAAGCCATAATTCAGAAAAGCATCTGTGTGTTTTGTGACTGGTTTCTGACACTGCTTATCCATGAATTTGCATCATTCACACATCTCCCAGAACAACTTCAGGTCCACTCTGAAGCAGAAAGACCCAGATCACCCTTCACAGAAAAAAGTCACCCTGCACTCCTGTGCGATGCCTTAGGTGCAGGGGCTGCCCTCTTGCTGGGGATCTCCTTGAGACTGAGAGCTTCCAAGTCTACTCATGCAGGTTTTCTGACCCCTCCTGGATGAGGTGGACAGCTGGACATTCAGGTGCTGCAGGTGTAATGACAATAAGGTCGAAATTACTCCTGCAGAAAGTTAAATGCTAACAAGCACTTGCACGACTCCTGATCTCTTCAAAGTACAGAACAGATATTAATAGTTTAATCAAAGGCTAAGCTAACTCAAATTACCTTCCATTTGCTGTGGACCAAGAATGTGCACACAGTTTCTGCAGACCAGATGACATGCAGGAAGTTGTTCTTGTGTCTGGGCCCTAAGATACAAATCTTGGAAAAAGACAGGTGAGTTTCACTGTCAGGCCCTAAGTCACACAATGTTTTTGAAGGATGGACTTGAAAAAAAAAAAAGCGTTTAGTTAAAGAGCAACAAATTAAAGATACAGCACAGAACTGGAAAAGCTGAAAATCAGTTTTGGAAGTACTTCATTCTAAGCTAAACTCATGTGAATGCTAACTGGGTTTTGAGTAGCTTTCTGCAATTCCCTCTTTATATCTCTCATGATGGGCTACCATACTGTGGTGCTAACTGATCTAGGAACTGCAAACTGAGCTCTAGTATTTGAAGACTAAATCATTCCAAGGCATTCTTGAACAGAAAACATGTTTACGGATTCCTGAATTCTAGGAATTTTGCAAATAACTGCCCTAACACATACTTTGAAAAATACAAGCTTAAGTTCTTTGACTTCTGCATGTTAATCCATTTCTCTGTAAAAAGGATCGCCAGTTCCCAAACTTCAATGTCAAATCCTAATTCAAAAAAAAAAAAAAAAAAAAAAAAGAAAGAAATAAATCAGATTTAGGAGACATCTGTTTTCCAGAAATCAGGAAGCAAGATGTAGTCTATTCCAGATAGCTGCTTCTCATGAGAATCATGAAGAGAATACATAAGCATTGTCAGTGTTAGTATAGACAGCCCTTATTTGCCCAGTTTTATTAAGAGTGAGGAAGAGAAATGCATGAATTTTCTGTCTTGGTGACAACAAAACTAAACTGTCCCATTTTTAGGGGAACCAAAAACTAAGGCACAACAGTCATTAGTTTCAGCTCAATGCCAATTCTAGACTTCCACAAGGGTTTACACGTGGGTGCATCTGTTTCTCCACTGGCCGTAAGATTTGGCTCCACAGCTACAGCATAAATACAACAGGCATCCCAAGAGTGCAGGAGACTTGAATGGAGCAGCAGCAAAGCTAAAGGGTTATTATTTTCTTCATCTGACAGGAAAGAAGCTGGCAGCATCTACTTCTCTTCTCTAACCTTCATTTGGTAGCTGGTGGAAAGCAGCTTTCCTTATCACATGTGATATTAGAGCATCATAAATTAGCCATGGGGTAAGCTGATGGTATTGCTGGACTTTGCAGAGTCAACACAGCTTTTCCAATAACCAGAACTATACAAGATTTCAATGGCCTTAATTCACTTCAACTTGAGACACTTTTTTGATTAAAGTAAGACAGAATTACTTTTTCCTAGTTGTACATGTTATCCCACTGTACAGCTTCTGATATTTAGTGACTGGATGAAAGATGTATCTTGGCACATCCAAATGCAAAGTGCTCACCCTCTGTGAAAACCAATGCTTGCAAATACAGGACAGATGCAAGTTCTGGCTTTTTTAAATTTTGAGTTGTTTTTTTTTTCTCTGATGATTGATGTGCTTCAGTTCTATGTCTCCAAAGCAGATAAAGAAATCTGGAAATACTGCCTGTACTTTATAACTGCTGAATTTGAATTTGAGGACTGTGACTTCAGCTTTTGTTTTCTTCTCCATATTTTTTTCAACAAAGAATATTCCAATGAAAACATGCAACAAAAATAGTAATATTTTTAAAAATATTCAACAATAAGCTTCAACAATAAGCTAGTGCTTCGCAGATGTTAAATAGGCTTGGTAGGGGGAGTGACAACTGGGGGAAGAAACCTAACAGTTTTGTTTGGCAGCTCCAGCAGGCCTAGACTATGTACCAGAGAAAAATCTCCTAAATGCAACTGCTAAAGTCCTCTTCCACACACAGGCCGTCTTTATGCAACAAACATGGCCTTATTCTATCTGGATTCTTGTCCTCAACGCTCTTATCTTTACCTCCCCTTTATCTTACTTTGCTGTCCAAGATGTCAGAAAGTTATTTTCCCCTCCTTTCAGATGACATTACTTGCTCTTAAAATCAGTCATCACCTTATTCTGAGGCCACTGTACTCCAGATCATTGCTCCTTTCTGCAAGTTCCTACTAAAATTTTACTTGTAGTTAAGACAGATCCAGTATTTCTGATAAAACATAAACCTTGCTGCTCGCCACTGGCTTTTTGTGATGTTCTGCCATTCTTCCCTGTAATCTTTTCCCGGTTCCTGTTGATATTTATTATGCTGCGCACTATGAATGGATCACTGCCTATTTTCATATTCTCAATCTTTTTCAATCCCTCCAGATCCTCTTCCTTCCTTCTAGATATCACTCCCTGAAATGTGACCTCTGTCTACATAATCTTTCAGAACTGTTAAATCCTCATTAAAAAATCACACATATTTGCAGAATTCCATCAACTAAAAAAAATCACATTTAGATATATAAACAACACTCCTTGAACACTCTCAAAGCAGGAACATACAGAAACTTAAAACATGGTACTCTTATCTTCTTCAAGGCAGAGCTGCCACTCCAGAACAAGCCTCTACATCTTTAATGAAACAGCCTTAAAACATTTCTCACAAGATGCCTACAGACATCGGGGAGAAGAAATTTTAAGTTTGAAACCGAAACTTCCAAATGTAAGTGAAGTTGTCTCAAGATCCCAGCACTGCAAGTCACTACATACAGAGCTTCAGGCTTGTCGAGTGACATACTTGAGCACCCTCAGGGACAAGAGGTCACAGGAGTCAGTGGGAAACCCAAAATCTGGACTGTTGCCCAGAAAACAAAAAACAGGCAAATTCAATATGCAAGAGGGAAAAACCCCTACAACACCAAAAAAAACAAAGTAAACCCCCACAAATTATACAGTGCCTACAACAAAGAAAGCAGAGTCTGCTAACCTTCTCGTAAGCTGTGGTATGAATCCTGATACGTGTTTGAACAGCTCTTCCCTTGCTTTGACAGAGTCTCTGCAAGTGGCACAATCCCGACATAGGCAGGCTGGAGTGTCTTGGCTTTATCCAACATATTAGAGGAAATCCCTGGACCCGAAGGTGGATTCTGTAACACGGGAGGCGTCCAGGCAAGGTGGAAGGGGTGCTTAATCCTCTCAAGAGACCCAACTGCAATCCCTCTCTACCAGGTTTCGGTCACTGCACCAAAACGGTAGAGCAGAAAAAAAATCAGTTTACTGCTAGATTCCAAGGCTGTGCTTGCATCAGAACAGAGAGGTTCTGTAAGCACAGACAAACCCTGACAGCCAACATCTAAAGATTAAAACCAGCAAGGCTCTTGGCAAAATTTTTGTTCCTGATCTCAAAGCTCAGACAGAAACTTCACTGTTTCAGCAAACAGCTATAAGTAGTCAGGCACCCAGTATGCAGAGCACTGCTTATCAACAGACATGTGGACTTCTTTGTGGGGCCACTTGCAGTAACAGCCAACCTCATTCACCCAAAATAGTAAACAGTTGGTTTCTCTACTCACACTGCAGACACCTGCCAGACAGGCAATATCATGTGATTGAGCAGTACCCTCTCTCTCTCTGCATCTCCCAACTGTAAGCACACTGTGCACACAGCTAGGAGAATACCTCTGCTCTGAGTGCAAAAGCCATGTGCTTTTTCTTCCTTCTTGCTTAAACCCTTAGAAACAAGAGTGTTAGCTGTGGAGAGTGATAAACTGATAATCTGACAAAGAGAATCTTCATATGCATTTGCCCTGTGACTACACACAGGTAATAGCAGGCTACTTCTGTGCAAGCATATATTCTCACCCTCTCTTCCCCTTAAATCCTTTCTCCCAACCTAGCAGAAACACCTAACTGAAGATAATCTGCAGCCCCAAATCAATAACCCTCTACTGCAAGCATTAGAACTTCCAAATCTGTAGTTGCATGGGGGCAGCCACCTCATCTTGAGTTTATTTCACGTGCATCATGAACAGATGCCATATGACTGACAAATTTTGGTTATACGTACTGCCCAGCAAGTGGCCAGGGGAAGACAAGTACCATCTGAGCAACAACCAGGAGGTACTCTCACCAGTACAGCTGGTAGTTTTGTTGGTTTTTAATTTTGCTAAGTATGAATCATAAGAGATGCAGTGAAGTCTGTATTGAAAAAAATAGAAGACAAAAAAAAGAGAGTTGTCCAATGATTACACATACCTAAAAAAGTATTCTTGTTACCTTTCCAGAAAAAACAAAAAAAGAATAGTAATCAGTGTCATCCTACACACCTGAAACGAAGATTAACATTACATGGACATTACAAAAATAAAAAGATGAATACTCTAAATACTACAGGAACAGTTTCCAATTAATATTCTGTTCCCATCCCAATCAAGACAAAATTTTCTCATTTCCAAACGGTTTGAGAGGCATTCAAGCCATTTTATAAAGCAAGGCTGGAATTACAATCAGGGAAAAAATGTCTCTAATAATGAAACTAATATCTAAGAGACGCAGCATTCAACCAAATGTTAGATGGCATCAGTGGCATTTCTGAGTACTTTCAACAGTACTCCTCTTAGTTTTAAATGTTCAACCCTCACCCAGGAAAGAATCCAAACTCCAGTGTTCCTGTGAGTAAAATAATACCTTTGGTGGTAATATAAAGCTCTGTAATTGCACTACTCCTGAATTACCACCATATACTCAACAGAAATTTTCATCTTAATTTTAGAATTTGTAAAAGTCAGGTGAAAGTTCACTCTCACAGTGAACTTTAGCCAGTAAGGTCAAATTACTGCATAAATAGAAGATCCTGTTTTTGCATGAGCATTAGCAGCCACAGCACGGTGGAGAGCTGCCTTGGGAAACAGACCCAGCACACCACAAGAGTTCTAAAGACAGGATGAAGGACAAGATAAAGAAACACATAGTCCAGATCTCCCCTTTCAGCAGCAACACAAAACTGCACATTGAGTCAGGCCTGATACTCTGAACAGAGAGGTCCCATAACTGTAATAACTAAAGAACAATTACTCAGTGCCAGACCCAGTTCAACTTTTCCTGGCAAGCAATATACCATCTGGATGGTAAAAATGACAAGATTCAGCTACGAAGGTCAGAACCTGCTATTATTTTGCCACTTAGGGCCTCTGAGCAGGTCACTGCAGCATACAAAACCTGAGAAACATGAGCTAGCTGCTCATCCAGCAAACCTGCCAATACCCAGGTATTGCCAAAACAGCCCTAAGATGTTGTCCAAGTTCTGATGAAGAAAACTTAAAGAATTGATGAAGATCTGATCCTTTCAATGTATTATTGCAGAGCTGCAGATATGTACACAGACACACCTTTCTTTTCTCCTGTGCGGAAAACAGCTTGGATAGAAAAACACTTGGCTGGCTCAATGGTAATTAGGTAAATCTTTTATTTGCTGAGGAAAATATTCTAAAATTTTGTCTTACAGTATCAATTTTGTCCCATAGCATTATGTAGTGTTCTAAAAGAAGGAGTAATTATCCAAATAATCTGGGCCACAGCACTCCAAAGAGGACATGGATAATGTCCCCCATGCTGTAAGAAGATAAACTCCAAAGGGCCTAGATTGGAGGATACCTTCAACACACGAGGCAAGCACTTGTAGGGATCCTCCTTGCAAAACATGGACTCTAAGAGATAAGTAAAGGCCGCAAGCAACCGGCCTTGTATGAAACTGATACCATTTTCACTTGTTTACAAACATTAAAAAAGTTTTTAAAAGTTTAATTTGTTTTACTGGATCCTGATACACTGGTAGGAGATCTGAAAATCTGATCAGCAATCACATGGACAGAAATGTCAATGCACTGTAAGAAAAAGTAATTTTGACAGTTACTCTGGAAATCAGCAGGGTAGATTGGAAAACTTGTTTCACAGCAGAGGTAGGATTCCAACAACAGTTTCACTTGCTTAGCCACTCCAGAAAAATAGGATCAACCCCACTAATACACACCCAACATTCAGTGTCTTGCACAACTTTTACCCTGGAATTGGCAGAAGTCCTGTTGGCAAAATAAACACCTTTACCAAGGGGACCTAAGTATTTGCCACAGATTTCTCATCTGAAAAACATCAGACATCAATTGAGCCGTACATCCTTTGACTTTCAGGTGTGAAATGAGATGCAGAATGTGCAGATGTATTCTTCCTCAAGATGCTGCATCAGGTACACACACAGCTTGCACAGATACTGCTGCTACTTCTGAGGCCTGGTGGGCATGGAATGCAACACTTGCATTTGAGGTACCACCACCTACTTACTACTTTGAGTAGTGAGTAAGTAGTGGTACCTCAAACACACACAAATTTTAATGGATTAATTTCTTGTATCTTTCTCTCTTCAAAAGCCAAAGGAAGGGAGAGAAGGGCCACACCAATCTTAAAATAGGGTAGATGTTGGATGAGCTCAGCTGTAACACAAAACTGCATCATTAGTTTCTTCCCCCCCACAAAAATACTGCATTTTAAAATTCAAATTATTAAGCAGATAGACAATGTGCTCATAATCTCCTCCACCACCTTCAAATGTGCATTTTCTCCTCCTTTCACCTCCAGTCCTCTCTGGAGCTCAGTGCAGGCTCTCCTCTTTCCCCCAGTAATAATGTTCTCACAGGACACAATGCTTGCAATGATCTGCATGCACATAATTTAGTGATGAAATATAAACAATGCACTGCTAAAAGCTTGCAAACAGCTGCAAAATATGCTCACTCAGGCAACATGAGAGAGCTCTCAGCCAAGGTGTAAGCCAGATAACTCCTACAAAAGAAGTATGAGCCCACTACATTTGAAGATCTGTCTGAGATTTCTAGCAGGCAGACAAAACCTGGGAAAATAATAGAATGCTGCACTACATCACTGTAAAGCTTTGATGTTGTACAACTCAATTCATTTTCTACTTCAAAATAAATACAGACTGCACACTGACTCTAGTGTTGCTTATTTCTCTGCTAGGGATCACATCTATGTCATGTGAGTTCACTGTGGGTACTCCCAGGATCCACCAACAGTGCCTCCCACCAACAATGACCTTTAGGAAGAGGAAGAAAAGTGAGACTGGGAGCACTGTACATTTTTGCTTCTCCAGTTTTCAGGAAGAGCCTGAAATTTACCTACTCTTATCTTTTCATCCAGCTGGTGACAGCTAGTGCTGCCATTCAGCATTCAGAAAATTCCAAGACATGACAGGTAGCCAAAGCTAAACCACCATGCAGATGTAAAAATAGGGCACAGCAGCAGGAACCATGCCCGGGAACCTGGACTTTTGTTGTAGCTTTTCAGCAGCTCTTCAGTCCTCCAGCCCACTCTGGGATATACCGCCACCCCTGCTTTTGGCAAGTTGGCTGTCATTGAGCTGTAATTACTGTGAGCTGAAAGCATAAAAATAGCTGCTGCACAGAGTGGAAAACCTATCAGATGATGTCAAGATTAATTTTGAGCCCTCCCTTCCTCCCACCTCCCCCCCTCCACTTCCTTTCCTATGTCACTTTCTCATTACCTCACTGTCTCTAATTCTGAAAGCGCTTCTCTCTGCACCTTTCAGCTGTCAAAGTGAACTTTACAGAGCAGCTAGAGCCAAATCAACCCCCAGCCCATATATAAACTCTGCCACCTACTCCATTCCTTGGGATTCAGCAAAGATGTCAGTTTGCCTTTCCCTGAAAACACAAAGCACGAGAAATCCTCGATCCTATATCTGCAAAACACTGGATCAAAAAGAACCAGTTCAGCACAAGGAAAGCAACCCTGATCTGCATTTGATTAACTCCATAGATAAGCAGTTTACCACCAACAAGGCAAGTCAACATGGTAAGTGAGGTGTGGAAAGACAGCAACAGGATTCCCATCCCCCACTGCTAACACTGAGTAACTCAGCCCTGCCTTCTCTCCCAGGCTCTGTAGACCTGAGGAGCAAAGTACAGTACACAAAGCCAAAACTTTTGATTTCCCAACCTCCCCCCTCCCCAGATCAGGAGCTCAGTATTGCAAAGAGAGTCCAGAAATATTGCTACAAGGGCTGAAAAGAGAGAAAAGAGAGAGAAAGGGAAGCATGTTGGTTCACTTATGGACCATGCCTCTACTCCTTCCTCCCTCCAGGATCCACTTCACTGAGTAAGCTGGGAGTGATAAGGAGAAGGAAATGGTCCAGAGGTCTGTAATACTCTACATCATGTGCAAACAAAAGCATTATGCAGCACATGCTCCTGATACTACTACATGTGAGGGTAACATCTGCTCAGAATGTGTCACCTATGCAGCCAACAAGAATGGTGCAACTTCTAAAGACAAGTCATTAATTTAGTTGGATTTTCTTCAGAAAACCACTGACAGCAGTTCAGTCAATTCTGTGCTCTAAAAAGCTGCATATACACTCCTTGACTACAAAAAGATGTTGCCCAGGTAGAGATTTCTAGCCCAGAGAAGAAGAAATGGTGGATTTCTCTGACAAGCAGTGGAAGAACTCTGTTCATGACAGAAAACTTCACAGCAGAAGGCAGAACAAAAGCAGAGGGATTAAGAGAAAATTTTATAACCAGTTCCCAAACAACTACAGCCCACTGTGCACATAAGCCCAACAAAAACAAGCAAGTAAATTAAAAACACATATGCATGCACATCTTGTTATTTTTACCATTTTGGTTGATAAATTCTGGTTAGATGCAAACACTGTTGCATACCTCTTTATAGTTCAAAGTTACTAGGCCTTCTTCAAGTTACCACCCTGTTGTGAGCTCCCAGAACTGGCTGTATGAATGCTCTCACTCTGTTCCAGTGCAAAGTTAGAAAGATTAGCTCAAATTACCTTGGCCAAGCCAACAAGCTTTACAGTGAGAGCTCACACATCAAGAACCACATCTCAAATGGGGTGCCCATCTCCAGTGGAGGGCCTTAACTGAGAGCTGCTCCAGCTGGAATCACAACAGGATTTCATATACTCCTTTAGTTCAGCTATTACCCACCTTGCTCTAAAATAATTACTTAGACCAAAGGAAGTAACAATTCCTCGCTCTTACCTAAGAGCAATAGTTTACTTGTTATAAAACAGTCAGAGGTTTCAAGCCAGAGACTGTCACCTAAGGTTCAAGTTAAAATTGTTCTTATCAGCCTTCCTGCCTACAGTTAATTTGCTAACTCACCCACATGCTCTCCAAATAACTTTAACTTCTCCAGGGGTAGACAGATGTGCTCACACAGGTGCAGATGTGCATTTCCCCACCCCTACGACTGCACACAGGCAGGAACACTCAGAGATTGCAGGAATTACACACACAGAATCACAGAGAATATTGACTTGGAAGGGACCCACAAGGAGCATCGACTTCAACTCTTAAGTGAATGGCATTGACATGTGAGTATCCACTGTGACCAGTGGAGAACACTGACCACAAGACTTTTCAAAACATTTCAAAACATTTCCTCTTACAGATATTCCAGACTTTAATTTAAACCACTATGAACAAGTGAAAGCAGCAAAGTCCAAAACATCTGGTTTTGCTCTCAAGAGCAGAAAAACAGAGTAAGTTCTGGCTGCCAGACCAACGGGGTTAGTGAGCAAGACAGAGTGGAAAAGGAAGCAATTTGAATTTGTCTTAAAACAGCAAATTGTTTTTAGGAGGGAGTAACTGGGAAACGACAGGAGGAAGATACCCTTCCCTCATGTTAAGGCATGTCTAAGAGTTTGAGAAGTGATATGATTAATCCCTGTGGTTGTTGAGCGAAAGCTATCCTGCATTTCTCTCTGCCACATCCTTGAAACATCTGGTAATAAAAGGTTTCTTCTCTGTCAAGCCCTCCTACTTACTGCACAAGAGGGTTACCTGCAAACCCTTGGAAAATGAAGTCCATTTTTTAAAGTAACTGAAGAAGACTGGAAACAGCCAGGCTGTTGTGTTCAGGCACTGCTTGTGAAAGGATTACCAAACCCGTCATTTACTTCTCAGCATATACTAGCAGAATTGCTACTAGGTAAACCTTCATTGTGACTTTTTTGTCTTGTGCGACAGGACAAGATTGTGACTTTTGCCCAGAAAGCTACTTCCTTCTCCAAACACATGGGCAGTAACAACATTGTTGAGGCTTGATGTGACCATTATTCTTGGTTAATTTGGTACAGAATTGTAATCTCAAAATCTAGACTGTTATTAAAGGTTAACTCCCCCTTATGGTTGCAGAGGACTACTTAAGCTGTAGCTGCATGGATCTGCAACAGTATATAAGACTGAACTGAGAGGAAAATAAACTACTTCAACTCCTTTTTGCTTGGACTTCAATTCCTTTTCTTGCTTGGACTTCAACGACTTCAAAACCTGAACTCTGACTTATTTTTGCTCAAGCTTTGGCTTAAGGCTCCCTGCTTAGACTACTTTTGCACCCCCTCTTTTGAAGTCCTGTTTCTCAGTCACACAGCAATTGGTGCCTACCGTGTGAGGAGGCGAAGACCACCTAATCAGTGCAGGCAGCTGGCAACACACCCCAGATTGGAAGCGCTTCTGGAAGAACCAGGATTGGGCCTGTTACAATACCTCTGGACAACTGGCAGGACCAAGAGGTGAGCTGGGGAAAAGGAAACATTGGTCAGGGGAATTCTGCCCAGGAGAGAGACTTTTTTTTGCTTATGTTTAAGCTGCTTAAGAAACATAGCAAGTCTTTACCTTCTTGTGATTTAAAACTTGTGCCAAAGTGGGCGGAAGCTGAGAGAAAAAATGTTACTGTGTCTACCATCTTTACAAAAGACTTTTGGGATGATACAGGGGTGAAATTATGGGACCATGCCACAAAGGGGAATAGGGTGGCGGCTGAGGTGCTCCCCTCTTGGAGAGTGATTTATGAGACTATGGAAAAGCAAGAACAGCTTCAAGCTATGGCTAATGATCCTGAACAAGCAGCAGACCCACCAAAAACCATATATTCTTTAGTATAGCCATCCATTCCTCCTCCACCACCAGAGGCAAAAGAAAGATACCAGGCACTGCAATCTGTGACAGCTTTTGCTGCCAACCGCTGCCCCAGGAATGGGGGGGGGGGGGGGAAGGGAGGAGGTGGGAAGGATGAAGATCCCTTTGATCCTGGTCCCATAGACTCTTGGTAATGAGCCAGACCTGTTTCCCCCACACCATCACAAGAACTGTGTCCATTTAAAAAGAGCTTTACTTGTGATGGAAATGGCTGATAAGATCATAGCCCCTGTCCTATATCACAGCACCAAATAGTGTAAACAGGAGGTAAAAGAATTAAGACAGACAGCAACTGAACACAGCATTGGGTCCCCGTATTTCAGGAGTTTGTTGAGCTCCATGCTTTCTGCACATTTAATGACACCCCGCAACATTAGCTCCCTTGCGGGGCTGATATTGACCTCTACACAGTGTACTCTGTGGGAGGCAGAATGAAAAAAGGGTCTGCGGGTGCTTCTTTTGAATTATGCGGGACACAGAAAACAGATTTAGCTGCTTTAATACTGGATCACCTTGTGGGGAAGGGACTGTGCATAGACCCTTCCGATCAAGCTCATGAATGTCCAAAGGAGGCTCTTGAGGGGTGTCTTAGTTTGGAAAGACAGGTCTCTGCCAGGGAAAAGCCAGAGCTTCCCTTGGAATGGAGAATGTAAACCCCCTCCCTCTGAATTATTATTTTGAAATTAAGGGGCTTTCAAGCAAAGATATGTGAATAGGAATGACAGTTCTTTACTAGAAATATTAAAAATGTAGTACTACAAAAAAGCAAATGAAAAAAAAAAAACACTGACAGAGTCAGAACCTGACCTGACACCCTGTTGGTCAGGGTGTTGGTAGCAATCCAATTAAGTCTTCCTAGAGTGAGATGCGGTTCTGTTAGAGTAGAGATGATCCTGTAGAAGGGCCCAGTAGTGGTGAGATGGGTCCAGTCTTCCTCTGGGAATCCGGTGGAAAACAGGCTGTTTAGAAAACAGGCTGTTTTCCTAGTGTTCTGAATCTCAGGTTTTATCCAGGAAGGAATGTTTGGCTCCTCCCACTGGGTGGAGCTTCTCACAATGGGACAATGTAATTTTATCAGTCAATTGGTGAGCCTTAATGGCCCATTAACAGCAGATATCCCCCTGGAGGGAGGATGGGTTGTGGAAGAGATAAATACTGCCCCACCTGGTTTTAATAGCTGGCCCATTAACAAAAAGACACCTGCCCCCTTCCACCCCGGAGTTATGATAAAGAAAAACACCTCTTCAACCGGTTTCAACAGATGGGAATAGAATACATTTTGCATAGCAAGACAAGAGGGTAAGAGAGGCTGCAAAAAGGCATTTTAAAAAGGCATTCTGAGACATCCTGATGCAAGGATGTCTTAGAAAATTTTTACAAATATAATTCAAGAGGCACGAGAGCCATACATGCAGTTCGTTGACAGACTGAAGCAAGCTCTAGAACAGCAGAGAGACAATGAGCCAGCCTGAGGGATTTTGCTTTTAAAGCTCACAGTTGAGAATGCAAATGGGGACTGTAAAAAGTTGCTTAAATCACTAACTAATCCAAATCCAACCCTAGTAGAAATGATAGAAACTTGTAATCACATTGTTACACTAGAGCGTACATCTGAAACCACGGCTGCAGGAATGGCTGCAGCTTTTGCAGCCCTTAAAAGCCCCACACGGGAACAAGAACATGCTTTGGTTGTGGAAAACCTGGCCATCTGAAAAAGGACTGTTTAGCTCAGAACAGGGTCAAAGCAAAGGCTCCTGGCATACAACCCTGGTGTTGTAAAGGAAGACATTTCACTAACCAATGCTGTTCTAAGTATGATTTTGAAGATCATCTGATCCAGGGAAACTGGAGCTGGAGTACGGCACGGTGATACACTCAGATACAAATGCCCCAGCTGACACAACAGCCACCGCAGCAGATGCCGCAGCAGGAATCACTTCAAGTCTTCACCCAGCAACTCGAGGCAGCACCAGACTGGACCTGGCAACCTCCAACACAGTAACATTACTTGATTCTTCTGCTCATTTACTCCCTACAGGAATTTCTGGACTACTAAATCCCCAGAGAAGTACCATGGGAAATCTCCCACCACCCCATCAGTGTTTTTTGTTTTTCCTGGTGTCATAGATTCAGACTCTGTCAGTGAAATTAAGATTATGGCCTGGACTCCTTTTCCACACTGTACTGTCTGTAAGGGGATTCATGCTGCACAACTGATTCTTCTCCCACAGACACCAGCACTTGCTAAGGAAGACTATTGAGAAAGAGTGGGAGGTTTTGGATCTACGGGCACTCCAGAAATACTATGGGTACAAGTAATTTCTGATGGACGCCCTACCTGTAAATGCACCCTAAGGTTATAGGGACATCATGTAACAATTATGGGTATGCTAGATACTGGAGCCGATGTGACTGTCATTTCTCAGGCTAAACGGCCTCCTTCCTGGGCCTTCAAAGAAGTATCCCAACCCCTTACAGGGACAGGGGGAAGCAGTCATAGTTATCACAGCCACCACTTAGTTCAAGCGGAGGGGCCAGAGGGCCACACAGCTTTTGTAAAGCCATTTGTTATGCCTGCACCCATGGTGTTATGGGGGCGAAATGTACTTTCTCAGTGCGGCTTCAAAATTCGGTCTGTTTTTTAATAGAGGCCATTGAGGTGCACGTCACCCTAAAGTTAACCTGGAAAACTGATCACCCTGTCTGGGTGGATCAATGGTCCCTGCCATTATTTAAATTGCGCATACTCACTCAACTTGTCCAAGAACAACCTCAAAAGGGGCACATAGTCCCCTCTACAAGCCCCTGGAATTCACCTGTTTGTTATCTAGAAACAAACTGGCAAATGGCACTTCTTACAGGACCTCTGAAAAATTAATGCTGTTATGGATGAAATGAGAGCACTGCAACCTGGTCTCCCATCCCCTACCAAGATTCCTCAAAATTGGCATTTGACAGTCATTGATTTAAAAGACTGCTTTTTTAACGTTCCTTTACATCCTGATGATGAACCTAAATTTGCCTTTTCTGTTCCAAGCACCAACATACAAGCACCCTTGTAAAGCTACCACTGGGTTGTTTTGCCACAAGGAGTGAAAAACAGCCCTACTATCTGCCAGTGGTTTGTTGCAAAGACTCTCAGTCCCATTCACCAAAAAATGTCTGATGTTCTTTTGTACCACTACATGGATGATATCCTTGTAGTGGCAGAAAAGCAGGAGGAAGCCTTAGCCTTTGTCATTACTGCTGTAACTTAAGCAGGACTTTATGTTGCTCCTGAAAAATTCAGTGTCAGCCCCCTTGGAAATATCTTGGCTGGCGCATTAGGATTTGGACTATTACCCCTCAGCCTTTGCAAATTCAAACAAACATTTGTACACTGCACAATGCTCAAAAGCTTTTGGGGACAATTAATTGGGTTTGTCCTTTACTGGGAATTTCAAATGCAGATCTGAGCCCCTTGTTTGCACTGCTCAAAGGGGAACCAGATCTCCTGTTGCCTAGGCGGCTCACATCAGAAGCTCGCCAGGAGTTGCAATAACTAGCTGATGTCATTACAAATTGACAGGCAGCCCAATGGGCTCCTGAGTACCTTTCTTTCTAACAATTCTGAAGCTGCTTAAACAGCCTCATGCTTTGATTTACCAATGGGATCCTAAAGCGCCAGACTCTTTGTTAAATATTGAACAGATTTTTTGCCACACCAGGGGACCAAAACCATATGCACCCAACACAAAATGATTGCATTACTTAAAGCAAGACAGAGGATGACTTCACTTGCTGGTGTGGAGTTTAAAAACAATATGTTTGCCCGTTACTACTGTTTTCTTACAATGACTGTTACAACAATCAGAGACATTTCAGATGGCATTGACTAACTTCACAGGGCAACTTTCTTTGCATCCCCCAAAGCACAAGCTGCTAGCTGCTAAATTTAAACTTTTGATGAAACCTAAGCTAAGTGAAATTCTTTAGCAAGCTTTAACTGTTTTTACAGATGGTTCCAGCTGCACTCACAAATCAGTAATGCTCTGGTGGGATGTAAATTTTCATTTATGGGATTTAGACATTACTACTGTTTCAGTTTCTCCTCAGATCGCTGAATTGGCAGCTGTGGTACGGATCTTTCAGCAATTTTCTACCCCTTCCAATTTAATCACAGATTCTGCTTATGTTTGCAGGGATTATCAAGAAAGCTGAAGCTGCTGTTTTAAGAGATGTGCCTAACGAAAACCTTTTCTACTGGCTACAACAACTTGTTTCTCTTTTAGATAGTAGATAACACACATATTCTGTGATGCATATTAGATCCCACACTATTTTACCTGGCTTTATAGCAGAAGATAATTGTCAGGCAGACCTGCTCACTTTAGCAGGTCTTACCAGACTGCTTTGCACAGGCTAAATTAAGCCATTCATTTTTTTCATCAGAATACCACTGCATTGGCACACTTCTTTGACTTGACTAGCTGCCAAGCTTCCAGTATTGTGGCAGTGTGCCCAGACTGTCAGAGACATTCCTTTTTCCTCTGTTGCTGGAGGAGTTAACCCTAGAGGGCTTCAGAGCCTTCAATTAAGGCGAACAGATGTCATACATGTTACTGAGTCTGGACATTTCAAATTTATTCAATCTTCTACAGATACTTTTTCAGGTGCTTTATTCGCATCCTGTCATACCTGAGAGTCAGCAAAGAATGTTTGCCGTCATTTTACCAGGGCTTTTGCAGTCATAGGTATTCCCTTAGAAACTGAAATTGCAAAATTTTTTGCCCTCTGGGAGGTAACATTAAAACTGGGATTCCTCATTCCTCCATGGGTCAATCCATAATCAAATGAGCTCATGGCTCACTCTAGCGTCTTTTATTGCAACAAAGAGGGGGAATGGGGAATGCTCCCCCTGTGAATGCTTACAGAAGGTATTGTATGTTTTTAATTTTTTTAACTGCTCCTTGATGGATCCTAATCCTCCAATTGTCAGACATTTCAGTAGCAGTCTGCAATTACAGCCCAAACAGAAACCCCTGGTATTGGTAAAGGATCCAGACACAGGTAAAACTGTGGCACCTTACCGTCTTGTTAAGTGGGGTTGAGGTTATACTTTTGTTTCTCATAGAAGCTGGACCGAGGTGGATTCCGGCAAGGAATGTGAAGCCTTTCAGAGAATCCTTGGCAACACCACCTGAGGATCCAGCCCTGACATCAACCTCTGAGGATTCATGATTTCTCTGAGGATACTTGTGAGAAGAGCCTCATCAGCAACTGTGTGACAACGAACAGACTTATGTCCTTGGGAAGATGGTTTGGGTTACCTAGAGGTGTTAGGACCACCAAGATTAGGTCATTCACTTTAGAAGAACTGGTGAACCACATTCTAGGGGTGGTTGATACAGTGCCTAATCTCCTTTTGAAGAATCTATCCTTGCTTTAGGTTGGGAACATATTGATCCTAGCCAAATAGTCACTGCTTATGAGCAGGAACTTATTTAAAGTAGCCGTTTATGCTTTGGATATTATTTTGTGCATACTTCTTGTAGTGCCTTTAGTATTTTGCACTGCTTACAGAGACTGATCAATAAATCAATAAAGAAAATTTTATTGGTGCAAAAGGAAGGGGGAAATATGGGAGAACAGATGAGAGCTAGAACAGAAAGCATGATGGAGTTTAGGGATCGAGATATTCTGGCCTTGGTGGGATACAGGCATAAGAAGAACTGGGAAAGTACACCATATGCAGATATCAAGGTTTTTGAAACTACGTAGTTTTGTAAGGCTGCCAAGTATTGCAAGCAATAGGCTAATTCTGTAACTGGTATGAAATTCTTGCTTAGGGATGTGACTGCTTAAAGCTATAGCTGCGTGGAGCTGCAACAGTATATAAGACTGAACTGAGAGGAAAATAAACTACTCCAGCTCCTTTATGCTTGGACTTCAATCTCTTTTCTTGTTTGGACTTCAATGACTTCAAGTCGAACTCTGACCTATTTCTGCTCAAGCTTTGGCTTAAGGCTCTCTGCTTAGACTACTTTTGAAGTCCTGTCTCTCAGTCATATGGCAGTGGAGGCTTGGTTGAGATAAAGTAAGAGACCAAGTTTTATGATACCTCTAAACCAATTCAGTGGTCAGCTGCCACTAAAGGCAGTGGCCTCCTTTTCCCTCGTCATGGATGCTCATCTCACCTCACAGTAGAAAACTGCTATTGTCAGGATTATTTGAGATAGGAAATAAAACTCTCTTTACAATTTGAAATTCAGTTCTTGCATTGCCAAAAATCTGTAAATCATCTCCAACATCAAATGCTCAAACTCCTCCTTTAGTGCTGAAATTCAGCTATTCCCCAGATATATCAATGCCAATCTCAAACTCTTTTAGCAGCTTCAACAACTGTATTTGTTTTCAATATAAAAATGTATAGTGTGTTTGAGTTTTAATCTATAGCTACAACATAAAATGAGCCTGAGACAATGTCAAGGCACACAACCATGATATGGTTAAACTCATGATATCGACACACTGATCCTAGAAAGAACTTTCAGGGTCTTCAATGGATTCACCCTCCCCCCTCCACACATGCGGACCTTTCAGACCTTAAATGAAACATAAAGCATGAATCTCAAAAAGGGGAGAATTTTAGACTGAGATAGTTTTTTTACCTGGACGCTGCTAAATTACCCAGCTTTTGATTAGCAGGAAAAATATTCACTTTAGGAAAATGCATTTTTGACAGTACAACCATTTCTTCTCCATAAACTACATTTTTAAGTGAATCCTATTTTGCATCAACCAAACCACAGGTTTACTTTCCTTTATCTAAAGGGCAGGGGAAAAGATACAGGCTCCCCCTTGCAAGCTGCATGATTACTTTAAAAACAAATTTTATCTCATGTTCAAGATTTCTGGTACTGTCAGCCATGAAAGCAAAGAAAATGGCAAGTAACTGTGAGGGTGTACCCTCTTTCCAACAAAACCTGCCAAATCCTAGGAGATTTAATCACCAACTGGCCTAAAAGCATTGGAAGGCACATAGCCTACGTGCTTCTAATTGTAAAGATAAGTGTGCTTGGAACATGAATTTCTGATTGACATCAGCTTTCTGTTCTGCCTGCCTCCTCCTAAATCTGTAAGTCCACCTGAAACAACATGCAGAGAAGCCTCTTCAGTCACAATTTTCCATTAGCTGCCTCACACCCCTTTAAGACCTTCCTTTCTTGCTTTAGGTATAAGTTACCAGAACTTATCAGTCAGAACCTCACATTTATGGATTCTAATCAATTCAAATATATTAAAAAACCTTTTGGTTGGATAAACTACGTTAAAACAAGTAGAGAGATTTACATATAACAGAGTTTGTGTGTCAGAACTGGAATTAGAAATCCATGCATTCTCCCTTCCTTGGCTACCAAATCTATTTTGTGAATCCAAACACAAGAGAGGGACCATTAAGGTGGGACTGCATAAAAACAAACAGATGGAGGATCTAATTGAACAGACAAACCTGCAAAGGAAAAATACATGGTTTTTATACAGCTCCCAGTTGTTATGATCTGGCAAGACTTGGCTGCTTGCTGCCAGCACATCTAACAGCTGTCTTAACAGAAGTCACTTATGAACAAACTCTTTAGAACAAAACCAATTTTAACAGTACAGGCACTGCCATATGCTTACTTTTAGCAACTATGCTATAGTAAGGCCAGAACTGACTGTGAACTCCCAATTCTCTCCTATCAGAAAATATTTTTCCCAGGGCACGACAGCAAATCTGTCTTTAGGTTTCAGCTACAGTGTGAAGAGACAGACCTGGTGTAAGAGAGATCAGTGGATATTGTCTGCCATGACTCAGTGAGGCTTAGACACTGCCTCCTGCAAGACCCTCACAGAGAAGTGGATGAAGTCTCAGTCAGATGAGGAGACTGTGAGGTGCACAGAGGGTGCATCAGCACATTCTGGGGGCTAAGTGGTAGCAAAGCAGTTTGCCAGAAAAGGGCCTGGGGATCCCACTAGACACCAAGTTGAACACAAGACAGTGATGTGCCCTTGGACAAAGAAGGCTGAAGAAGACATCCTTGACTACACTAGGAGGAATGTTCCCAGCAGATCAAGGGGAGGTGATCCTACTCTGCTCAGCCTTGATAAGACCACACTTAGAGTGCTGGCTTAAGCTCTAAGATCCCCAGTACGGGAGAGCCATAGCCACACTAGAGAGCTTATCCATCTAAAATCTTGAAGGAATGGTACAAAGATCACAGAGCCAGACTCCTCTAAAATGGTGCCCAGTGACAGGATCAGAGTCAATGGGCACAGACTGAAAGACAGGAGGTTCCCAATGAACATCAGGAAAGTATTTTTTTACTGTGAATGCAACTGAACACTGGCACAGGTTGCCCAGAGAGGTTGTGAAGTCTCTATCTATGGAGATATTCAAAAGCCCTCTGAACACAGTCCTAGGCAACTGGCTGTAGGGGAACCTGTTTGAGCAGGGGGGCTGGGGAAGATGACATTTCAACTTCAACCATTCTGTGAGAAATGTTTAACCACTCTTCTTCCAGGGACTTGTTTGTCCATTCATAGATATGTAGCAACCTCAGAGTAAAATCAAAGCAAATTCTAACATGACAAACCTCATACAGGGGAAATGCACATGTTTTTAATATTCTCCTAAAAATCACTCACTTGTAATTTAAGTCTTAATATTTTCAGTCTATCATGCACTGTATATTATTCTTTGCTAGCCAATCTTTTCTGCCTCTTGGACTTAATAACCACCCACTGCCAGGTTTATAGGCTCCATGACCTAGAGTTCAGTAGTTTTCTCACCCTACTTATGATTTCACAGTTGAAACTGTTTATCTGCTTCCTCAGTTTCACTGTTCAGTACAGAATTTAAGTGATATTACCCAAGCCAGATGAAATAATCTAGTAGTATGCTCTCATCATTCCTTCTTTTTGAGAGCTCTAGGTTTCATAAGAAAGTTCAGTCAGTTAATTAGGGTCACTGATCCATCAGAAAATTGAGGCTGTTTTAATGGCTTTGTTTTCAAAAGTGAATTAGACTCCTCACAAGAAAGTCCAATTGTCCAAGCTAGCTGGGGCTAAGCAGCAGGTGCACTGAGCTGCTGCTGCAAAACAGGAGAGAAGGAAAGTACCCATTCCACTCCCTTCCACTGGTCATGACAAATCACTGGGACAAATCATGTAAACTGTTTCATGTTATTTTGCCCTTGAGAGAAGCTTCTTCACTTTAGTTTCAATTTAGTTTCTTTATTTTAGCTTACCATAAAAATATTAGGTCCCAAGAGACAGAGCTGCCACAATTCTGTTTGGAATATCTTGCACATACAGGCATGTGCTGTGTATAGATAGCCAGAGAATGTGAAATAAAATCAACACTCTGTGGGCACATCAGGATTACTCTTTGTACTACAAGCACACTAGATACTTAATCAACACAAGTACAACAGTTCCATTATATGTCAGATTTATTATGGTTATGCTGCAGAAATGTTTGGGATTTCTGAATGTCTTCTTCCCTCTTGGTTAATGGAGGGTAGTTGCAGCAGGGCAGCCAGACATCTGGAAATTATGCAGAAGTGTTAGAAGAACCCTCATAGTCCAGGATGGGGGAGGAGGCAGAAGGAAAAAAGTGGACAATCTGGGAAAATAAGATATATACAAGAAGCAGTATCTAAATCAATGCCTTGGAAATAAGGTTCCCACCACAATTTAGGCCCCTGGCTCTCCGCAACCAACTTCTGTTACAGGAACAAAAAATTATGCAGATCCAGTCTCCTGATACAAGTAAAGAAGTACTCAAATACTTGACAACGCCAGAATTACGATCTTAGGACATTTTTCTCCACTGTCCTCCCACACGTTTCCATTTTCTGCTCCCAGCTCTTCTCTCCTCTTCCCCTAAATCAGTTACTCACCATTTTTCACCAAAGAAATTATTTTCCCCCCTGTTAACTCTCCAAATTAGTTGCTACTCAAAATTCTAAATCAAGCTCTGCAATCTCCAGTCCCAATTAAATCAAAGGAAAGAGTAGTTCACATAAATAACATTTTCAAGATCCAATTTTAGCTTCTAGATTTTGCAGCAAAGTTTCCAGTCCTGCTTTAGGGCCAGAAGGTCAAACATTTCTCAATGACGCAGGCTCCCTTAGCAGGAGAGGGATGAGGAAGGGATCCAAAAAAACCTCATTCTTCCCAGGCACTGAATCAACAACCACAGCAAACAGTGACTGCCTCTCTCCAAGGAAAACTGGGAGAAGTGGGGCAGTCTCTTATTATAAGCAGCCACTTTGTCTATCACCATAATGCAAAAGCCCAGTACAAAGAGAAGAAGAAAAATAAGCATAAGAAAAGAACAACAAATTTTTAAAAATCCCAGAATGGAGATTGTATATTGTGCACTATATAGAAATCATGATAAATTAAAAAACAAACAAACAAATTTAAAATTCTGTAGAGCACTGCAAGTCTGTTTAAAATTGCTGTTCTTTTCTGGTCTATTTAAAGTTGCCAGTAACTTTGTAGCTTAAACTTAAAGGATGCTTTGACTTTTAAATGGGCTGAAATTTTCATGCCTGAGAGACCACTTTACACACACTACATGTTCCAGAATCTCATTAATCTCTCAGTTTTCAAGACAAGATTAGCAATAGCTGTTTTTCCAAAAGGAGCCTACTAATCTGGATCTTGTTCTTACTTACTTAGAGGTAACATGAAATCAGCACGCTTATACTGAAAAGTGTTTTCTGTTTATTTCAGCTTTTAGTGAAAATATTGAAGGCTTTAAGCTTGGGAATGTTTTGCAGCAAGTCAAGCTCAAGGTACTTTCTGAACCATGTGTTTTGGGAGTTGCAATTTTTCATCAGTGGTACCTCAAGTGTTACATAGTAACTTTAATAAATCAAAGTAATTCAATATTTTTTTAAGAGGCATACATTTGAGTTGACATCAGTGAACACAAAGTCCAAATCTCAAATATTGAAAAACACAGACAAGGAACAACAGCTTCAACTAGACTACCTCCAGCAGAATTTAAAAAAAAAGAAAAAAAAAAACCTCTTCAAGGTCACTTATGATTACAGACTGATCAAGCCTGCTTGCGCTTCAATGGAAGCCGCAACTTCTTTATTTGGATTATGCTCATTTTTGAGGAAAAACGATCAGGGCAAAGAAAATGAAAGACTACAAAGAACTACAAACACATTTCTCAGCCTACTTTTCACATGGGATAATTAAATAGGTTCATATTCTGTTGGGGATATAATGCTGTGCATAATGCCTGAGAAGCATCATTAACATTACATAGAGGAACTGGTTTAAAATAAGCATCACTACAGAAAGACACAAAAAAAACATTAGGCAGGTCACATTACCAGATACTATTTTAGCACTTGCCTACTTTAAGACTTTTGTAAGTAGATGAAGCTTCTTCTAGGGAGAATATTTTAGGAGTTATTTGCACTGAAAGCCATTGACACATTTAATATTGAAAACTAGAAGACTTTTAACCAAAGAGAGAAATTCTAGGACAGCTTTCCAGCATGAGTGAGAAATCGAACACTTTTTAAAGTGGTGCTCGATAAATTTATGTAGGGGACTACATGACTGGATTACTTGCAGCAGCAGGGGAGGGGGCTCTGCAATCCTGAAGAGTAATTCCAGTTTGGCTGCTTTATGATTTCTTACCTACCTAAACTATTGCTAAATTATACAGCATTCTTAAGCCACACTAAGGTTAATCAGGAAAGGGAGCTGTGCCAATGTAATTAAACCAGTTTTCTATATTGATTGTGACAGTAAAATTCTCTTGACAAAGCAATTGAGGGGAAAGGAGAACAATATTTCTTCTGTTAAGATACAGATTCTAGTTTCACCTCCATAAAGCAGGGCTCATGTTTCCTTCGCCACAAATGAAAAACCAGACAGCCTCAAGACAACCACCAGAGGTTTCTCCCTTTAAAAAGATAATTTGGAACAAGTGCCAGTCTCTACTTGGAAGAACCCCAAGGTCAGAACAGCAGAGGGTGCTGCAAGTCTGAACTGAGGTGCAGCAGCTGAGCAGCAAGAAGAATCCAGATACAACATGAAGCTGTAGGTTACTTCAGATTTTGGGGTGGGTTTTTTGTTGGGTTTTATTGTTTGGTTTTGGAGGGTTTTTTTGTGCTGCAGGAGTCATTTGAGACTGGTAAAAGCAGACAGCAAACAGGTTAATATGAAAATTTATTTATAATAACTTCCACTACATCAAACAATAACATCAGAGACATTTCCAAAACCTTAACAGTTACCTACAATCCCTAGCACTGATCTATACAGCTCTGGGCACGCATTAGAACATTAACAATTGATTCACATTGATACTTAGACATAAAAAAAATTGTACTTTAATGCCTACAATCAAAATGTAGCCTGGAGTTAGATCCCATTATTAAAAGAAAAAAATCCTGATTATAAACACTAATGCAAATTTCTGCCATCACACAGTCATGGAAACTTGAGCACTTCATTAAACATTAGTCATTTCTTAAATCTAGCAAACACTGGATAGCGAGTCACCAGGTAACTGGAAGACAGAATGGATGTGTCTGCAGTTTATCCCTTTAGGCAAAGAATTAGGTGTAACCATCATACCAGTTTAGAGAGACTCAGCATAGCACACGTTCAGATATTAATCCAGAAGCTAAATTAGTGGCAGGCCATAAAGATGACTACGATCTGCCTGAGCCACAATGACAAAAATTATCAGTCTGCGCCTATATACATAATCAATAATAATTCTGATACAACTGTGCCTATGTGTTGTTTTAGCACAGATGGTGAGGAGCAATTGGTGATTTCCTTTGAACTGGCAACCAAAATAACCAATTGCATGCAAAAATACACCTCTGGGTCACACAGCCTTAAAAGCTAGAAGGAAGCCTGGGATCTCTCTTTTCCTTCCGCCTTCACAGGAGGTAAGACAATCTCAGCTCTCTCCTTCGGAGGGGGCCAGGACGGCCCAGCCTGCTCAGGCTTCCATGGAGGGCCCACCTGGCCCGGTGACTCCCAAGCCAGGAGAGGGGATGATGTGCCCCCAGCCCGGCCCGGATCGGATTTTAGCAGATATAAAACACCCTGCCGCTCCCCCTATCGGGGGGAGCCGCCCGAGGCCTGGCCTTGGACCTGGGGCCTTTCCCCTGCAGGGGGAGGGGAGCCTGCAACCTGCAGCTGCTCCGAACTGGGCCCACCCTGAATGAAATCGAGGGGTGGGGGCAAGGAGCCTTACATCAACCGGGCTGCTTTGAGATCTGCCTGCCGGAGTTTTTTCCCCATTCCCGAGGCTTTTGAAAATCCTGGCTGCCGCTCGGCAGAGATCACGTGACCACTGCAGACCTGGGCAAGCTTTAACTCTTTCCTGCCAGCAGATAGAACTTCCAAAGCACTAACTGTTCCCAGAGTGAGAACAGACAAGGTGATTGAGCATAGAAAAGACTTAGCATAACAGTCAGATGGAGAGTGGGAAAAGGGTTAATTAGAGGAAGGATGAAGGAGGTGCCTGCTGGCTGGACTTCCTTGTTTGAGCTATGGAACTGAACTCTATAGGTAGATTATCCTTTAAATCATGGAAAAATATGCATTTGGGGAGATGATTTGTGGATTTTTGAGCAAAGGTGTTTGTGATGGACTGTATGGTCCCATGAGATGCCTGAACAGAGAGAGAGAGATATGAAGCTCCTGCACCAGTGAAAGAAGTGAGAAGACATCTCTGTTCCTTGAGATGAAAAATCCTTTGCCTTGAAGTTGCTTATCTTTAAAAGGTGACACCCCAGATGCCTGAGCTCCATGACCCATGAGCAGCTTGGGAAACTGCTAATGGGAGAAGACAACATGGAAACAGGTTTCCCTGGGCAGCTGTTTCTGTGAGAGTTCTGACCCACAAGAGAACTTTTTCTAAGTTGTCAGTGAGAAAAATTCCATAGTAAACAACAGACTCCTCTCCTGAAGAATTGATGAAAGAGTATATTTAAATGGTGAAACTGACTGAATGTCACAGGTTTTGTCTCTGTGTTGTTTGTAAAAAAGTGAACATTTTGGAGGAAAGAGAAGGGTTTCAAAAGTTTCATTTTCTTTTTCCTTTTCTTTTTTTTTTCCTTACTGTGTGTTAATAAACTATCTGTTTACTTTTAAGTTGAGCCTGTTTCATCTTTTTCTCCCAAAATCCTATCTCCCAATTGGCAAACAAAATTCGGCAAACGTGAAACCATCACATAAACGGTGCATTGGCCAAGAAACCCAAGATTCAAACCAAAACCACTACAGCCTAAAGACACCAAAAAAGAACCTGATTAAAGCGATCTTTTTTCACTTCATTTTTCCAATGCACTTGAACTATGTTCCTAAAGAAAAGCTGATTCATATTCATCATGTAAATAAGTGGCTAACTCACAGAGTATGATGACAACTAAACAGGGTCTGTTACACATAATGCATTAATTTCACATAAAGGAAGACTCTGTTTTGATTACAATTACAACATATAAAACCTGACATGACTTTACACGCATTTTAATCTTTCACTTTGTTTTTAATAACAATTGATGAATGATACAAAAAATTACAGTATGAGGATGACAATGTTACTGCATACACTGGGAACTGGTTTAAATTCACACACACACCCCTAAAGTTAATTCTCAGAAGCTATATTTAAAGTAAGTTGGGGCCATAAGAAGGGTTATGAGACAAAGCAGTCAGTGAATAATCATTTTGTGTCTACCATATCTTGACTGTTTTAGAACAAGTGCAGCCTTTCTGTGCCACCCTGCAAGTTAATCTTAGTTCACAGAATGGATAAGGGCAAAAAGCTGCCTGAGTGGTTTTTTCCTTACTCTCTCTTTCTCAGTCTATAGGGTAATATTTACTATATAAAAGAATAAACAGAGTAGTCTCGAAGCAGATGGAGAAAAAAAGATATTCTTTTCAAAAGATGATTTAATGCTACAACAAATACCTACTACAGGGTTAAAGAGATTTCCAGGAGTTTCTTGTTTAAACCTAAGGTTGTCAGCAGAAATAAGTACTGCTCAACTAAATTATTCTAATGAGTACTCTTTATTGTAGACTGTCATTCTTGACACCAAAAAAAAAGAAAAGCATCCTTTATATATTTAATTTCAGTACAGTCTTTTAACTCTAGTTTGGCTAACACAACCACACTATGATTTGCTTACTCAGTAGTCAATCACAGGAATAAAAGGTAGCAGAAGGTTATGTTCAGATCTTTCATGAATGGAATAACTCACTAATGTGCAGCTAACAGCTGTGCACTTCTCTTTCCATGTCTTATAACAGCCAACCCAGAACTTTGTGCAGTTTGTAGCTCCAGCACAAAAATTTCCATATTTAAAGCTGACTTCAGGAACATCCCATTTGCTGCTTTGGAAAGAATTCCCACTGCATGATGATGAAGCTCACATAACTTTGTTCAGTCTTTGAATCACATGCAGGATTCCGGTTAAAAGCCAATGAAGTAATTTTATCATTACTCAGAGTACACACACTCGGGGAGCTGTACCAGTACCCAGGGAACTCTTCACATTCCCCAGGAACTTGCTATCTAGATACAAAAGGTTACATTTCCAAATGCCATAGATTCCTAACAGAAATCAGAAGTTGTATTTTTAAAGTAGTGATGATGCAAACTATAGAGCCAGGAATGTTCTCCCCTCAGCTCCACCCTCCATTCAAAACCAAAATCCCAACTGTTTTGATTCAAGAACTCATTGCAATCTTGAAATTCCAAGTTGGAGGGAGGGGGGACAAAAAGAGAAGAAAAATAAAAGTTCTACTGTTCAAACAAAATGAAATGCAAAAAACCTCACAACTAGAAAAATCTCTCATTAGGAAATGAAAACAACAGCAAGAAAACAAAAATCCTTGTAACTGGGGCTTGAAAAAGACAAGATCAAATTAGAAGGCATTTTACTGCATCAATGACATGTCATTCCTTATGTACTAAAAGCAATACTGAACTTTACATTTATTTGAAACAGGAATGAGAACACCAACCACAAACTTCAGCCCTGACATTTGTCACTCCTGAAAGAGCTGAGGAGTGGGACATGTCTCTTCTAAGAATACATAGATATGCTGTCTGTCCCCTTTCTTCCCATTAAAAGCAGCTGACATCCCTAAAGCACTTCAACTTAAATCCTGTAAAGAGGGAAGCAAAAGAGCCTGGGAGTTGTGTTTTGAAAGAAAGAATGGAGGTACCAGCACTGATTTTTCCTAAATTGAATTTAATCTATCCCTAATCTGCTAAAGTAGCTCAAAAATCCAACTTTACCCTGGAAAATGAGGCAAGTTTTACATTTGATTCAAAATGACACGAATTTTTAGGTGAAAGAATTGTTCCTTTTTCAGAACCAGTTGGGTGCAAAGCAAATTAGACCACAGAAGCCAAGTTTTATCCATTACAGAGAACCACATTATTTCTGTGCTCATTTACAGTGCTGACTTCAAAACAGCTCTTCTTTTGTTCTCTAAATATCCATGGAAAAAAACCTCTTGTTCATCTAAATGAAACTTCTGACAGTTTAGAACCACCTGCTTCTGGGTTTGCATACCTGCCTTGATATCTAATAGACTTTAAGATTTTTTTTTTAGCAAGTCAACAGAACAAACATACCAAAACCCAAAGTCTATTCAATAGACTACCCTATGCTAAACAATCTTGATTTTTTTTCAGTGTACTCATGGCAAGATTAAAATGGGGCAATTATTGATGTTAAATATACACTAAGACAGGGCAGACAAGTGTTGTGCACTGAAACAAACCAAAGCTACCCAGAACAGTAAACAAAGGTTTTAAGCAGAGCAAAACCATAAGGAAATAGAATTCATTAACAGAAGTGGCCATTTGGCACTGTTAGACTCTACATGACCCTAAGTGCCCATAACACTTATCCATCCATGCCAAACATCGGGAAAAAACTATCTAAAATGTAGGATTTCTCTCTGCCTGATTGCACCTCTTTATGTATACTGCATACACACTTTTGCCCAGCTATGGTGATGTGGTTTTTTTCCTGATTCTAGTCCCTCAAATGGTTCATTCTGTACACCCCCCCTCCTTCCTTGTATAGTTACTTTAGTCCTAACTGCATTCCTTTATGCAGCTGTCACTCACCCCTTGGATCCGCCTGTTGTTCCTCCCTCCCCCCCCATCAATCCTACCCTGTGCTAGTCCCTCCCACTTTGGAAGTCCCCTTATCTTTGGCACCCCAGTGGCAGGTTAAAGTTACCCCCCACCCTTTGTGTTCCCCATCAGTCATTGTATTTGTACCCTCCCCTGAGACCTCCTCTGTTTATCAGTCACTGTAAGCCCGGTGTCGGGTGTCTCTGCCTCTGCCCAGCCTTCGAGTTAAACTCGCTTTCTGTTCCTGTTAATAAATTCGTTACTCAGAGTGGCATGCGAAGCCCGTCTCATAATTTCCTACCCTGATTGTCTGGTGGGTGCCAAGGACACTCAGGAATCCTGGGGGAAGTGTCACAGCCCCCTTGCTCACGGCCCTCGACTAGGACTACGATTGCAACACCCAGCCACCTGCTAAAAGCCATAAAAAGGAATTTGTGACAACACCAAATACAATTAAAAAGATAGTGAAATTATATTTGAAGGTTTGTTTTTGTTATCTAAACACAGAACTTGCATATAGAGGCCAGCAGCACACCCAAGACTCCTGAAACTTCCTCCAGTTGCGTGAGTCCCTTATATGGCTGTTCAAGGACATTCAAGTGTTACTAAATTGCATATTGTCCCAAAAAAGTATGCTTCTAGCACTCCTCTCCATTAAGAAAATGAAAAGAAAAAATAATGTTCATGACTCATTCCTTTAGTGGCCAGTCTGTTCCAAAGCCAGGTAACAACAAAAACTATTTAGTCCCGTAATGGGTTTTAACTTCTAAACCAGGCGGAAACGCCAATTTATGTAGTGGTTTCACATTCGCCAAATTCTGTTTGGTAAATTTAGCGTACTGGTCTTAGTATTTATTCTCTTTTTCTCCTGTGAAGTAGAATTAGGAGAGGCAAAGCAGACTCAAGCTTAAAGATAAAACAAATAGATTTATTAACACATACCAAAACAAGGAAAAATGGAAATCAAAATGAAAACTTTCAAAGCACTCCTCCTCCCCACTAACAATTCACTTTCTCACATACAACATAAAAGAGACAAAACCTGTAATTTTTAGTCAGTTTCACCATTTCACCAAGGGCTAGTGCTCTGGAAGTTTCATCTGCTGGCAGGAAAGAGTTAAAGCTTGCCCAGGTCTGCGGTGGTCATGTGATCTCTGCCTGGCGGCAACCAAAAAGATTTCAAAGCCATGCTGGCGGAGGAGGCTAATGGATGCCTTCTTTTCCACTTCCTTGATCTCATGGCCTGGGCCACTCAGAGCTGCTCCCTGGGGCCCAAAGAAGGAAGGGGGTGGGGGGAGAACGTCCCCCGCCCCAGCCCTGGCTGGCAGCACAGGCAGCTACCGGGATGAGCTTAAAACTCGTTAGATATTAGCAGCTAGGGCTTTCCTCCTCTCCCCCGCTGCTAGCTGTTACCGGGCTAGCTGTTACCTAGCCATGGCCAGGTCCTGTCTGCCGTGGCCCCTGGCACGTGGCCAGCCCCGAGCCGCAGCCTCCTCCCCTCTCCTCCACCAGCAGCCGGGGGAAAAGGGGTCTCAGCCAGCCGGGCTGCCCCACCCCATGGGCAGCGGCTCCTGAAGACCCGTCCAAGCCTGGGGCAGCGGGGCCTAAGTTGGCCCCTTTTTGCTGTCCACGATATTACCTGCTGGCTCACTGGGAGAAAAGAGGGCGGCTCGAACCCAGGCTCAGCTTCATACGGCTATTGCCAAAAGTCGCATTCTGTTTTCTCAGTGGTCAAACTACATGCCAATAGCCAAGAACTGGCCCCTGGTAGGTCCCTGTCCTTTCCAAACAATTCTAAGGGTCCTGACAGGGCAATATTTCATATTCCTCTTCAACTAAAAACCCAACTGTGTTAACACATAAGAAGTCCATATCCTGACTGAACAGTGACCAACAGCAAAAGAATTTGCAAGATCTCTACATAGGATAAATAGATAACAACATGAATAACAAAAAGGCTTCAGGAGAACAAAAAAAGAGGCTTCATAGGTAGATCAGTTTGAAGTAGATAATGGAAAGGAAACAGCAAGCTTTTAGAATCAGCAAACAAATATAAAGAAAACAAATGATTCAGATGCTGAGAGAGTCAAGGCAGCAAAAAAGACCAAGTGACTCTTGGAGAAAAAACACTAAAGAGGGGGTTCCTACTGCTAAGAACTTGGTACAGATCTGCACATCAGCTTCATTGTCAGCAGAATGAAAACACACAAACTGGCAAAGGGCTGGTTCCAAAACTACACACTTGAAACTGAATGCAGAATTTCACCTCACTGTGTATGTCTGGTTTTTTAATGATTGGATCAGTAATACCAGTTCTTTAAATAAGTTCAGTAGTCCAATGAGATATCAAATAGAGCAGCTATGTTTTTGGTCTTATTTTTGCTTTTTTTTTTTCTCGGTCTACTGCTTTTTTGGAATGTCTTTTCAGCTTGATTTTCACTTTTACTTTTTCCTTCCTCCGCTGTTACCACTTGCATTGGTTTTTTACTTCTCCTTTTATTCAGTTTTACAGGTGTGTTTAATTTTTTTCTGGTTAATACAATGTGTGCCTTACTGTTCATATTCTTCTTGCTTCAGTTAGTTTTTGTTTTGAAGAAACAATCCCTCCCTGCTTAAACTATTCTGCTCCCAGAAGAGTAAAAATGTAATGTCCCCCTCAGTTCTTTCTCCAAAACATTAATAATGCTTTCTCATCTTCAGTATCAAAGGAGTTGCTTTTCATGTGGTAACCAACATGGAATACAGACACTATGTCCTGGGTCAGCAATGGCTTCAGTGGACTCCCATTAATACACACACCGTAAATAAGCACAGCCTCATGACCTGCAGTCTTGAAGACTTTTGGTCTACGGAGAGCAGGCTGTGTAAGCTCTACCAGGATAATTTATTTACCCAGCTTAGGCCATGATTCTCCTATTTCTTCAATGGTTGTTTGGAAACTTTGAGGAGTTGACTGAGACAACTGTTTCCATCTTCCATCTTTCTGGTAGGGCTTCTGGAAATGAACACCAAGACCAAGAAGATTTGAGAAGTTAAGTCTTTCCTCAGCTAAGTAATTTTCCTCATTTCCTCATTCTAGCTCTCAACAGACAGGAGATCAAATTTCAGCCTCCAAAGTCTCAAATAGTTTGCCCAGCACACAACTACCTCACTAAACCCAACAACAGCAGCCACCAAAAACATCTGAAGTCTCTAAATATTACAACTGAACAAATTGGCCTCTTCATCAAGTAGCTGTTTTCCTCATCTAGAAGCTTGTAGTACACTTCCATTGTTCAACACAGATCTTTAAAACTTACTATGCACATGTTCCTGTTGTCACACTCCATTTCCCCACCAATCCTGTGAATCCATTTACGTAAACACTTGTCTGCTTCTTAAGATTTTTCCAGCAGTAGTTGATCCAGGAGAGAGAGAGTGGCCACGGAAGGAAGAGGTGTAATAAATCTGTATCCCTCATTAGGTAAGCTAAGCTTGCCAGGAAATTGCCTCAATGTTACAGAACGCCACTGCATAATCTAGGACTAGGGTTAACTGATTTAAGGAAAAGCTCCATGCAAGTACGCCTTAGTGGGAGAAACTCTAACCCTCAGAAGTAAATTAAAGCCTCAGGAGTCATCACAATTTGGAAGAGACAAGAAACACAGCCACACAAAGTTTTGAGAAAACACAATACTAATGCAAAGACTGTTTTCCTGATTTAACAAGTGTTACTTTATTATGTGAGTTTCCTGAGAAAATAACACACAACTTCAGTTACAAGAACCCTGAAATATAAATTTCATGGCTGTTCTTTGGGGGAGGGAAATTATTGTTTTACTTGTCTCCTTCCCAGGCACTACTTAAGGAAATGAAAAAGCATTTGGCTTTCAGGAAAAAGTTTGTCTTCACACTTTTGGCATCACCTGTGTGCTGCTTTTCAGACAATGCTGACCAAGAGATTAAGAGTACACAAACCCAAACTCCTAGGCTACTACAAGCTTGTGGTCAAATCTTACCAAGGTTACAGTCTCTGTTCCCATCCATAGAGCAAAGGCTGTTCATATCTATATATGTATTTATTTTCATGACTATGTAATGTCCTAGAGCCTCATATAAAAATGCCCTACAGAAGTAGCTCATCCTCCCATTAATAGAAAATTCTTATTCGAGCATGGCTTACATGTGAGAAATGCAACTGTGTACATATCTAATGGGGAAGCACAGTATCACCAAAAGGCCACAGTACTTACAAATGAATTACATATACAAAATATCATTGTCATTCTCAAGGAAACAGACTTTCAAGACATAAAACAAATATTGGAAAGTTTCAAATATGAGTTTTTCCCAAACTACATGATTTAAAATCTCTCCAAAGTATCAAGAATATGTCTAATCAGAAAATAATTAACAGTAAAACCACATAAATCAATCAAAAGCCAAATGGAGGAACATGTCTTTAGAACAAGTCTTAGCTTTGACTGGAATTTTCTAATCTTCACAAGCCACGTAAATTTAACACTGCAGACCAAGAAGGGAAGAAAAGAGAAAGAACTTTATCTCTGATGAAGCTCTAAATTAAACAGTATTTAGCATCCAAAAAGTACCCATCTGCAACCTTCACATGAAATCACCACAGTTCCCTAATTTGTCTTTATCTGAAGTCACACAGCCTCCTGGCATTTCCTATATAGTTCAGCAACCACGATTCACTAGCAATAATTAACCACGGGATATGTTTAGAGTGGTACCTGATTGGAGTGTTGTCATCTGCATTTCTGGTTCCAGCAGTGTCATGTCAATCCTTTTCTCAATAGTTACAAGCCCTTAAAGACTTCTATCGACATAGATATGTTAAAGAAAAAAGTAAACCAAGAGGACCTCTCAACTTTAATCTCATTCAAAACTTGCAAGAAATTCTCATCCTTCTATCATGAACTGTGCCTAGTGAGAAAACTCAAGTCTTTCAATACACAGTTCTCTGCTTATTCACTACAGGCAAGTTGGAACAGCCAAAGATCAAATTACTCCTAGGAGAAAAATGAATACTCCAAGGGAGAGCAAGATGTGAAGTTTGCAGAAATAAGGCCTGCCCCTTGATGCTCTGTAAATTGAAGGGAGAGGGGAGTAAGGGGTCAGAGACACTAGAACTGGCAGATTTTTCCCTTTTATAAGAGCAGGATGACGTCTTTGGTAGACTTTCAATCCCCTAAGGGGCTCTGCTGATGAGACAATTTTGTTCCAAGAACACGGAGACACAGTGTCAACATAAACATGCAGACATCCTCAGCTTTGAAACAACATGGCCAAAGTCATATACATCCTGCTGATAGATCAGCCACTTTTCTTCAGTCCTTTTTCTCAATAATTAGTCCCCATATCAACCCCCCTTGCTGATCACTAAACCTGAGCTACTCTAATAGATGGTAGTGTCTATTTCTCAAAACCAGAAAAAAACTGCCCTTTGTCATTCCGACTTTTCCCCACCATGGATCACACCCTCCATCTAACCAGACTAGGGGACAAAAAAATTCAGTCTTGTCTCCCACATTCACACGATCAGTTTCAGGTTATTCGGGATAGTGGACAAAACTTTTACAGTCAAGTATTTATTGAGTAAAAAATAAAAATAAAATTAAGTCTTTCCTCACTAGATGATTCTAGCTCCCAACAGAAAGGAAATTCAATCTTGGTCTCTAAAGAGTCTCAAGTAATTTGCCCAACAGATAATTTAATTATCTTAACAAATTAATTCCAACACTTCTGTCTCCAGAGCACCTTTCCTTTATTCCCCATCTTTCCACAAGGCTCATCATAGTTTCTCTTTAGTTCATCTAAGTAAGTAACTGCATATATTTGTACCAAGACCAAAAATACATTGAGCTGTGCACATCTAAGATACAGACAAATATTTAGATAATCCCTTTTTACCAAGTCAGAATCCCTCTCCTGCCACAACAGTATGCATAAAAATGCATAAAGAGAGAAGCTAGCTGTGCAAAACTGCTTAAGCCCTATTTTCTGACCCTTCTAATGTGAAATAACTTCAGAACTTCTCTACCACTCAGATAAAGAACTCCCCAACAACTGCTCAACTGCTGAGGGAAGAGCATGGCAGGTTTTAGCACCACACCTTCCTTCCTGCACACAAAAACATCTGGAGCTTTAAAGGAGGCAGGAAAAACTCATTTAGCAGCTTTAAACAACGCAGGAAAACCCCTTAAAGTGGTGATATTGTAGTATTTATCAAGTTTTCACCGTCACCGTACATCAGTAGTGTGTTGTGAAAGGACAAGAATCTGCTCATTTGGGATTCTCTCATACTCAAATGCCACCTTTGCAGTCCTACATCTGCAGCCAGAGTAGGCAAAAATTGCAGGTCTAAAATGTTTCTTCTTGCTATGCAGTCTTTATGAAAAGGAACTGCAGCAGTGCACTTGTATCCTGAGAATTCAGACATGCTAGTGACAGAAATAACTCACTTTACCACCTACTCTGAATATTCACATCCATCATAAATAAAGGAAACATCCATTTTTAGCAGAATGTATGCTTGTTTTGGTTGTGATACATGGAAATATAAGAGGAAGCAGTATGACCCAAGTGGAAAGGAAATCTTTCCTACAGTTTCCAGAAACTGGAAACTTAACTGTCTGAAGTATGTGCATGTGCACTGTCAGTGACCACAAAGAGGCAGATGAAATTTAAAGCATTAAGCAGGATGTTGCACATTTGACCAGCAAGGAAGACTATACCACCAGATGTCTTCCAAAAGAGATTCCTTCATTATACTTTGTGACTATGTATTGATTATAGTAAGGGCAGAGCTACAGCTGCAGAAGTGGCTGATAGTATTTAAATAAAAATGAGTTCTAGAAAGCCACATGTTACAGAAGCAGCAAAGGTCCCAAAGCTGGGATTCAGCTGGCTAAGGACTAACAGAAATTGACTGTTGTGAAATAGCGCAATCTTTCTTTCCTGAAGCAGCCGCTGCTTAAGTAGAACAGATTGAGAGCCTTGCAGAATGGCATTCTCCTTTTAAAGAGCCAGGCTTCCTTTCCCCATTACTGCCTGTAACACTCAAAACAGCAAAACCAGCAACAGAAGTCCTTACACAGACAAAACAGCTGCCCATATCTGGCCCTGACTTGTTTAGCAAGTCGTTTAAGCTCATGAAAAGGGAATGTTTTTTAAACAGCTATCAAATTGTATGTCTAATGTTCATCCAGCAGCCCTGAACCTTGAAACCTCAAGGGCAAACTGAAGTAAGAGAGAAAATAGAAAGGAAAAACAGAAGGGAGAGTAATATTATGAGCCAGTGATTGTAGAAGGCTGTTAGTCTTGTTAACTTGAGAAGGAACAAAAACTTTGTTGAGAGCTAACTTGTTAAAGCCATCATGTTAAAGCTGCCTTTGGCATTACTCTTTCCAGGTCAGCTATTCCCCCATCAGTATTTAAAAGTCTGTTTAAAATATTTCAAAGACATTACCACTTCTCAGTTGTTTGGTAGCTCCCATCAGTAACAGGCCAGTCATTTCTGTCATGCTCTGGATCTCATAGCTATATCAGAAACTTTCACACAGCATGCTAAATTTATGGTCTCCTGGGACATAAAGTCTCACAACACAAATCTATGCAAGATAGACTGGTTGTTTTTGTTCTAACAACCATTCCCCTTACCCTCACACAAGAGAAAGCAGCAAGCCTCGCTGGAATGTCTGTGAAGGACAGATCAGAGAAAGCTATGTATTTCCTGTCTTGGTCTTTTTGCTACAATACAGACTTAATCTTCTTCACATCTAAGTTCTGGATGAGGCAGTAACCACCACTTGGTAATTAACTATAACTTTGAGTCACACTATTCCAGAAGGCAGATATATACTAGAACAGACAAACAAACAAACACACACAGAGAAAAAAAAAAATCCACAAAAAACCCCACGAACAACAACCACCACACCAGACCTCAAAAACTGAGAAAACAATTACAGTATACTTTTATCTCTTTAAAGCCCTTTCTCAGGAAAAAATACCACCCTTGTTTATAAGTAAACATGCCTAGCTTCTCAAATGGGTTCATGAGTCATAGAATTTAGTTTTTTAAATGACAGTTTATCACATGATCTTAAGAAACCATTATTATTGTGGTTTTTAAAGTCAGAATAACAAGAGGACCATAATAACATTTGCAAACCTCTTATAGTAAGTTATATTTGAAATATCTGAATCTAACTATATTTAGTGTAATAGAAATTCAAAACGGGAATGCGATGGCAGAGGAGGGAGATAGGAATGTATAGCCTAATAAAAGAACTACAGGAGCAAATCACCTACACAACTATTTAAACTAAAATAAGGTGCCCTAATACTCATGTATTTTAACAGTAAATGCATATAAGAACACAGGCAGTAAATTAGCTCTTTAGAACCATTTTAAAAGTTCACCCCACAGAATCACAGAATGTGTAGGTTGGAAGAGACCTTCAAGATAATTGAGTCCAACCCATGTCCTAACACCTCAACCAGATCACGGAAATGATCTGCAATTTCTGAGTATAATCACCGACAGCTTACATAGCAACTATTTATCCCATGCTTTGTACAGCACTAACAGGAGTACCTTCCCATACCTAAAGCACATCCCTTTTATATGACTTGAGTCACACTGAAATTCCACACATTCCAATTAGACTCTCTTCCCCCAACACATACGGTAATTTGTAGAAGGCAAGCATCCCAGATCAAGTAAATCCTAAACACCTGCAAGCTGGTTCAAGTTCCGTGCAAAGCAGTAATCATAAAATGCAACAGTTCATTGGAAAGAATGTTACCTCACCTTAAACAAGCACACAGTGAGAAGAAACCAGGAGTGTCAGAGGATTCTAACACAATGTTTTTCATAACCCCTGGACAAAGGTAACTATGAATTCATCTGGGGAAAACAGGTCAAGAGAGAGGGTCAGTAAGTTAGTGGGGCAATTACCATAATTTCAAATGAAAGTTAAGGAGAATCACAGAATCACAGAATGTGTGAAGAAGAGAGGTTGGAAGAAGAGACCTTCAAGATCATCGAGTTCAACCCAGCCCTAACACCTCAACTAGATCATGGCATGAAGTGCCACATCTAGTCCTTTTTTAAACACATCCAGGGATGGTGACTCCACCACTTCCCCAGCCAGACTATTCCAGTATTTAATCACTCTTTCCGTGAAAAACTTCTTCCTCATATCCAATCTGTATTTCCCTTGATGCAGCCTGAGACTGTGTCCTCTTGTTCTGTCAGTTGCTGCCTGGAGAAAGAGACCAACCCCCAGCTGTCTACAACTGCCCTTCAGGACGTTATAGAGAGTGATAAGGTCACCTCTGAGTCTCCTTTTCTCCAGGCTAAACAACCCCAGCTCCCTCAGTCATTCTTCATATGGCTCGTTTACCAAGTCCTTCACCAGCTTTGTTGCCCTCCTCTGGACGCATTCAAGCATCTCAACATCCTTCCTAAACTGAGGGGCCCAGAACTGGACACAGCACTCAAGGTGTGGTCTCACCAGTGCTGAGTACAGGAGGAGAATGACTGCCCTGCTCCTGCTGGCCACACCATTCCTGATACAGGCCAGAATGCCATTGGCCCTCTTGGCCACCAGGGCACACTGCTGGCTCATGTTCAGCCGGCTGCTGACTAGAACCCCCAGGTCCCCTTCCTCCTGGGCACTGTCCAGCCACACTGTCCCCAGCCTATAACGCTGCAGAGGGTTATTGTGGCCAAAATGCTGGACTCAACACTTGGACTCATTAAACTTCATCTTGTTAGACTCTGTCCATCCATCCAACCATTCCAGATCTCTCTGCAGAGCCATCCTATCTTCCAACAGGTCAACACACGCTCCCAGCTTAGTGTCATCCGCAAATTTACTAGTGAAAGATTCAATAGCCTCATCCATGTCATCAATGAAAATATTGAACAGAACTGGCCCCAGCACAGACCCCTGAGGAACACCACTGGTGACTGTCCCCAGCTGGATACGGCACTATTCACCACCACTCTCTGGGCCTGGCCATCCAGCCAGTTCCTAACCTAGTGAAGAGAGCTCCTGTCCAACCCCCGGGCTGCCAGCTTATCCAGGAGTATGCTGTGGGACACAGTGTCAAAAGCCTTACTGAAGTCCAAATACACAACATCCACAGCCTTTTCTGCATCCACCAGGCAGGTCACCTGGTCATAAAAGGAGATCAGGTTGGTCAAACATGACCTACCTCTCCTAAATCCATGCTGGCTGGGCCTGAGACCCTGGCCATCCTGTAGGTGCTGCGTGATGACACTCAGTATAAACTGTTCCATTATCTTGCCAGGTACTGAGGTCAGACTGATTGGTCTATAATTACTGGGATCCTCCTTCCCACCCTTTTTGTGAACGGGTGTCACATTGGCCAGTTTCCAATATCCAGAACCTCACCAGTGAGCCATGACTGATTGTAAATGATGGAGAGTGGCTTTGCAAGCTCATCTGCCAGCTCCCTCATCACCCCGGGATGGATCCCATCTGGGCCCACAGATTTACGGAGTATCCAAGCATTTCAGCAGTTCTCTGACTCCCTCCTCTTGGATAATGGGGGGACCATTCTGTTCCCTGACACCATCAACCAACCCAGGAGGACAGTTGTCCTGAAGGCAAGTTGTCTTCCCACTGAAAACTGAGGCAAAGAAGGCATCAAGCACTTCTGCTTTCTCATTGGCAGTTACTAAGTTCCCTCCCTTATCCAATACAGAACAAGAAGAAAAAGAAAAGAAGACTGTTTTTCTTTTTTTAGAAATTATTAAACTACCTAAGATATGTATATTTATCACCTGGGGGGTTTTGTCTTTTATTTTTCTTTTTTTTTTTTCCTTGCAAATGCATTCATTCATCAGGGATCTGCTCTAACCCTGCCCTAAAGGCTGGGATAAGTTATCTTAGTATCTCATTACAAGAGACTCAGAAAAATCAAGATATACTGAAGAGCTTCAGATGACTCCATAATGGCCTTTTTCTGGCTTGTGTGGCAACAACTGAGTCAGTCATAGGTAATCTCTCATAGTTAAAGAATGTTGAGACTTCGATGAATATGGATAGACAAGGAGAAGAAATGTAAATTTGGGGCAGAAAACCCACTCTGAAGAACAAATTAAATAACTACACCTTAAATGTCCCATTAAGCTTGATGTCTGAACAGAACCTAATAATTGTGACAAAATAGTTTACTAACACCTTACCATGTAAGGTTTCTTCCACTGAATTGACAAAAAATTGTTTCCTAGCTATCTGTGTTCAAATGCCTCATATTGAAATTCTATATTGTTAATATCTTTTATTGCACTTTAATTGTGTAACTTAACAGCAGCTGTTCAGTCAAGTTATTCATGGTCTTTACAGCCATGTGTCCAGGTGTACCCACCCTTCCAGGAAAACGTGTAGCTGCGATAAGGGAGAATTTGAAGAGAAGGCTGGATCTGAAACAAACCAAAACCAAAAAGGAAATCCCCAGAAACTGTGTCTGGCTGCTCTTCAGCTCTAAGAGAAGGAAAAAAAAATTAAAAGGAATCTGCTGTTCTAGGGCATATGGGAGCATGCATATACAGGACTGCACTCCCAGTTTTTCCATGGTATACATAATTCCATGATGCTTCACAAGCCAAAGAAATTTCTATTTTAACTGCGCTAATAGTTTATGTTCCAGAACCACAGTCTGCCACAACAAACATGGTACAAACTCACATAATAATTTTCTACAGATACCTATAGTTAAGCCAAGTCTGTTTAGCAAAAGCTACAGAAAAAGTTAATCTGTTAGAAGCTCTGAGCATTAGTAGTTCCTTCAGCCGTGAGTCAGCAGTGCCTGTCTAGAACTGCAAACAGGAGACCCTTTGACACAGACAGGCAGCTTCCAGCAAGTCTCTTACTTACCATCTCCTCCCCTCCCACTGCCACTCAGCTTGAATCTTCTTCACATCTTGAATTTGGCAAGTTGTCACAGAAGTAGTTTCACTGCACAAGGTATGTCCTACAACCACTCTGGATTGCTCAAATGTTTAAGCAGATTGCCATCTCAACTGGCATATCATCTCGGAATTTTTTAAAATGTTTGAAACTGAGGACACAACAACAAAGACACACCATATTTAAGAAAGGAGTTTCAACAAGTTCAGCAGCTTTCAACAGCTGTGCAACCTCTGCCCCAAGACAACTGAGAAGTTCCCATTTGAAGTAAGACATTAATTCAAAATACATCAGCTAAATTTCTTAACAGCTCACTAAATTTCTTAGCAGCCCAATGAACCAAGTGCTCTTTTATGTTGTGACCGTTTGCAAATAACCGTATTTCAATAGCACTTTTCACTCCCATTATACTTTTATGAATGTACACACAAACAACACATAACAAAATACTGCAGCACAAGAGAAAAGAGCATTGTGTACTTCTTGTGTACCTCCAAAGATAAGGAATATTCAGATAATCTAGCATAGGAACTTTGGACTTTGCCTCGCCTGAAAAGCTGTCCCTCCAGCAGTAAAATTCCCACTATTGTGCTGAGCCCTGATAAAGAATCGGCTCTGAAGAGATCCACCTAATGAGTCATTTCCAGGAACATCCTAATTTTCTTTGGCAAAAGATATGGGCAGAGGTGCTCCTTTTCAAATACTTTTAAAGTACAGTTCTATTTCACCTGTTCCAGTCAAGCAGATTTGCAGTCCACAATGATACCGCTTCAAAGCGGAGTCCATAAAAATAACATTACTTGGATAGAGGAAAACAATCTATTTCTATTAAATATTTCCAAAATACCAATTTTTAAACTCATCCAAACAACTGAATTCTGTAAAGACTTTCATTCCTGTGCCAGAATATCCTTTCCTCTGACTATAACAATACCATTCAAAGTACTGCTACAAGTTTCATTTTACTGAAAGGTACTCTAATCTGTTCCCAGCACTAGTATCCTTTTCCCAGTAGCATCAAAAATAAACTGCTTCTTCCTACTTCAGGATCCTTGATCATGCCTTATTGACTAAGATAAAGACCCTGTTTCGAGAAAAATCACACCTTCAGGTGACCAGCTGTCAAGTGCTGGAAACAAAGGCTCATATGTTTTTCCCATGTTCCAGCTCTATGAGTTTCACTGCTATCTCAATTAAATACCATTTGAAATCTCTCCTTGCTTTCATAACCATAAAATGCCCAAGTCTACCATTAGCTGAGATGCGCTGAGATCACAGTCTACGCTGCTGACTAACATTCCAATTTTCTTCTATTTACCATCACCACTGTTATCTCCATATTTTGTATTTTATCTTAGAAGACTGCAAACATTAAGGATTAGAAGCTTTTTGTTCTGTTATTGCCACTTCTATCTTCTCCATTTTTTGTAAATATTACTGTGATCACATAATGATGGTATAATGTGTATGAATGAGGAAACTCTTTTTAACCTCCTAAAAACCCAACACTTGTGTTTAAGTTAATCAGTTCTTCCAAATTGCAAAATACTAATACACCATTCAGAGAAAGACATGGTCATTTGCTAGATATAAAGATCCAGCCATGTTAAGTGAGGTACCCCTTCAATCCAAATTACTGTCCTTCAGTGCACATATTCTAAATCACTTTACCGTAAGAATTGTGCTTTGGCTATAAAGCCACTCTGAAGCTCACCAGCATTTCTTATATGCTGTGTCATGCAACTCCATAATGTCCAACACTAAGGCACACAGGACTCCACCATGCTCAAACCCACAGTACTCTGCAGGTGATAGCATGAATTCAGACTGCAGCAAGACCATCATATTGCCAAGAGTTACCAAAATATACCCCAGAAGATGGAGTGAAGGAAGATCACCAAAAGGAGTTCACAAACAGAAGCCACTGCTTATCAAATGGTTACATCAGTCTCTCACACGATAAGGCTGAGCATGCAAAGGGTTTCATGGCAGTCTGGTGATCCTGAGCTTCAGTTAACAGCCTTTCAAAGCAAGGAATTCTGATCACTGAGTGACTTTGTATTTTGCCACTATATTGTAACTCACTATATAGTTGTCCATAAGATACCTGCAAGCAGAGAAACATAAACAGGCCATTCTCAATCCAGGATCAGAAGGCCGACTGGGACACTTAATTTTTAACTCTAGGTTAAAATTCAAGTCTTGCTTCTCCTTCCAGGAAGTCTGAAAGAACCTTTCAGACATTTGCAGTGAGAAAGCTACTCACCCTTGACAAGTGCAGACCAAAGTGACAAAGAAAAATATACAGATGGCTACAGTTTGAAGGTGAGCTAACACTTCCTCTGACTGATTGTCTCAGTTTTGCACAACTCAGTCACCACAAAATACAGGGAAGCTGTTTCTGGTATTCACCTAAGATAGTAATACAAAGCATTTATTACTGGAACTCTGTGGAACTTCCACAGCCACTAATATCAATTGTTCCAATCGAACAGTGTAAATACGTTTTGTGAGCTCTAGATCATTAATTTTTCCTACAAAAAAAAACATAGTAAGAGGCAATAAAAAGCAGACCTGTTATCAGAACATTTATCATGACACCATCACTTGGTGAGGACACACTACATGAGACATGAGCACACTGTACCACTTACCATTCTTCCTTTCACTGAGTGGGGGGAGGTTGGGGTTCCGGCCATGATGAAGGCTGAGGGTCAGCTCGGGCTGCAAGGTGAGCTCCTGCAGCTCATTGGCAACAGCTTCGCTCTGTGGGCTGGGGGCCGCTGAAAGGGACACCAGCACCGGCTCATCGTCATTTTCGCCAGCCCCTCCTCCGTCCAGCCCATTTCCAGCAATGACGGAAGGGGGCAGGCACACCAAGCTGGAGAAATCCACTTTGGCTTTCGTGATGGCAACCTGCAAGACAAAACAGCAAAAAATAGACCATAAATCTCACATGAGGGTCTTAGCCATATGTCCAGGTCATCATGGTTTCTTCCATGCTATAGAGAAACATGCTGAGTTTATGAGATCATCATCAGCTGAAATCCAATGAAACTTGCTCAACTCAGCAGTTTAAAAACTTGCACAAACCTCCAACACCATCACCACAGAAACTACTGATGAAATTAGAGATTATTATCATTTTCTTGGAAAGTATGAGAACATTCTCAATTTTTGGTATTTTAGGAACTCAGTCTTAAGAAGAGACAGATTGATTCACTCTAGTGAATCAATTTGGAACCTTGCTGAACTCTTGACTACTGTCCTTTATATCAACAATAGTGTTTTAACAACAGTTTATTTGAAAT
The DNA here is from genome assembly GCA_024734555.1 of Trochalopteron elliotii. Classification (NCBI taxonomy): domain Eukaryota; kingdom Metazoa; phylum Chordata; class Aves; order Passeriformes; family Leiothrichidae; genus Trochalopteron; species Trochalopteron elliotii. The sequence continues at coordinate 3,871,417 of JANPWX010000111.1, forward strand.
CCAGTCAGGTAAAGTAATCCTTCATAATAAACCTGGAAGGACAGCCGAGTACAACAAATGAGGATTTTCAGATAAAATTCAACCGTATGTCAAAAAATAATTCTCTTGTTCCATTCTGTCCTCTCTATTCACAATCAGTGAAAATTAATAAAAGAAAAATATTCCACATAAACAAAAAAGCTTTCCTGTCTTAAACTTCAGCTACAGTAACCGAAATGTGCAATATATAAAGGGCTTTAACGACATAAGTAATTTTTAATTGTTTTATTATATTTCCATAATTCTTTAAATAAGTATTCAAAAGCCACTTACATGTTCAAATTAAAATTCTTTTCTGTTCAGTAATTTAAACAGAAACAAACCAGCTGTAAGTCTCCACTGAAATGGTTACTGTGTCAACGTTTAAACAAAAACAAACATTATACAAGGGCAATCATGTTTGGTTTCAATTAATGAGGACAAAAGTCTCCTTCTTAGCATACTGCAGTTTCAACTCGGAAGACTCAGCTGCACTGTTATTATTTAACAGGCAAAAGGTACTCGCAGATGCTAGCCTTCAACTTCAAAAAGATGCAGGTAAAGCAAAGTCAAAACCATCAGGATAATCCTCCAGAAACCAATCAAAAGGCATAAACTTGAAACAAGGACTTTAACAATACAGATTTTATTAAGCATTCCCCACTTAACACTCATCATTAACCTGGATGAGTGTGACAACATCAATACATCAATAGCTGGCAAAGAAGCTCAAATAATCACTTTCCCCACTTGCTTCAGCTGATTAGCACCACTTGTTCTGTAATATCCAGAACAAAGTTATATAAGTGGTACAAATATTTGTTTCAAAATTTTTTTCAGTGTATATTTAAAACAACAATAAGAATTCACTGGTAATGAAAAAATGTTATTTCATCCATGTTGTCATACATTCATACCCAGGACACCATGTCATGATCTGAAGAGAAGCAAAGAGAAGAAGGGTGGAAAAAAAAAATAGGAAACAACAAAAACCACCAACTGAAGCTGGTGCTTGTTAAAATAAAACAAATGAGACTGAGTCAAACCTTACTGCCAAATGAAGTAAAAATTTGGCTAGAAAGTGCCTACCCTTCCTTGACATTTTTCCTGTCTAAAGCAAACATGAAATAATATCTATTTGAAAGCAAATTGTAACGGTAATCTGGAAAGAGAAAAAATTGGTATCATGTCCTTCTCTTAATAATGGATAGAGAAAACTTGAAAACACACACTGTTAAACCACAGACTTAAAACACAACCAATATAGTCGGCCTCAGGCCCTGTCCCTGCAGGATGGGAGACTTGTGGCAAGGGGCTAAAAGAGTAATTGCCTAGGCAGGAGGCTGGCTGGTAAGGGCTGTTGTTGCCACCTTAGCAGAGCCAAAGCAAATCTGCTTTATGGAAGGCGACATACTGGAGACATTACACTTTGCCTAGTTCCCCATGGTGGTCAGACCATGCAGAAGCACAAGTGCAGCCAGGCATGAAATCACAAACAGGTGACAGACAGATCTAACACTCACCCCAGACGGACATGGAGCGGCAGGATTCTCAACCTCCCATCCTCAATCTACCCTAGAAAAGAAGATTTCCTCCCCCTTCTCAAAACGGAAAAAAAAAAAAAAAAAACCCTTGACATGTCTCAAGTATGAAAGATCTGCTTCAACTAGGTAAATAGCAAATATCTTTAAGAACTTCTAACATACTGGATTTTCTTTTCAAGAGAAATTTGTAACCTGCATGATGAACTAGGAGAATCACATTTCAAACACCACTTTAACAACAGTGTTATTTCCCTAATCAGTATATTGACAGTACCCAGACTACTGAAACTGTTTCATTTATGGAAAAGCACAGTATCAAGCTATAGCATCACGTGGCTACAGTGTTCATCGTGGTCCAGGGAGATACAGGCGCCCAGGGAAACAGACGAAACAAGTCTCTGTTTTGTTAAGCACCAGGGTCCATTTTATTTCCCCCCGCCCCGCCCCGCCCCGAGCCAGGGTGCAAGAAGAAGGCGAAGAGAGAGAATGAGAGAGCCCGCAGGGGCAAGGTGGTAGGATTTTATCAGGTATTCCAGGGAAGGAGTCTAGGGTTTGGGTCAAGGGAGGAGATAAGGAGAGTAAGATCAAATTTCAACTACTTCGAAATGGGAGGATTCCACATCAAGTCATAGTAAAAGCAGTCCAGCAGAGCCAGCTAAAGCCCAACAAGGAGCAAGAGACCCAAGCTCACACACCATTTTGCTATGTGACCTTGAGCAACACCACACCAATCTTTATAATTTCAATATAATTGATATTGAATTATAAACCAGAGTTTCTCCATTAAATTGTCCAATGAAACTTCATCACAGCAGCCAGGACTATCTAGAATTGCACCTGGACCTTCACATTTCCTAACTCATACAGAAAAAGACACAGAAGGAAGGTATCTTAATCCTAGTTGGCATGTCAGTCAGTGTTTGTCCCACATCAAAGGCACACAGCTTAAGCAAACCTTGGCTTGACACTCATTCTTGCTCTGCCACTATGCCCTGAATTGTGCTGGAAGTGCCGCTTGTAGAGCCATACCATGAACTGATCAGAAAGCTGATTCAGCTGAAATGCAATTTTTCATCTGGATCAATTCCTCCACACAAGGCACAGTTGAACCAGCATGGTACAGTGGAACACGACCACAAAATACAAAAAAAGGAATCAGTCACTCCAGACAACAATTCTGTTAGTCCAGGTAGGGCTGCAACTCAAATGAAACAAAATTGGGATGAACCATTATGAACAATTAAAATGCATTTGGTAAGCCTGTCTTCTCCTTGCGTCATATAATCGCCCACTTCAGACCAGCACAAGACTGCAATGACATACAATAAACCAAGTGTAAAAGCCAGTCTTCTGGTTCATACTCCAGCTAAGTCGGGTCGCTGGTGCAGTTTGCTGTGCAGCATCACCAGTGCTTGTGCCAGCACTTCACAAGGACAGAACCAGCTGATACCATTAATACATCCAAATATCCAGCCTCTTCCTAAGGGAAAGAGAACTCTTTTTCAGATCAGTTGCAAGTTTTGGTATGGAACACATTGCCACAATTAAAAAAAGAAAAAAGGCATCCAGTCCTCAAGACTACAATAAAAGCTATAATTGGATGAGTTTGATTTAAATGTTTTCAATTAAAAATCTGATGAGGGCAGAGAGGGATTTGAAAGATGCTTTGAGGATTTATAAACATTCATGCTACAGTATTTGGGAGTCCTGTGAAAGACAAGGAATCCTTTTCTGCAAACCAGTGTAAGTCTGTTTCGAGACTTCCCACACAGTTATACCACCTTGTAACTGTCATTGCAGAATGATCAATCAGATAGTTACACACACTAATATCTAGAACCTAATTAAAATTTTCCAATGATTCTTTTCCTGTCATTTCCAACCAGACTAGACCAACTTTCCCATAAAGAAATGTTGCCATACCATGATCTTTAAGTGAGTCACCTAGAAGCTAATGACAATACTAAGAGCTAGTCCTTGATAAGGGTTTCAGAGTAAGTACCCTCAAGGATTTGTATCTCTTGCCTTATCAGGCAAAAGCTTTCTATCATGGCATTTTTCTACTTTTTGGCCAACTGCTTCTGGGACAAGAGTGGCTGTGATACCACAGATGTTTTACAGCAGCAATATCAGTTTAAGCAACCTTTAGGTCCTCCACTGTCCAGCTGCTCACTTCTTTCACTACACTGGCCCTTCTTTGACTGGGGAATCTATTTAGCTGAAAAACAAACATTCTTTCCTGGATATTCAATGAAATCAGCTCCCCAGTCCACTGCCAATTACACACACAGCTGTGTCACTACAGTGCACGCGTCCATATCCAACATAAATGTTGGATAGATTAAATCATTTAATAACACCTTTAGATGACTGCTACCAAAAGTAGCCATCCCAATTTCTTTTTTACTTCCTTGTGCCTTATTCTCCCTCATGATAAGCAAGTTTTTGTGTGGCTGGCTGGCAAGCCAGATCAGCAACAGATGCACATTAAAACTAGTAGTGTCTGTGTGTATGTGTAAGAACAGGTCAATTTGAACAGATCAGTTCCTTGATCTGGTTCAGCCTGTGCTGGCTGACAGGAGGTCAGCAGGAATGAGCAGGCTGGACTGCTCCTTTTGTTGGCAGTGCCAGTTTAGTGCCTCACCAGAGGATGTGGTTGTATGATATAGCTAAATTGGTCTAAGCTGGCTCTTGTCAAAAGGGGCGGTTTTGGATGAATGCCTTTGTTGCTTCCTTGTGCCAACACTGGTGCTTGTCTGCCCTTACGATGGGATGATTAATGGAGCTAAAATGACAGGAAAATAATCCTAATGCTTTCTCCCCCTTCCCAGTTTATTCTTCACTAGTTTACTGTTGGTCAGAGAGGTTTCCATACTGAACGTATCTGTCTATTTTGTTTCTCTCTCACCTCCCGAGCTTTGAGCCACCCTTCAGTGATCCTGGATGAGCAGCTTTAAGAGAAATTTCTCAAAGTAATTTTATCATACGGTAAATGTAAAGCGGAATACTGTTTCTACCAATGACTAAGCTAATCAGGTTTCCTGTGTGTTTACTGCAATATGGTGTTGCAATGGCAAGGGGATGCACTTAAACAGCTACCATGTAAAACAAGCTTCAGAGCAGTTTAGTCTTTGTAATTTGCAGGTTTGATAAACGGAGTATTTTTCAGAAAATTCTTTTTGGCTGTGGTTCTTAATCTTATACTTTGTGCAAAACTGACTCTGTCTTGTCTATCTGAAATTGAAGTGCTTAAATGCCTTCAGAAGTTAGAAATGGATGAAGATGCATTATTATTTACAAGTCATGTCTACTGTTTCTCTTGAGCAGATCTGTTTCCTCCCAGGTGTCATGGTTCATGCTTGTATTGTTGTGACAGTGGTTCTGTGTTTTATAGCAACATAACTTAAAAACTCCTGGCTCCTGAGAGCATGCTATTGCCCCTGCATGATTTTGGAAATATTCACATACTCATGGTATAATTAAGATCCTAACAGCCAGTATTTAAATGAACCAAGGACTATCACCTTCCCTCACATGAAAACTCAATAACCAGAGTAAAACATAGAGGAATTTTAACTTAAAATTAAAACATGAAAGAAATTTTAAAATAAGTGAGTAAAAATCAGAAATGCACAGGGGAAAAAAAACCCAAAACACATGCAATTCTCAAATCAAGAAAGAACACCTCTCTAAACAGCTTTCCCTTGTTTGCATTATAGGACTAAGTTGCCAGGGCAATAGCAATTTCCTACTGATTTAAGAACTGCTAAGCAACCTCTAGCACCTAACAGCAACAGCATCTGTGTGCAGCTGGGCTATTTTGAGTAGACAGGGCATTTTTTTTTATTTTAAACTTAAGAGCAGCCTTCTGTTAAATTATCGTACCAGCTAAGATCAGCCAGCCAAAAGGCAGTCTTGGGGCAAAGTGGCTTAAGTGGACAAATCTTTGAAACGACTGAGAAGATTGGAAGAGAATGCCATGATATGCCCAAAAGCAACTATATCCCCCAGGTCATCACAGATTAAAAGAATAACCCAAGAGGTGAAGTTTACAGCAGGTGGAAGCAGAGGCACCACATTAACTTGAGAAGTTATAACAATCAGAATGAGAGATATCTTTAGATATCAAAGTCACCAACAGGAAGACCTACAAGGCTGTATTAAAAAGATTATTTCATTTCCTGTCAGTCAGCTTAACTTAGGCACACAACTGTTGGCAGAATTATTTCTCCAGTTAATTGAGAGCTAACATGATGATACTGTCCATAAAGAATATATAATGGAGTCAGCAGCAAGGCAAAACATCACAAAGACTGTATCCTGGAAGAAATACAGCCTTGAGGACTTCTTCAGGAACCACCTTAAGTTAAGAAACCAAACTATGTGGACCACTAAAAAGAGGCCACCTTAGATTATGGAGTTTTATTTTTAACACACATATTCCACATGCGCTTGACTTATGAAAATGAATCTGTCATCAGCCTCCTTCACTTCCACAGTAATTGGGGGCAGGGACAGGCAGAGGGGCAAAAGCAATCAAAAGTAACCAAATTCGTTCTGGATTAGAACCTGTGATTTGGAGGTGTAAACTGTCCATTTTGCCATGATCACAAGCCACTACACTGCAAAGCCTGTATTATAAAGGCAAAGATTGCAACACATGGGAATGAAGATGCTGGAAAAACACAGATGAGTACAACTTTATCTGAGCTAAAGAACCCGAATCCATATGTGTACTGTGCTGGTAACACTGCATTAACAGAGGATATATTTGAATTTTCACTGTCTCCCTCTGCTACCACCTCCAGCAAATCTAGCAGTACAAGAGTCAAAATATGCTTGGGCCAGCAAGAAATGTTGTCAGACAAAAGGCATGAACAGCTGTAGAGAGATGTGAGGACTTGAAGGAGAAAAGATGCACATCTAGTAAAAAGCAATCAACTGCATCATTTGTGCTGTAGACAAATGCAGCCTCGCACATGATTTTAACAACCACTCATCAATGACGGTATTTCTCAAGCTCTAAATATTTCCTTCATAAAACATTAACATCTGCTTCACTCCATCCAGCCGCAATAGAAAGTTTTTAAAGAGGTCTTGAAAAATCATCATTAAACATTAATTTCTTAAAGCCACAAACAGCAAACAANAAATTCAGGTCTCAGCAAACTGGCTTCCTTGAAAGCTTCTGATCGTAAAGCAGAAGCAGTTTTGTGAGCCACCAGCTGCAGCAACTTTCAGGGAAAATCTGTGGGAGGGGAAATTAGTTCATCAAGACCACCTGGAGCTCTGTGTGTCACTAAGGAGGACCAACGGGGCAGAAAGCAGCAGTGAAAGGTCAGGTTTTCAAGATAAATATGGAAACAGTTGTTGTACAGGGTTTCTCCAGTAAATTCACTTTACAAATACAAAAACTCCCAGAAGTGAGTGTTATCCACAGTGCTATGTCCTAATTAAACCTCTCCAGCAAATCACAGCCAGAGACCCCAGTTCTACTTGCAGTTCAACTTCCTCTTACAAGGCTTCTGGGCTTCCCAGTGCTGCCATAGCTGAGAGCTACACCACCCTTCAGAGCCTGCTGTGGCTCAAGCTCTGCTTACTCCCTTGGTGAAATGAGGTTGTCCTTTTGAATTTCACCACTCACTTCAACCACAGCCCTGAAAGAGCTGCTCTCATGTGGACCTGGCTGAACCCGGCAGATATTGTTGCTAAATACCTGGTGATAGTTAGAGCTCAGTTAAAAAGCAAGAGGCATAGTAAAAAGCATGAGTGCAAGGTTTCATGGTGAAAAGGAACAGTTAATCGAGCCTTAGGCCCAACGTGTCTCTCTTACACTTAATTTAACACTCTTTCTGACAGCACCTGGTGATGCAAACCTTTTATCTGCTGACTGCAGCCTCTTCCACAGCAGTGACTCAGCCAACCCTTTCCTACAAGCCTTGTTTGAGTGGGGATCTGTACAAGTGGTCCTGGTAAAGTTCAGTCTCCTTAGATGCAGAAATTTCTTACCTCTCTAGAAATAATTGCATCAAGCAAAGCCAAGGAAGAGCTGGTCCCAGTCACTCCTTATTTGGGCAGAGGAGAAGGGCTACTTCAGGCCTAGGCTTACTTCCTCATGGACAGGAAAACACGTCCATGCTATTCTTTCCTCCCCTCCCAGTCCTGTGTCCCCTCTCCTTGCTGTTTTATTATATTAGCAATATTCGAGGAATTGCATTTGCTGCTCTGTTTCTGTTGGATGGGGGTAGGGGAAAACAGAGCTGCAAAAGCTTTATGATATTGCTGTTCATCAGTCTGTTCATGCAAGTAGGAAGTTTGGTTGGTGATTTTGAAAATATTAGTGTTTGCTTCATAAACGGGCTTTCCACCCAGTATTATGGTCTCCCACCTCTCTCTCCTGGCAGGAGGGCTCTGCCACTGAGAGAACCCACTCCCATGCTGCCACCCATGGCAACATTGCTGTCTGCTCCCTCTGAGAACCAATCTGAGTAGGTAATGTTATAAATAGAATCACAAAATCGGATTAATATAAAAACAATTTATTAGAAAAAAACGATCCCAATCACCAACAAAGAGAGAAACCACAATAAGGACGGACAGCGCAGCGCTGGGTGGACAGGGATCTCTAACCTAAGGTACAGATTTCCCAAATCCACACGGAGCGAACTGCTGCTTGGGGTCTTATAGGGTTTTTCGTGTCCCGAGGCAAAACAGGTGTGGGACATAGTCCGATAAAGAGTCCAAATACAATGTTGAATGAATTTCCCGGATTCGTTGAGCCCTGTGAATAGCGATACGGGAAGGCTCTTTTCACCTGCGTATCAAGCTTATCAATTTTTGATTGCATTTGCGGGTGGGTTCCAGAGAGGAGTCTTCTCAGCCCGATGTGTCGCTGATCATTATCTTAGATGGCCAACTTCTTTGTCCCCCTTGATGGTCCTGGCTCTGCTCTTTGTCTTGGACTGATGAGAGGTTGTGACTCAAGCAGCCGCCTGACTCGGGAAGGAATTTTTAAACAGACTACACTTTTTATATCTTTATACCAACATTAATAAAACATATATTTCTATATTTTTCTGCACAAATTTTTACCCCAATGATACATTTATTACAGTAACATTTATAAAAATATGAAATTAAGCAGAGCTTAAAAAAACCCCCAAAACTAGGAAAGCTTTTTCATCAGATGTGCCCTTTGCACTGGCTCATTAAATGCTATAGTGAAGATAAAGTCAGGGTGATAGTCCAATTTATTCCCATCCTTGCAGTGCCACTACCCTAACTCTGCCTGTCTGCTGGCCAGGTGATACAAAGCACTCTGGCAGGGGGCTGTTGAGGACACAAGGAGACTTCACTGGAAAAACTGAGGTGCACAAGGGCTCAAAGGGAGAAAGGGACTCTGGAGGGCTGGCTGGAAGTGGTGCTCACAGGACTGACCAGCTGCCAGCAGTGGCTGAAGCTACAGAGAGCATTTCAGGCTTAAGAAGTCAGAGGAAAACTGTCGGGGAGCCCAAGAACAGGAATGGCCAGTGACTATTCAAAACCCAGTCTGAAGCTCATAGGAAGGTGAGTTTAGGAGCAGAGGGAATTGAGGTGACCCTCTGCAGCTACCCCAAGTCACACAGTCCACATTTTCAGCCTGAGCAAGCACCTAGGGCTGGTTTTGGTCCTGACTCAGCCACTTTGCTCCAAACAGAAAACTAAGAAATGTGTTTTTGTCTTCCTCAAGAGGAAAATAAAATAAAAACAGAGCAAAAGCCTCCACTTGGGATTTCAGGAATGAAAGATGGGCAACAGGAAACACTGTTTCCAGTGCAGGGAAATGCGGTTGTTAGGTCAACCAGCTGCTGTTGGCAGTTCCACATGGCATGATAAATGGAACTGGGCTTGGTGTGAAAGCCAGCTGGCCCTCACCAGCCAAATCCTTATGGGAAGAGATGGAAGCTTGAGGAAGACTTTTTCTGCACCCAAATGTGAGTGGTTTTGGAGAACCTCAGCTATCAGTGACCCAAGTTTGCTGTGGGTTGGATTTTGTGAGCCACCAGCACTCCGAACCCATCCACACGGTTTGCCCTTGAGGACAGCAAGAGATTTCAAGGGAAACCTTTTCCTTTCAAGGGTGACCTCTTCCTTTTACACAACACAAAACCAGCTCAGTCTGAGATACAATCAGGGAGCAATGAAAAAAGGAAGTAAACGAGCTGGAAGAGTTGAGTGTCCCAGAAGCCCTGGGTATGTTCTTGCACTCACTGGGAGTTTCCCCTCACCTGATGTAAACGAAGAAAAGCCACTGAGAAACCATGTGGATCCCTTGAATCACATCTGAGTCAGCTGTCTGCCTGGTTGGAGCCACCTCCTCGTTGACCTCTGCCAGTGACAAAGGGCTGAAAATCCCAGTGGGCAGCTTTGCTCAAAAATAGGCATCATAAACACATTGGCTGTGACATTTTGTACCAGAAACAGTGTGGCCAGCAGGACCAGAGGACCATACTCGGCACTGGTGAGGTAACACCTTGAGTCCTGTGTTCAGTTTTGGGCCCCTCACTACAATAAAGGTATTGAGGTGCTGCAGCATGTCCAGAGAAGGACAGTGCTGAAGGGTCTGGAATACAAATTTATGGGGACCAGCTGAAAGAGCTGGGTTTGTTTAGCCTGGAGAAAAGGAAGCTCAGGGGAGACCTTATCACTCTCTAAACTACCTGACAGGAGGCTGCAGCAAGGTGAGAGTCAGCCTCTTCTCCTAGGTGACACAAGACAGGACAAGTGGAAACAGCTTCAAGTTGTGCCAGAGGAGGTTTTGATTGGATACTCATAAAAATTTCTTCACCAAAATGGTTGTTTAACCATTGGACAGGCAATCCAGGGAAGTGGTGAAGTCACCATCCCTGAATGTATTTAAAAGATGTGTACATATGGCACTAAAGGACATGGTTAGTGGTGGACTTGGCAGTGCTGTGTTAAAAATTGGACTCAATAATCTAAAGGTCTTTTCCAACATCAATTATTCTATGATTCCATGATACTATTCTATCTTTGTAGCTCAGAGAATATGTGGATGGTTACACCACTGTTGCAGTGCTGGCAGCTCTGTAGGACAGAGTGCAGATTTCTGTATCCCAAAGAACATTTGAAGAAGCCTAAACTGCAAGTTCTGTTGCAAAAATAACTTTAAATAGTAACACTCTTGCAGGGACTTCACACACTGTCCGAGGAGATGCTAACATCCTTATTTTAGAAAAGCAGTCATTTCAGACAGGTGAACGACCACCTTTCCCTTCAGTTTTAAACAGATTTTCTTAATAAAATTATGAGCTTATCCCTATTTTGGGGGCTAGTCAGACCATTTGATTGCTCAGAATTGAATGAGAAGGACTCTTTGATGCACTGGAAGCAAATATGCCAAGCAGAGTGGCTTGAGAGTCAAAATAGGAACTTAACCCCTTTCTAAAGGTTGGTGACAGTATCTGATGCAGTGGTGACAATGTGCCTTTAAAATACAGAGGACAATTATTGTGTCCTTCTGTCAACACCTCTGCCAGCCTGCCAACCCAGCCCTTCCCAGGAGACAGGGGAAAGGCAAAGCCCATAGCAATTGATTTAATTGGCTTCACTGCCCTGTAATTTTTATCCTCTGGTGTATAGCTGGTATATATGCTCCTGTATTCAATACAAATTAATGATGTTTAAAAGGAACAGAAATATTGCTCTCAGATGTACTGGATCTTGGCCCCCCTCATAAACTCTAATTTCCATGGATTAAGTTGCTTAGAAAACTGTGGATGTAATTAATAACAACCAAAGGGCAAGAGTATTTAAGCGAAGAACAAAAGGGAAATTCTGTGTGAAATAAGCTTAAATTTTATCGTTAAAAATGAATGTATTCAACTTCATCAGTGAAGTAATGGCTAGAATAACCAATCAATAAAATAAAGAACCCTGAAAAAACTCTCTTTGCTATTGTCTAGCTACTCCGAGGAGGTTTTGTCATCCCATTGCAGCCACCACAGTACAGCAGAAAAAATAAACTGGTTTTAGCTGCAGGTCCCCTCCAGCACACTGGCTCACAGCTGTTCCCAGAGGACCTGAGAGAGCAGAGGGGAGGCAGAGGTGCAGCAACTTGGCTCCTGGAGCACCTCGACCACCCCAGTCCTGAAGAAAAGAGGGCTCTAGGGAAACCTTATTGTAGCCTTTCAGTACGTGAAGTGAGCCTTGAAGTAAGATGAGGACAAACTTATATCAGGATTTGTTGCAATACAAGGGATAAACTGAAGGAGGATCAACTTCGATTAGCCATAAGGTAGAAGTTTTTTACAACGAGAGTGTTGAAACAGTGCAACAGGTTGCCCAGAGAGGTGGTAGATGCCCCATCCCTGGAAAGATTCAAGGTCAAGCTGTATAGGATTGAGCAAATTGGTGCAGTTGAAGGTGTCTCTGCTCATTGCAGGGAGGTTGAACTAGGTAATTTTTAAAGGTCCCTTCCAACACCAAACATTCTATGATTGTATGATTTGAGCATCCCAGAGATTTTGGGAACTCACAGAGAAATCAAAGTGCTGTACTCACTTCCTGTAGGGATCCCTAAAGCAGGAAAGGGTCCCAACACAGAGGCAGTCACAGCTGGCACTGCAGCCTGAGGTCCTGACCAGGATAGCTGAATCAGCACAAAATTAGCTGAGTAAGAAAAAGCGAGGGATTGGAAAAACCAAGGGGAGATGAATGAGAAAAGCAGGAGAGAAGAAATCCCTGCCACAGGTCCTCACAGTACCTCCTCTGAAGGGTTCTGTTGGCTCTTGCCCACCTGCCCTCAGGTGTGTACTCAGAATGACAAGTGATATGTTGTACAAAAACGTGACTTAGCTTCCTTCTTTCCTGTCACTAACTTTTGGCCTGGTACCTTCCTCATCAACAGCTTTTATGCACAAAGGATATCTGACACCTGCTGAAACAGAGTTGGACTTTTCTTTAAGCATATCCTTCTCGCTGGCTGCGGGGTTCCAGGCACACTGAGGGGGTGAAGCTGCCAATTGCCCAAGAGATCAGAATTTCAGCACAAAGCAGAATTAATAGGAAGGTGGGTTGGCATGGAAGCAAAGCCATATGGGCACGAAAATGCTGGAGGCAGTGAATGATGGTGAGGATGGGTGAAGAGGGCTTTTGTTATTAAGCACATCTAAAAGAGAGAGGGGAACTTGTGCCTGAACTTCAAAGCCCAGAACAAGGAGCCCATCCATTTGCACCTGTAACCTATCTGCACTTCTCTGGGCCCCGGGTGGAGGTGCATGTCCATGGTGTCAGATTCCAAACTTGAAAATAATCGGTGCCCCTCGGGTCGGCTGAGGGAGCAGCCAACCAGAGAGAAACACCGTAGGGGAGGGGCATGTGGCTGTCGAGCACAGAGGAGCTGGGAATTGATGACAACTACACAGGTATGAGGTGGATGGAAAGTCCACCAGGAGCAAGGTCAAGAATGGAAAGGAAGGGAAGGATACTTACTTAAGATTCCAGCACAGTGTTTTTTGGAGGCTGATCACAAAGCCAGTCTAGGAGGCTGGGATGCTACTGGATCTGTGCATAGGAAGAAAATTATGATTATGATGTGTCGGAGTCCAGGGCATTCCTTTAGTTGCCCTGGATGGTCACAGACCTTGGCAGAGAGGCCTGGGACCCAAGCAAGAAGGTTTGAATCCTGGACAGGGGGGTCTGTCCAGGGGGGTTGCCTGGCACAGAGCCCAGGAAGATAGTCTTTGACTTTAGTCCATGGAAAAAGCTTCTAACATTGAGAGAAGAATTACAAGTCACAAAGGTGTGAAAACAGTAGTTTAGCACAGCACAGGGTGGAAAATTTGGTAGTTTTGGGATTCTTAGAATGGAGCTGACTGGGGGACAAGATGGAGATTTTAGGGTGGTGCCCTGGGTTCTTCTTGGTCTCTCTTGGCATCCATCTTCTGATGTGACGTGAGCACAAAGTAGTTTTAAGATGATTGAGTCAAGGTAGAAATGACCTTTTTAGTACAGGTGATAGGCATTGGGACAAAATTGTAAATAATGAGTACATAACTATCTGTATAAGAAGGTAGCGACCTCCCATTACAGGGGGAGTCGCCCTGTGTCCGACCTGCTGTGAACATCTCGGCCGGGCAAGAGAAAATTGTAAGATAAGAAATAACAAACACGTGAGAAACCAAGAAACAGCAAGATCTGAAGACTCCAGTTCATTCTCGCGCCAAGCTCAAAGCCATCAGAAGGCAAAAAGGACTCACTCGAACCACCACCCGAACCACCACCTGAAATCTCGGGTGAAGAAAGAAAACCCAAAACCCGAGAATGATGATGGTAATAATAATGCCAACCTCCAAGCCTCTGTAGGGCCTCTGGGGTGAGAGGCAGGAGCTGGCAGGTGGTGGCAGCAGCAGACAGGCTGCAGTACAAGCAGGGGACAGAAATGGCAGCAGGTTTGGCCACAGGTTAGCTGTCTGCTGACTTTCAAGGCAATGCAGTGTGCCTATTCTACCCTGCCCTTCTCTTCTGGGAGGTTCCCAGCTCACCCTGGCACTCATCCCCACCTGTGCAGGAGGGGGTGTCACTGCTGATTTTTTAATGGTGGCATTAGAAATCAGTCTTCAGAAAGGCTGCTTTGGTTGCCTTCCACTTCTTTTATTTTTCTGCATGTTTGAAAGTTTCCAGGAAGATTAGGTTAGTTTAGTTTGTTTCGTTGGTTTTTTTATTTTGGGAGCTGTTTAGTCTTTTTTTTTTTTTTTTTTTTACACTTGGGTAAAGAAAGTATGAGCTGTGAAAAGAAAGGCCTGGAAAAAAGGCAGAGGTAGCAGCAGAAGAAGAGCCTCTGGCTCTCCCTGCTGTGGGGTTTTCAGCCCCTCATGGACCCATCTGCCTGTGAGTGAGCTGACAAGAATTAAAGAATAACATGGCTTTACCTGAACAGCACATGTGTTCCTGCAATTACACACTGAAGAAATTAATTTTGATAACTGCTCCTGAATACCTTTCTGTGCAAACAAAACCTGGCTGGATTACTTTCCTCTTCTATCACTGGGGAATGCCAGAGGGGGTACTGAGAGGCCCTGAAAGCGTGTTATGAAACCACCATGAGGCAGGAACCTTCACATAAGGAAGAACTGGATCCTTGCCCATCCCAGCCAGGAACAGCAGAAACTGCTCTGTCTGGATGTGCTTTGGCCCACGGGGATGTAGTGACAGCTTCTCCCACTCTGCCTTGATGAAGTGGTGTCCTGGGTTGTGGTGTAGAACGTGCACGGAGTATTCTACCACCATCTTCATGAACTGTGGAAACCTATTGCTGAAGCAGCATTCTTCCAGACTCTCCCCTCCCTCTTTCTGTTAGAGTGTCTTTTGTTAAAGTGTCCTCTGCTAATGGGTCTTTTGATAACGTGTTTTCTGTTAATAGCCTGCTGATGACTTACAGATAACTCCCACCAGGAGTTATCTCCTGTTAATGGGCCATCAAGGACCCCCCTGTATGACTCATTATTCCATTGTGAGATGCTCCACCCAGGGGGAGGAGCCAAGCATTCTCACCTGCATATAATCTGGGATCTGAGACAATACGGGGTACCTTACCCACTGGATCTACAGAGGATCAGAGCTACCAGACCTTTCTACGGGATTGCTGCTTCCATCATCTTGCTCAGGTTGTATTCTGACTCTGTCAGGGGTCTTTTGTATTATTGCATTTATTTTATTTTTTTTTTCTTTTCCTATTAAATTGTATTTCTAACTTAGAGCCTCTCACTAGTTTTGCTTTCAAACCATCACAAGTGGTCTAGATTGTGAAGGGAGGTGGAAATTGTATGTGTGTGACCCGCCACAGAAATCCTATATTTCAAAACTGCTTAAACTACCCACCATGGATTTTGTATCAGTGATCTTTACACACTCCTTAATATGAGGATTTTTTCTATCAGTGACCTAAAAATGCTATTTGATATGAGATGTGTAGCTGCTGTCTGATTTCAACCCAGAGACCTGCCTGAGAATTAAATCAGAACAAGAGGTACTTGCTTTGAAAAATCAAGCCTGATCCCACAACTTTTCACAATCAGCATCACAAATTGGAGCCATCCAGTACTTTTCACCAAACAGCCCAAATTTCACAAGACTAGCTGTCACTTCAGACAAGAACTCCAAGCTCTTTTGAGTATTACAGAAGAAGCCACAGATTTATTTTTCTTTTGTTTTCTGATGCACATGTGAAGTTTTAGAATTCAACCACTGACCCATGCTAAGAGTTTTCAGATGTTTCTGACTGTGACCCACCTTAGGGGCAAGCTTGCCTGACAGCACTGGAAGGGGGCAGGAGAGGTAAATGGTTCCCTTCCTTTCAGGACAGGGAGCCACTCAACTCCCACCTGCAGGCAACCTGCTCCCATTGTACCACAGACTGCCGAAGACACCTGCCCCAGCTTAGCCTGGGAGGAAAGGAAATGCATTCCATATCAGACATGAAACATTGGTAGTGAGCACAGGGAGGTGGCAAATGAAAACTGTCCATCAGCTGCTAATGTGATTGCTCAGAAACCTGAACTTGTTCCCTGGCTGCACACAGTAGGGTCTTCCCTTTGGTGTCCTGGACTGTATGCTCTCACCTTGGGAAAAGCAGTAGGGAACACTCTGCTGAGCACTCTTGGGCCAAAGTTGCTCTTTGATTCATCCCATTTGACTTATAAAAGATCTAAATGATGCAGCTCCCTTGAGTGCTGTGACAGTCCAGATACGGACAACCACAGGAAAAATGCCCAAATATTTTAGATTCCATGTTTTTTGGGTTTTTTATGAATCTACTATGGAAAAAGACAAAGGAAAAGATTACTCATTTTTCGTAAAACTCCTAATTCTCTCCTGAAGATAATTAGTTCACCCAGTTGACTCTCCTTCATCCCAGCCTCACACCCTATGACTGAAAAGCAGAGAGAAAAATTACACCTCTATTTTGCACATGTAACTCCAGCCATTCAGAATGAACATGTCTTCCCACTCCTTGTGTTTTCTCTCTTTTTCGGCCTAGTATCAGTCCTAGCAAAGTGACACATGAGAAAGTAAACCAGAAATCTCACAGCTGGTTACCCTTGCAAAGTATTTAAAGCATAAGGTTCCACCTATTACCATGACAGGAACAGCACAGTGAAGGTGGAAAGAGGAAAGGAAGCCCTTCCTTCCTTTTCTGTTTGCATGTTTTTAAATGATCAACACTAGAGAGAAGTATAAAATAATAACTTGATAGAGACTGTCCTCATTCCTGCCAGACCTTTTCTCAGTGAAAGAGCTAGGAGGATGATCTCTAATGTCTTCTGCATGACTAGTGTGCCAAACTTGCCTTTCCAGGATTCCTCTACTGAAACAATTGTGAGTTTAAACCATACTTTCATTTCTTATATTTTTTACCTATATTCCATAGTAATGATCGCTGCAATGACAGAGAGAAAATACAAACTCACTATAAGAAGCAGCACCGCACAAAGGACAATCAGGAGGAGACCAGGAGGCAGGCAGTCTTCATATCCCCATGCTTTTTGGCTTCTCTTAGCAGACTCCTTGCAAGACAGGGCAGGAATAAATCATTATCAGTGATTAACAGTGCTGGTACAGTGCAGCTGTACCTGTCCAGAAGTAGCTGAACTCATCCTGGCTAATCAAGGCAGAAGTCGAAGGGTGAATTCCTGTGCTTACTACATCTCTGGGCAGAGTTGTTGAGGTTCAGGAGGTCTACAAAAACATCCCCCACCAGCTGAGAGATCTCAGCACACTTCCCCAGCCACAAGTTGCATCATGGCCAAGAGAAGAAAGATGTTAAACTTCTGTCCTGGGTTATTCAAAGTCTCTCCTGGTGATAACCCAAGGCTTTTCTAAGCACCTCCACCTGTGGTTAGAAGAAACAGAAGATGCACTGAGTTCACATCTCTCACTGTGTGCTTAGTGAATGAGGGGACTTTCTGCGGCTGTGTCTACATTGGAGAATGGAATCATAGAATTGTTTAGGTTGAAAAGGCCAAGACCACCAATAAACAATGTCCCTAAGCACCACATCTACACATTCTACATACTTTTGAAAACTTCCAGGGTTAGTGAATTCAACGCTTCCCTGGGAAGTCTGTTCCAATATTTGACCCCTCTTTCAGTGAAGAAATTTTTCCAATATCAAATCTAAACATGCCCTGGTGCAACTTGACACCATTTCCTCTTGTCAGTTGTTACCTGGGAGAAGAGACCAATGCCCACCTGACACAACCTCCTTTCAGGTAACTGTATTATCAGTAGGGACTACCAGGGCAGACAGCATGCTGAAAGCAAACCTGACCTGCAAGCTCTCTGAGACAGACCTTGTTTGCCTTATAACCTGCCCTGACCTTGATTTGGCCACATCTCTGCAAGATAATAGTGCTGTGTCAGCAGTGATCACTCCAAAAGTCAGCATTGAGACAGCTTACTTTTCCAGCTTAAAAACAGGTCACATTCACATGGCATTTGTATCAACCCCAAAGCACTGAACAAGGAAATTACTTGCATAAAGGTGTCTCCTCACGAGAAGGGGGTCAGATGTTATCCCCATTTTACAGATGAGACAAACAGGAAGACTACAATTTGCTGTAAAATCAAGCATATGTTCCCTTTTCTGCTCAGCACGAGACACCTGAGAAAGATATACATGATCTGAACCACACTAAGACAGCTGGAAGATCACAGAGCCCACACTGTTGCATTTGCTGGCCCCCAGACCTTCTTGAGGAACTACTCATGGTCTCTGCACATGGAGCAAACCGCACTGTATGTTGTGTGCTACATTTTGTAGAGATAGGTGGATGTTGGACAATGCCTGCACCCACTAAACCACATGGCCCAGATTGCACACAGCCACCAGTCACTTACTGGGACCCATCATCTTTATGCCACAGGCCACAGCTTCTGCCATTCCCTGCCAAGGGCAGTTAGATGTCATTTTGTGTGGCATTGGAAAGACGAGCTTCATGCTCAGGTGTCATATCACACATCACATTAGCTGCTCCAGCAGCTAGGAAGGGACAATCAAGAGTCATTAATGCTGTTTTAATATTAATTATGTTTGTAGAGCAGTACTTCAAAGGAGCTTTTTGACAAGCATGTCCTTCTTCAGCTACATTATTTTTCCCTTCCTTTGCCTTCCAGAACCACACAGTTTTTTCTATTAAGAGAAAATGACAGAGCAATATGGTCTGCCAGGACAGAATAAAGCAGTTCAAGGTCATTTTGTTGTTCACTTAACAGATGACTTTTGTCTTTTCATTTCTTCCAATGTATAGAATATTAGATCACTGCCCTGTGGAAACTAACCTGAATTCCTCTCTGAAAGCAACTGGAGACGTGGCTGCCTGGAACAGTTCTTATTGCAAAGAGTCAGTTTTCTTAACACAATGCTTTGAAGTCTTTGTCACCTCAGAGGAAGTCAGCAACTACGGCCACTCTACAAACCATACAGGCTTTCATAACCGATAAAAGTGTTTTCCACAGAGATTGGGCCACCTTCTCTCATTCGCCTTTGACCTTCTAATGCAACCAGAAAGTAACTCCTTGGGAGAAAAGGAGGAATATATACAGGCAGGAGGAGAGCGGGGGGGGGGAGCTGTAGCTGGGCAGAGGAAGGATGACTCAAGGCTCAGGTGATTGGCAGGGACTAAGTTGCACAAACAAGAAAGCAGAGACTGAAATCATAGATGTTGGTGGCACTGTGAAATTATTTGGTGATATCTTTAAGCCAAGTGCTAGTAAGAAACACGGGCAAAATGCCAACAATCATACATAGCAACATCTACTTTTGTCAGCCTAAGTAATTCACTTTGTCTCACAGAATCATGTAAAATCTATGAAATAAACATGACAGTGGCAGGTCTTGGTGTTGGTGGCAGCAATATGGAAATATGATCCTACCACATTCCTGGGGTGGCCTGAGTTCTGACAACCTTTTGTGACAATCACATTACAAATTCTTCCTTCTTGCAACT
Source organism: Trochalopteron elliotii (assembly GCA_024734555.1). Taxonomy (NCBI): domain Eukaryota; kingdom Metazoa; phylum Chordata; class Aves; order Passeriformes; family Leiothrichidae; genus Trochalopteron; species Trochalopteron elliotii. The sequence continues at coordinate 3,890,987 of JANPWX010000111.1, forward strand.
TAATTTTTCCACTTCCTGTAACTCCATGGGTTTCACTCTCCCCTATGAAATATCTTGCACTGAAACCCACCACTTGTCTATTTCTTTTTCTTCCCACCAGTCTCTTATTTTGATTCAACATATATTTTTCAAACTAGAGATTTTTTTTTTCTGCCCAGCAGCATCCAAGGCAATAGGCAACATTCAATTAATTAATGTTCTGACATGGCAACAAACATAAATTTTGCCTGTATTGAAAGAACAGCCTGAGATTCACCTAAGGTTTTAATTCACTGTAATGCTATAATGACACCAAGGAAAAAATTTAACCTCACCAATGTGTACCAGCAGCATTGGACGCACACAGCGTAGGCCAAGTGCAAGCACCCACCACCATCCAGCAAGGAAATACAACCTTACTACACAGAATGGCATTGACCCTCTCCTCCTTCCCAGCTTCTGGTGTGCCTTCTCTCCAGGCAAAAGTTCCAAATCTTTGGATTGTAATTTGATTTCTTTTAGCTCACAGAAAAGTCCCTCTGCTTGGGTTCCTGGCAGCGAGGGAGAGCAAGGCAGGGCAGCAGGGCTTGGCTGCCACCTCCTGGCATCTGACCACCTTCTTTGCTGGACACACCCCAAACCCCATCGTGAACATAACACATCAAAACTACAAATAATAACTGGCACTACCCTCTGACTCCTTGGGTTGAGCCCCTTCTAACGATGCAGGAATAAAGCAGAATTATTATGGAGAAGGGAAATGAGATAGGTTGTTGAGCTTCACAAATTAATATAGTTTTTATGTATATGAATATGCGTATGTTCATAGTTTTTAATTGTGACACACTACAGGAGCAGTTGACATCTTGCATACAGGAGCTACTGGGCTTCCATGAATGTTTCTCCTTTGGCTTTAAAAAAACCTGACAAGTATTTGTGCCAGAGAAAATCAATAAAGAAATAAATCTTACTGATTCTTTCTCAGTTTTTTGTTCTCTTTCCTGCTTATGAGGAAAATAGAATTTTTTCCCATTTTATCCTCCAAACACTAAATATATCCACTAAACACAATATTTCAGTTTTCTTGAACACTATGCTTTATTCTTGATATATACTTTGGGAGTTTTGAAAGCATCATATGAAATCTTCAACTTATATCTTTCAAAATTTTATGGAAAGACTAAGATAAAAGGTTGTCATGTGAAAAAAATACAAACCCCATACATTGTCTTCTGTAATCCTGGGAATTTCAAAACTAGAAAATAGCGGTGTCAAAGTATGCCTGATTCATGACCACAAAGAAAGCCTAAGAGAAATAATTCAAAAGAAATGAAGACATTAGTTTTGCATGCAGGAGGTGACTGAGGCTTGGGACTGCATGGACATGTGCACGAGGAAAGATATCCATCAAATTAGTTTTCCCACATCAGCATTCATGAAAGACAGCACGTCATAAAACCTTTGCATCAACAAGTCACCATGACTCCTCAAGCAGAACAACAAACTTCCCAAAACAACAGGACAAAGGAATTTTTTTTGTTCAAAACAGCAACTCTGGGCCTTGATGTGCCATCACTCATCTGAGACAATGAAACAATTAGGGGAAGCCCTACCACATCTTGAATCCACCCAGACATGCTGAAATCTTCTGTTCATCACAGGTGAAGGTCAGAAAGGCCAAGTCAAGAATTGTAAACTGACAATTTTCAGCAAGGAATCCACAGTGAGGCCAGCCAAAGTCTGGCTGGCATTTGTCTCTACTTTGAAATAAATCCTATCGGGGGAAAAAAAACAACCTCATTCTCCATATGTAGATGTCAGAGTACAGAAGAGATTATCTATTACTAAGAATAAGATTGACATGCACTGTGATGACAGCTGGATAACAGGCACTAACGATTGCAACCCTCCAGTGTGAACTGAGCACTGGATGAAGTCAGAAAAATGTGTTTTCCTATGGATAAACCTGGACTAATCCTGGGCCCCTTCTGTATACATATCCCTGAGCCCAGCACATGTGAATCAATCTGGTGTTTGGCATTAGAGATACAGCTACAAATGCAACATTGTTAAGAGGCTTTCCCTGAAGTTAAAATCTGCTTCTCTGAGGTGCTGTTCCCAGTGTGACCAGTAAATGTCTGTGTCTCTAAAGTTCTTTTCAACTGTCTTACAATCTGGCATATTGCCATATTTGGGAGACTTTCTAACTGACTTATGCAATTTTGGCAGCAAATCCAAATGCAAATACCAGCAACCTAGACACATCTATTATCTTCTTCAGCTGGTTTGAAAAGTCATAGAAGGGAACAGAGCAAATGAAAAACGCTGAGCAATGTATTCTACAAGCAAACCCCTTGACTATCCAGACCCTTCCAGCTCCAAAAGAATATGCACCCAAGATTTCAGTCAAGGATTGTTAAAATGAAGCCTCCCACCACTGGTACAGCTGAGATAGGGCTGTGAACTGTGTGGTTAATTGCTGCTGCAATAGCACCCCCATGAGCAGGGATCTACTGTGCAAGTGCTACACCAGAATCTGGTAATGTGCTGGAGAATCTCTCACAGATAGATTCTGACCTTGTTATCACTTCACATTTCCATTGCTGCAAGTTATGGGGATTCTTGTCTTGCTGGACTTTCTGATCTGGACCACCACCAAACTCCTGCTCTTCCCTCTCCTTCAGCTGCAGTAACTGGAGGATAATTTCCCCAACTGCAGAGGACAGAAATAAATGCATCTTTGCACAAGCTTCTGCCCCTTGCCTTGAAGTGGCTGTGCTGTGCTCCAGGCTGCTCTGAATAATTCACTACATTGCTACAAACAGCAGGGAAAAATGTTGTCAGCCAAATAGAAAGGTGGAGAGCTCTCTTTTTACTTATCATTTTCCAGAAAGTTCTGGAGTCCATTTCTTTTAAACACAAAGGAAGAATAAAGAAGTTAAAATAACTCTCTAGCATGCAGTTTACTGCATGGTGCAGTGCCAGTTCAAAAAAGCTCTTTTGCTGTTGTTCATTGAATCCTAAAGCTATCCTCTTTTATCTAGTGCTATCAAAACCTGTAAGCTATGAATATTATGTAAGTTATATATGATGTTACACACTAGTAGAGTTTTACACTAGGTCAGCATCAACAGCCCTGTATAGACCATGCAGTCGTGCACAGCTTTATTTGTGCAAGAGATAGACCTGGCCCCTCTCTGTACCAGGAAAACTCGCTTTGAAGGTTTTTCAACCCACATAGACCATAAGACCATGTCCTCAAACCTCTCTGTTTCTGCTGTGAAAGACTGCAAGAGGCAGAGAGAGGTTTATAATGCCCACAAAATACCCTTTGCTGACAAAAAATTCAGCATTTTAGATTAGGTGATTAAACAATTACATAAAAACAACTGGTTTAATACTCACCTTCCTCACCACATCATTCTCATTCTTGCTTTAAATCATATTGATAAAAAAAAATTAAAAAGAAGACAAACTGCAACAATGGGCATAAACACTACAGGCCTCCTATACAGCTCCCTCTCTCCCACAGCTTAGTGCTCTCCTCCCCATGCTCACCAGCTGAGCTGACATGTGGTGTAAAAATAACTCCACTGATGGCAATAAATACATTTTTCAACAGATGCCTGTGCAAGGAATATCCCAGTTCTGAAAGCTCTGTTTTTTCCTCTGAACGGACTGTGTTTACCTGTCTTTACAACAAAAGTCCAGCAAGGAGCAGGGTCAGCACTCCCCCTTTTCCTTCCTCAGCATGTGAGCAGTAAGGCATGTAAAGGATTAATCTGGACAAGAAGCTTTGCAGTGCAGCATGCGCTATTCCTGTTGGTCAGACTGGAGGTAAATCCTGTTTTTCTTCCCACCAAGGGTATGCACCATCTTTCAGGTTTTAATAACTTTCTTCAGTGCAGCTAGAAAATTGTTTGATAGAGAGACTCTTCCAGCAAAGTACAGCCAACTCTGGCAGCAAATACTCAGCAATTCAACATTACATAAGACAAAAAGAACACCCTATCAGTTGTCATCCTCCTAACTGAGGCTTAGTGAATAGCATTTCTATTATATGACATATTGAGATATATATATCTATATATACATGAAAAACATTAATGAATAAGTTAAAATGTGTTAAATACTGCCCTCCCATGCAGGCAACCTATAATGGCAAGAAACATGGTTTGGAATACAAACTGGAGCAGAATTCATCCCAAATTCATCACAGATACCCTAGAAGCCACTTGCTTTGCAGTCTCTAAGATGCTACAGTGGCTTCCTATCTTCAGTCAAAGTGTGGGATGGGAAAGAGAAAGAAGAGCACAGGATTAAATTTAAATGTCTTAAATTGAGCCAAGGACAGAATTACCCATGACAGAACTTGGCTCAGACAGACAATCCTCGCTGCTGCTCTCTTTTGTAATCATCTTTTCCTTCTCTCAAAAACAGCATTAAAAATATAGGGAGAAGATCTGTTTTTCATCTGACAATGAAAATACTTTCTGTTAAGTTCTCTTGAAATGAATTTACACAATTTTTGAATGGAACACACAGTTACTACTGACTGCACAGCAGAAGTGCAGAGCACTGGCAGCCAAGGCTGTCACTGCAGGTACTTGTGCCTAGAGGTGCTTCTGCCACACCACCTCATACTCTGCCTCCATGTTCCATCTCCAGCTTCAACTGCCATAACAATGTCCATTGGGAGCCACCTGTGCCTAAAGGTGTTTTATGCTGTTTGATGGGAGCTGTCATTTAGTTCTCCAACTATTTTTCTCCAGTGAAATGACAAATCTACAGAACCGGATTGGATTAAGTTTTACACCACTCCCTGAAGCTGTTATTTGCTTATGAGGGGGACAGCAGGAAATGACAATTTATGTAAATGTGCTTTAAAATAGAGTAAAATTATTTTATTCAGTTTTCATTTCTGGACAGTATTTATCCACAAAAGATGAATTACAACTCCAGTAGCAAGATTAAAAATAGTCTTTCATAGTTTGCTTTGATAAATTATGGACTTTCATAGTTTGCTTTGATAAATTAGGTAGAAGTACCAGCTGCAACATGAACATTTGCCTGTTAATTGAACAAATGACTAAATAGTTCCTCAACCGTCTGCATTTTGGCTCAGTCACACAAGGTTAAGTAGTTTTTCAGTTATTTCAGTTAAATGTCTAAATCAATACTGGAGAATGCAGAAGCAAAACAAGTTTTAAATGACACAGGTCTACCATTAAAAGAAGGCTGGAGATAATTCCAGCTTCAGCAGCTTTTGGTTTCATTCCTTTAAGAAACTGTTTTGTTATAATTGATCAGCAGAGCCAAGGAGAGAGTTTAGGGCAAAATTTCCATTCCAGGCTTAATGGTAAAACAAATACAGCCAAGGACAGCACAATTTTACACGGGGCTTCTGTATTCAGCTTTTTTGCAAAAAGGAAATACTTTATCCCTTTGAATCCACACTGGCAGGTAGACAAGTATTTTTTGGCTAGTAAATGCTACCAAGAATTTACTTTCTTCTTATAGATAGAGAAACCAGAAAAATATTTCTGCAGGAATTGTTCCTTCATGCCACAGACCAGAAGGTCCGAGGTGCTGAACTCCAGCTCCTGGCAGCCACACAGATTTCAGCCAGACTGGCATAAGAACCACTTTGCTTCCCTACAATGATTCTGACAGCAGGAATTTTGAGGTGAGGTAGCATATCAAGAGCCATACTACCAATTACAAATTTCTTATTAAAAACACCCAAAAGACTAGCTTTCCACAGGGCACCTCATTTCAGTAAAAAAAGTATTTTCACTGAAATTTTCAGAATTGTGATTAATTCTCTTCCAGTGGTGAGGTCTCCAGTCTTTCATTTTCATCCTTTAACAAAGTATAATTACAGCTCATTGCACTTTTTATTCTTACTTGTCTATGTAAATCCTACTTGGACTGAAAGTCAAACAGTATTTAATTAAGGGCATTCTTCTTGTATAGGTACTATCAATACTCTTAAAAGAAGCAATTGGTGTAAAGGTGCTTATTCTTTTCAAAAGACATTATCTGTAGAATTGTTTAACAATTTCGTTCTTAAAATTGACTCAATTCAGACTCCAAAAACAGGTGCCATTTTGCAATTTGGTAACGTATTTCCTGCAGCATTCAAGTCTTTTCCTCCCAGACATTCTTGGTGTTAAAACTGCCATGAAATTTTTCAATACTCCGAACAGAAAACTGTCTTTCAGAACAATCCTACTGCCAATTTAACAACGGACAGAGCACAATTTAATTCGGATTTTAGGGTCTAGGAATACTGACCAAAACTATACAAAAAGAACGTACACATGTACACTAACTGGGAAAACAGTTTTAACTTTTAGGCTTTATAGTTTGGGAGTATCAGTGGAAAAATAAACAAAGCACATTTTTGAGCAGGTATACTTCTGACGCATAGGGCAGCGCCCCCTGTCTGCTAAGAACGTGATGTGAATTCACATATTCTTAAAAGAACCAGGGTCACAAAACTTCACGTATTTCTGTGGCAAGCCCATTTTCTTGAGGCAGCTTGAGGGACTCAGCTTGAAAAAGCAAGAGTTTATCTTCCTTCTATCTAGCCAGCACCTGTATTCTAAATTTTCAATATTCAAAACAGCTGGATTCAAGAAGACAGATTGCCCACTCACTTGTAATATCCATTCCAGCAGTTCAGAGACCTCACCACCAGGTATTTGGAGCAACATCAGATCCTGTGTCACAAACATACTTGAAGGTAAAGGAAAACCATGCCAAAAATGTTATTCTTTATGAATTATTTTAATGAACCAAATATGAAGTGACAAACACAGGTCAAGGAAAATAACACAAAACCAGCCCCACCAGCTGCTGACAGAAGGTAAAGATACGAGAATAGTTGATGATTTGAGAGCAAAGAAGAGAGCATAGTGAGAGATAATCATTCTTGCCAAGAATATCAACCAAATCACATAATAGCTTAAATTTCATGTCAAGTGCTTAAATAAGGTCTGGGTTTTTTTCTACACAGAACAATAAGGAATGGGCTATCCCTAAATTCATGGCAATAGCTACTATAGAGCATATTCCAGATTTCTCCAAATACTGGAGATAAAGGTGGCTGAAAAGAGAAACAGAGAAAGTGAGGACCCTTTGTTACCCAGCCAGGTCTCAGAACTGGAATGTGTTTTCTAGACCCCAGGATCTTTGGCACAGGCTCCTTTTCAATGTCTGCGTGAGTGCTTTAATCCCATGACTGTGAAGGTTGCAGCAGTCAGTTTCTCATACACTAGAAACATAAGAGCAGCAGTAAGGACTGTCTGCAGGAGCTTTGCTTCAAGGCCTTTGTAGAGCCCCACTAATCCAAAACGCCTAAGGAGGAGAAAGAAAAAAACAAGAAAACAAGTATGAATAGCATTCTGTAAGTAAATCAGCACACTACAAAGAAGAATCAATAACACAAGTTAATGACAACTGTAGGAATCTTAATCCCATTCTTGATCTTGAGCCAGATGTTTAATAATATTTTAAAGAAAAAATTCTGTAGAAATTTAAGGTCTTTTGTGCAAGAAATCTGCTTCTTTTCAAGTTGAGAAGTGAAATGAATCAGTATCCATTGTATCCTTATGTATCCTTGATGTCACTTACTGTACAGACATTTAGGAGAATTTGGGTTTGTGGGCTTACAATATATTACAAAAACCAGGTTGACGCAAATGTCAAGTTTAAGGAAGGCAAAAGGAAACAAAATGCAGATCCAGCAACATTTTCAAAATATTAGCAATATTCAAGTCTTCTCTATCATGGTAGGAGAAATAAAATGGGAAAGCCCACCTCACTCTCTGTTGAAGAAGGTAAAGAAGATTTCTAAGACTGCCCAGTGTTCGGTTCTCTGGGTTCAACCTGTGACGTCCAAACTGAAAAAAGGAAGAGTATTTTGCTGTATTATTTCCCCACTGTGCTTGGCAGAGAACACCATAAATGCATGAAATCTGGAGAGCCTACCCTAAACCTCTTTAAACTTTTCCACATTATATGACCACCAGCAGAGAATAGAGGCCAAAGCTCACACTGAAAGCATTAAAACTGTACATACTATTGTAATTTGGTTTGGTTTTAAGATGGATTCTAGCAAATATTTCCTCTCTTTCAGTTGCTCTGGAGGAAGCAGTTTTCAAGACCTCAAAAGAATAATTTGCAGAGTCTTAGTAGGGATATGACACTCAAAGCAAGTTCTTTCTGGCTTTCTCAGCTTTCACTTCACAAAGATTCAGACCCTCACACATCTGCAAATCATCACTATATTGAGATTGCATAGTTGAACACAAAATTTATCTGCCCAGCAATGGTCTTGGAGCACATATGTGTGAACTGCTGTGGAAGAATTCACAATTGTTTCATCCATCTACCTGGCCTAAATACTATTTCTCTTTTACTCACTGCACCTGCTTACCCCCAAGCTGGTTTTCAGTAGGCATGATAGCTGCTGCTGTAGTTAAACCAGCAATTTCAGCAACTTCTTTTCTAGCATGCATTGATACTTTTACCTTTTACAGTTGATAGTACTGTCAGCAACCTGTAACTATGAATTATTAATATAAGGGAGTTGGCACACTTGTATTTGTAACAGCACAGCCTAATAAGTTTTGAAGACTGTATTAAGCTTCTGTGCTAAGAAAGGTGAACTTGACCAACTGCATGTTGGATGAGTTTTGTCCCTGAACATGCTCAGGCAACTGCTGTTTCTTAGGTGTAAGAAATTACCATTGACAGTAGGTGAAGTATGCCAACTGATTTAGGCAACTCAGAAATTTTAAGAGAATGCTAGGACGATACAGGTTCCTTTACTATGTGTTTTAATAACTTGGGTGGAAACAGCAGAAACAGAATGCTAGTGGAAATCTCCTGTTATTAAGTAAATATGCACACAAAATCCACAATCTTCTCATCAGTAACTACCCATTTGATACTGACAAATCAATGTTTAGAATTATTGTCAAAGACTCAGACATGCCCCCCAAAAATTGCTAATTAGGTTCCAAGTTACGGTGTCAGTCACAGCCCAGATTACTCACAGGCTTCCACACTACACCACCATTAGGTGCCTCATTCTCCTCTTTTCTCCACCACTGGACAATTTTTGTACTACAAAGGTTCATCAAGAGAGAAGAAAACCATTAATTTTTCACTAGGATGTTAACACTTCCATGTTTACTGCAGAAGATTTCCCAAAGGGATTAGCATTGTCTATGACAGAGAAAAAAGACTTCAGTTTTAAAGACAACTTTTCCATCTGGGATCACTGAGAACATTAATGCTACTGGTGTACCTCCAGAGGCAAATTTAATTTATCCTCTTTACTGACACAGAGGCTAAAGAACAGTTTCACTGCATAATGAGTAACACCAGTGTCACATAGTTTTAATGACTGGGAGAAGGACATACCAAACAGCAAAGCTGGAAGCTGCTACTGCTGTCAATTACACAGGATAACTGCTCATTATATGACAGCAAGAGAACTGTGCTAAAGGGTTGAAAGCAAGGGTGTAGACTTTATTATAAAGAACCCTAATAACTTTCAAAAAAGAGTAAGTTTCTAAAGGTTTAAGTTTAAAAAGAAAAATAAAAGTCCTGTACTACTTTGATGACAGAACTTAGCTATGATGTGTAAGTTTATATGAATTATACTGAGCTTGTATTAGTCTGTGTGCTAAAATCTAAATCTGCTAAAATTGTTTTAAAAAACACCTGCAACTATACATCTTTTTTCATGCAGAATATTAGTTCTGAAAATACTAAGCCTTTACTCATAACTTTTTTTTAACATTACTTAGTGTGAGTGACAAAAACTTCACCAAGTAGAACAATACCAACTTTAGATTAGGAAACACATCACAAAGTAGTGCAAGTATGAACTGGACAGCACATTTGTCACAGACACACATTTCTGCTGCCCTCGACAGATGTGTTCAGGGCTCCCGGCTATCCTTTCGTAGAGCAAAGAGACAGAAGTCACCCCTACTGACTGCAGAACTGAGACAGAGTCCTTGTGTTCCCCATCATCACAGGGAGAGGATGGACTGGCAGTGGATTTTTTTGTTTGTTTTTTTCTTTTTGCACTGTCATTAAGAGTCAGAAGAATTTTGTCTAAAAAGCTAAAAGGAGACAGAAGAAACATAAAGCCTCAAGACTGTAACCAGTTCACTAGGAACCATGGAAAGGAACGAGGGCTGAAGCTGTTCTGTGGCTGCAGCTCCATGAAACCTGCACTGCTGTGCAATGCTCAGGCTAAAACAGAGCACTCCAACTTTCCTTCCAGTTCTCCTTCCCATCAGGAGTAAACAGGAGCATCACAAATTAAAAAGAGACTGATGTTGCAACTTATCCTAACAGAGCTATTTTTGCTTAAATGTTTTTGTGTATCTGTCACTCCAGTAGCAGAAGTCTGTGTTATTTGTTTAGCTACTACTGAGATGTGTCCAGGTTGTTAAAACAGGATAAGGCATTGAAAGAAAGCACTAATTCAGCTGATCAGAAATTATGAAGACTTCAGAAAAAATGACTGCTGACAAAATTGCACAGTAAGTATATTCAGGTCCTCTTAGTTTGAAATATAACATCCTAACTATCTTTTTACAGGTTATGAAAAATCAATATACATTTATTACACTCAAATTAGAGAGTTACAAATTACAAAACTTGGTAGGAAATTACTTTTTCCAGATGAACAATTAACATGAAAACTCCCTTATTGGAGAAGTCTGAAAAATGATACTCTTAGCATGGAAGGCTTGTTTTCAGTAATTCAACTCATTCTCCAAATTTGTCCAAATTTTAGAACCTACACAATGGCTTTACTGTACAAAAGCAAGTTAAGGCTCCTCCTTACTTAGGAAAATATATTTCATGTGGAAACACTTATTAATATTTAACTGTTACAGAGCTTAAAGCACAGAAATTAAAGTACAATATGCTTACGCATGGCCAGGTCTCCTCCTTCCCTCCTACTCCCCAGTTTTGTCTTGTCAATATTACAATATTGGTACACTCTGAAGGCAGCAGCATTATTCAGCATATATACCAATTGCAAGTAAGATTAAATGCATGTGTTTCCATTACCACCATAATTAGGTTACATGGCCAGACAAGTGGTTAAAGACATTATTTATGAGGGAGCTCAGTGTCCTCTGATGAATCACCTTCTGGACACTGACAAGGTCAGACCATCACCTGAACAACAAAACCTATGAACAGAACTTTTTTTTTTTTTTTTAAATTAGCATAGGTCATCTGGAAACAGACTGGTTTTAGAAGATTTAATTTAAACTTCCCACTTGACACATTTTCCATTTACATTCCAAGAAGTAAACGTACATTTTTGTAGTGCTTAAAAGCAGTACAATGCATCAGCTTCTGTGAGACAGTGTACCAATACAATACACTGGCAATCCTACATTTGAAACAAATGTGCACCAGTATACCAAGCTCAATCAAAACCAAAGAGGAGCCTCACACCAATCAGTGACCTGCATTGGGAAAAATGCCTCCTAAAACAATGGGTCTATTAACACAAATAAAAACAAGCCATGTGAATAAGGCTTGCATGATACAGACCAAGACAGAGGCAGAGTTAGCAAGAAATGAAATTATTACTTACCCGCAGAATTGATTGTACTGTCTGCAGAGGATAAGTGAGGGTGGTGGCAACTGCTTTGGCTATTGCACCAATGATAAAAGCATCTAAAGATGTGAGCTGTTCAATAGATAAAGAACAAATTTATTTCCACATAATACCAAAACAGCCAATTACTCATTTGTAATTGGGGATTCTGTACTGGTAACTGCTACCAGATTATCTAAGGATCTTTGGCATAAAGATTTCATGAAATCTCAGGGTCTTATCATTTTAAAGAGTTGGTTATGGTTCAAGTAACTTACTTTCCCACATCTTAAGTCTATTTGTAACTTCCACCTGGTTTTGCATTTCTCAATATAACTAGACTACTAAAACACTGGTGATATGAGGCCATACAATTAGATCACTTAAAAGCACCAAGAAGTAGACAAAATATTAGGAAGTATCTTTTAAACATACCATCAATCAATAAGCATTTCAGTTTTTGCAACAGTGAAATCAAAAGTCATATAGTGCTTGTGAAAAGGTGACAGCAAAAGATTCCTTGAACATCACTCTGTATTCCTGAGACATAATCACTACATTCCCAGGCAGAATTTTAGTCTCAATGCCATAGGCTAAAAATCTCACCCCCTATTAGCTAAGAACCCCTGCTGAAGCCCATTCTCAGCACCAAAGCTCACACTACTCCAGGATGCACCAACTACATTGTTACAGCCTATACCAATTACAGTGCATCTCAGTCTAACAGTGTGAATTAATCACTGAACATAAGTAGGTGCCCATATTAAAACATGCTCAAAATATATTCTAAAATATATTGATTGCAATCAAAAATACACTCACACATGCACATCTTTAAAAAGGTCCTGATATATTTAGGACAACCAGGAAAAGACCAAATAGGAAGAAAAATGTTTTCCAAAATAAAAATTACCATTCTTAGCTGAAAAAAAAAATTATTTCCCCTTTTCACTGATCATGGACAAAGAAATGCCCTAATTTAAGGTGGAACTAAGTAATTTAAAAGAAACACAAGAAATAAATACATAAATGAATAGGTTATTAGCCAACAAGACAATAACGATGCAGATGGAAGCTAAGTTCATCATTCAAAAAATGTGCATAATGTAACTGAGTAGATCCATCAGGCACAAATGAGGTGCTACAGCCGCAGTATTAACTAAAGACAGTAAAAAACCCAAGCCTCACTGATGATGCAAAATCTCATGTAAAAATAATCTCACTATGTCTTGGGGAAAAACAAGATGGCTTGGTAATATACTGGTATGACCTAACACTCTAAAATCACAAATTAACAGCAAAGCACCGCATCTGAAAGATACATCATGTTATGACATCTGAAAATGCAATACAAATGCTTTTCAGTTTGCTGGAACATAAAACGAACATGTGTTCAGCTGAAATTCTATATCTGATATAGACAAGAAAAAAGAATAAGGAAAAAGAAGAGCACTATAAAGCAAGGACAGAAAAGTGATTATACTTCTATTCAGAAAAACAGGAAGGTATGGTTGCAATGCTATGTTTAATTCTAGTGGCCATCCTTGGAAAAATTATATTGAAAATTTCAGGGTTTTAAGAAAAAAAAGATTATTATTTACTGCAAAAAGGGTTAAAAGCAGACTTCAAAACAGTCAGTATGTAAATACTTATAAAAAATACATCAGAGTTGAAATCTCTACTTTAAATCAAGACGTGTGAACACATGCAAACAATTGTGGACAAGAGGTTCAGTTTTATTTTTACAGGTAGAAGAATTTATTACAGGCATCTCTTCCCTAGGGACACAAAAGATTCCTGTCTCATTTCATGATGCTAAACCCTTTTTAGTAATACTAATTCAAAAAACCACTCCAAAATACAAGAACCAAACCCAAATCTACATTCTGAATTTGTTCAAGTGATGCATATCAAAAAACCTGTCTTGTACCAGAGCATGTTCATCATCTGGCCTCAAAACATACTCACTTGCAGCTGCTTTTTCAAAAGCTTTCGTTTAAAGCCTTCATAAAACATAAACTGTATGGCAGGATTGAAGACCAGTAGCAAGGAGGGGAAAGTACCATTCCATAGAGCTAAGACTCCTTCATCTCGTACTATCTGATGAAAGGCATCTGAGACAAAAGGTGAGGAAAAAAAATCATTAACATTTTGAATATAAAACTCTGAATATAAAACGTGTGAGAAGTTACTCTTAAAGCCTAATACTCAAAGTGTATAAAAATCCACTGCAATCTTTTATGCAAGTATTTTTATCTTCCATTTTAATCCAGAAGTTAACAGAAAGGTAGTGACAAAGGAGGTTCTTGTTTGCATCACCATTAACATAAACAAAACTTATCATCTCCACAGGCAGCCCCCTCTTTTTTTTTTTTTTTTACAAGTGTGGCATTCACATTAAGGTCTTCCAAACCTTCTTCAAAATAACAGTAATGTTTGGTTTTAAAAGGAGGACAGCCTGAACATGTGAGTGATTAAGAGATTAAGGTGAGTGAAGTTTAATTTTCAGACTGTTTGTCCAAACTCAGATTTCCAGCTACCACTTCATGGGGCTCACTACTGCTCCATTATCTATATGGTAACATACCTGCCCTTGCAAAGGTATTTTAGTTACAGGAGTGCACACTGCAAACTCCTAATTACCATCACAAATAGCCAAGTCCAATTTACTGTACAACTCAATGACTGTAAAATACCGAGTAGCATAGAGATTACAGGGTGAAATCAGTGACATGAACAAAAGTCTTCAAAGTCCTTGCTACATTTCATTTCATGAACTTCTCTTTGGTTGAAGACAACAACAGGTGCTTACCTATTATGCCTCTGTAATTGGTTGGTATAATGTCTTCATTTCTGAATTTTGCTCCCTGCAGTTTCAGGCGTGTGTTCACTACCCAGAGAGGGGTGGTCAAGAGTACATTCACTACTCCTAATACAAGACACAGCACAAAGAAAATTAGCATGAAACAGAAGATTTCAAATGTTTTCTTATCCCCCCAATTCACATGCTACTGAAATTTCTGGTAGGAATAAGGAAAAAAACCAACACAGCATATAGGAAAAGTAAATGATAATTTCTACCCTAATTCCTGGATCCTTTGTTCCAAAATATACTTACATGGAATTTTACCACAGACATATCGTCAACCTAAGAATTTCCTTCCTTACTTCCACCAGCTATTCAGCCAGTCATTACACCTTCACTGAAAGTATAAGAAACTACCAACTCCTCCCCCACCCCCCAAAAAACCCCAAACCTAGAGGCCTTTTCCACAGGTTGGTTTGTTTGTTTGTTTGTTTGTTTGTTTGTTTGTTTGTCTGTCTGTCTGTCTTTTGGGTTTTTTTTAAAATCAGCTTGATTCTATGCATTCACATGAGCAACAGTCCCTGAATATCACTAACAAACACAAAGTCCACAGTGGTAACTTTTCACGCTGGATGTACTAGAAAAGTCATTAATGTTATCATCCCTTCAAAGAAGGCACTGCAGCATCCACATACGAGGTAAAAAAATCATATGGTCCCATTGGGCCTGCATATATCTAGGAACTTCCTGTCACTTTCAGGTGACAACCCAAAACCAAGTCTGAAAACTGACACCCAAATGCTTACATTAAAATTTCTTACTGTAATTGAAATTACTTCAAAATTGGCATATATCTTTTCCTCTGAAAAAAACCCAACTATCAACCTCTCCCTGCCGCTTGTCTTCAACATGTCAGTGATGATGCTTAGATACATGGTAAGCACCACACCAGACACAAGTATCTAAGCCACAAAAACACTGTGCTTTGTGCCAGAATTCAAAACAGGAATGGTTTATGCATCTCCTTAGGAGGCAGGGATGACACAGAGGAGCAGTCAGAAAGAAGCAGGTCTGCATTCAGTGGGAGGTGTGAGCACTCAGTGTGGCCTCCAGAGGACTTCATAATGAAAATCATTAGATAGAACATACCAAAAATACATTCTTGACAAAATGGAGATTTGTAAGTATTACCTGCAACAACCCCAAGAACCAAGTCTTTTCCAGTGGTTGAATGCTGACCTTTGACCCAGAGGGCTTTAAGACTATTAAATGTATAAAAATAAACAAAATTGGAGCAGCAAAGGCTGGAGATAACAGGGAACCATCCTCGATATGGTGCCAATCTAATGGAGAGCAAAAAATCACAGTAAGAATCAGTGAAGTATTTATGCGATCTGGCTGATTTTATGTGTTGGGGGAGGATCCCAGAGATACAACGCTGTATACTACAGAAAGTACTAACTAGATAGGTCTTTATCAGCAATGGTAACAAACTATACTTAACTCCTGAGTAAGGAAAAAAACATATCTGTACTCTCACACAAAATCTAAAAATTGAAGACTAGTTACTGGAATTCATATATGTCACCTAGGAGAGTTTTGCAAAGGATGCAACCTGGGGACACAAGATACACATGTGGGAAGAATTTCTAACCAACGCCTCACTGTAAAATCTGGGGCAAATCAGTGAGATAAGTAAGAAAAAAACGTTACCTAGTTAAATTTAGGTAGATTAATCACAGATGAAAAACTGAGTTCATCTAAACTTGTCTTGATTTAGGAATGATTTCATAACAACTGACTAACAAAGCTCCCTTCTCTGACAGGCCTGATGATCCTGTAAAACAGGGACACTTCAACAGCTGTCCTATATTCCTAACATGTTCTACAACATATCAAAAAAAAAGGATAATGATACACACCTTCACTGGAGTTGGACAGAACAGGTAGAGAGCTGGCATCATGTTAAAAGCATAAAAAATCACCCCAACAGCAGCAATTATGGAGGCTCTTTAGAATTCACTAAAATACTGGGAGTACATAGAATTTAAGGATCTCCAAAAGATGCAAGACTGGTAAACACCACATTTGACTTTTCTTAAAATGTAAATGCTACTTTTTCATCTCAAACCTATGTAGCTGGGAATACAGCTCATTGTGATGACTGCTTCTGAAGCTACAGGCTTAGCTAACCATAAAATAACAAATTAACTGACTATGCAGTTATTCATAAGACAAATTAAACAATTCTTTTATTACCTATCTCTTCTGTGCTGGAAAAGAAAGAAAGAAACATCCTCTAGGGATCATATCCTCTAACTGAGTGTTACTTTGGATTTGGTGGATTTATTAAGAATGACTTCTGATGACTTTGAAATGAAACATCTTGCAGTACAGAACACGAAACTAAAACAAAACCCATGAGCTTATTTTAATGACTTAAGTTGTCAGTAGTGGCATCCATGATTCACTGCGATCTTGAGAAAGACTTGGTGTACACTAGTGAACACCTTTCAGACCACCAAAAAAGGATGGAAGTGCAGGGAAGAAAGCTGTTTGATAAACTTTGGCAGAAAGTCTTTTAGCTCAACCTATTTGCTTTATCTAGACGAGAGAAGGAGTCTCATAAAAGTATGGTAATGAGACAAGCCTCTGCAAGCTAACGTGAACAAAATGTTATGATCTCACATCACATTTCAGATTTGTTGTTGTTTGGACTTCTTTTGTTACTTCAGACACATCTCTAAATTACTACCATCACTTTGCCAGGTCTTCCCAATACCTCTGGAAGAAGCAATGTTCCTCTCTTGCCAGAGTTACTGATTTTTATCTTTCACAGGAAAAGCAGGATAACCAGTTTTGCAATCTTTTCACCTCATTTAACTACTTCATTTTTCTTTTTAATTGAAGTTTACCTGCCACCCTCACATGACAGAGGTAAAGTGGGAATGTGAACAAGAGAGATCAGCTGGCAGAGAACTCCTCATGCATACAAGCACGCAAGTTCAAAGGTGACACAGCATTATGGGCCAAGTTAAACTTTTGTCAGCTTTAATGTCCTGGAAGCTCTAGTCTATTTAGGAGTTACAGGTGTTCAGTCAGGAAAATACTTCTAACAAGGACAGGCATAAAACTGTTTTTCCCAGCCAGCTCAGCTCAGACTATGACAAATAATGAAGCACAGCACAGCTGAAAATTAACTGCTCTTAGGCAGATGTTAAATCCCACCAGCAAAAAGTTCCATGTGTTGTTTACTTCTACATGCTTAGGAGAAGGAAAAAACCTTCCAACTGGGAAATATGTCTCAATTCTCCTCTTGAAAGTGGCTCAGTTGTCCAGGACTTTCATCTTGGTTATTGAGAAACTGACACACCCCAGAATCCAGGCAGACAAAGCTGGTTGATCAGGTATATGAAGGTACATTTACATTTCTGAGGAGGCACAGCTACCTCACTAATGAAGGCACAGTTACATCACTGAACAGATCAATTGCATAAGGTGCTCAAGAAAGTTAATCCTAGTTAGCTAAAGATGAACGCATAAGATTATGCAAGTCACATCACACTTGTGTGGAGACATTTCAATTTGGAATAAAAATCTGTCCAGACAGAAACAGGCTAAGTGTTCCACTTTAAAATTAGTTTTAGAGCTTGTCTGGAAGAAGACAAACAGAAAATTAGTATCTACTCACAGGCCTTCTTCTTTGATTATTTCCAAAAGGACTGCTGGTGTTGTCTTTGACTTCCGCTTCTCATCAACTGGAAAGCCAAAGAATCAAACTTTCAGATGACTCAAATTTTTAGTACTCTTTTTCAAGTCCTTATCCTTGGAATTCTGAATATACCCTAAAAGCACATTTCTTCTTCCTCATAGAGGATAGAAATACCCTATTTCCCCTTTTTTTTTTTTTGCTATGCAAGACTACTTCCTCTTCTTATTCTTCCCTAGACTGGCAGGTTCTGTTGTGCTCCAGAGTATCTGCAATTACCAGCTCCTAATAGTTGAGACACAAACAGAAGGTAGGTTCCCCTTAGGCAAGGGGCTAGAATTGGGCCTGCCTAACTGCTCTCAAAATTATTCCTTGGACAGCAGACCAGCACCGGTAGTAGAGCAACCTCCTACAGTTCATCTGCAAACAGCTAAGCCTTAGCAAAGCAGTCCCTTCCTGCCCTGAAAGCTGTTCATTTCTCAGCTACATACTTCTGATGACCTGGCTGATGATCTCCCTCCAGTTCTTAATACTGCTTTAGTCATAGCTCTAAAATGCTTGGTGATTCTGTGACTTTTGACTAGAAGATAGAGTTTTAGAACAGTATCGTTTATACTCAGATGCATTTTTGTAAATATTGGATACTCCTAATCCCAGTTCTAACCCTGACTTTTCCCTTTAAACCATCCTCTGGAATAATTCTAGGCTTGTTTTTCATGAAATTGCCCCTGCATTTTGAAGTTTTCTCAGCAGCCAAAAACAACAACACACAAATATAATCCTGTGCAATCTCACATCTTTGTTTTTGTCTTCAGTCTTAGATAATCATCTAAAAGCCACAGAGCACAAAGTCTTTTCAGCTAATTAAAAAGTTGCTCAACTTTCAAAAGGAAGAATTACCTTCAACTGGAAAAATTGTGTTACTGTGACACAAGTAAGAGTCCTGTTCATGTAGAATACCCCCCCACCAGCCACCCAGGCCAAGATGAACAGAAATGCCATTATACAAAGAAACTAGATTTTGACACTTACCCTGAAGTCTAAGCCTAGCTGTATCCAAAGGAAAAAATACAGTCATTGCAGTCATACTGCCCTGAAAAACAAAACAAACTGGCTGTATAGTGTATCGGTTACTTATACAGTGCCTGCTAGACTCTTTGCAACCCTTTAGTTCTCACCCACAAACCAGTCTGCTGAGCAAGTTTTAAAAGGGGATAAACTCCATACATAACAGTGCATTTTTTTGTCCCATACTTAAAAATGAGGGAATTTTTTTCTCCTGCATTAGATCAAGCTAAAATTAAAACCATTAAAAGCTTTTTGCTAAAAGAGAAAGTTTTTGAAGCCTGAAAGTTGCTCTAGTGGGCAGAAAACAAACATTGCATTTTCTCTACCTCCTATTAGCCTCAAAAAGGCCCTGGCTTGGCATAAACCTGTTTTCCATGCATCAGGTGGCTGCTAAAGCTGCGGCACCCTCTTCCATTAGAAGCTGTGCAAACTGTTTAAATGGTGAGAAGGTCTGGGATACAGCAAGTCACTCTGTGCTGTGTTTAAAGTACAGTGCACAGTGTGACTTCAGCTCTTCTACAGCTGTCTTATGCCATACATCTAAGTGAGCTCTGCCTCTGGAAATACTCCAGCTCCTCAGCAGGCTGCCTGGACCTATCTCAACAACCAGCAACAGGGATTAATTTTCTTGTGGTGTTTCCACACTAAAACTATTCTGCGTTGAAGTCTTAACCAGACTTAAGTTTCTCCAGTTTTCATTAACACTCAGCAGCAGATATAAGACCTGGCCACAATTACCTGGTTATTATAACCCGTTTTGTTTGGGCTCTTGCCAAAACAGCTCATTCTGCTCTCCCATGTGCTTGTCCTGTGTTGTATCATTTGCAGTACTGACCATGTACCCAGCTAGACAGCAAGTAAATTAATGAACCCATCTGACTGAAAATTTCTAAAAAGTATACCTCAGTTAGAAGGTTAGTGCCAGCACAAAAAAGTACCAGAAAGAGCCATAATACTCCTCCTAATGAGAGCTGCATTACCGCAATTTTGAAGACAGCCTCAAAACGCAGTTACACCTATGCACAGAACACAACTGCACAGTCACTACGACTTCCAGCTTTCTTTCCCCTGCTCAATTTATCCTGCTTCCATCCTCCCAAAGTGAGATTTATCCTGGGCCTTAGTCTCAATGCAATGCAGCACACAGCAGCAACACACACACACACTTGCACTCAAAATTAGAAAACGGAAATGAGGAAATAGTTGGGTAGTGTCACACAGGATACAAAGGATGGGTGGCAACAAGACACAGAATAGTCTACTTCAGTTGGAAAGGACCTGTAATGATCACCTAGTCCTGCTGCCCCCACTCCACTTCAGGACTGATCAAAAGCTAAAGCATGTTATGTGCATTTCCCAAATGCCTCTTAAACACCAACAGGCATGGGGCACTGACCACCTCTCTCGGCAGCCTGTTCCAGCACTTGACTGTCAAACTAGCTTAAAACTTATATGGAACTGTAGTTCAAGATAATGTCACGAGATAACTAAACTGACCTAACAGATCATTGCACATAAAAAACAATGTGTACCCTCTCCCCTTCTTTTGCTAAATTGAAGGAAATAGAAAAGCCAAGTTACTTTTCTCCTGGGTCTACAAACGGAACAACTCAATTACATTATGAGGAGGCTGACAAGTGTCATATGGAAGAGACAATTTCATGGCTAGAAGAAAGGAAAAAGAGGGATAAGCAGGACCAGTCCTTTCCCCAAAAACAAAAGCCCTCAAGATGGACTCAGATTCCTCACTACACTGCATTGAGACCAGCAGGCGAAATTATACTACTGAGTGCAGAACAGATGCTGCCATGTATTACCCTGAACTGTAGAAAGGGTGAGGCTTCACTGTCAGCCTTTCCACCACCTCCCTGTCAGCACTGGATCTCGGTAGTTTGTCAAGTCACATTACCACTGAGTAATCACAGGGACAGGTACAGACTGGTTCATGTAATCCCAGGCTCCTGGTCAACTGTATTTGTATCCCTGCCTCCTCCAATCTGCCGGCATAACTTTCTGGGCATTTACACAATGAGGCAGACACAGAAACTAATCTGGCTGAAAAACAACTTTTTCCATTGGGCTACTTCTTCAGTTACATCAGTTCACTGACCAGTCACAACACTTGATAAACAACTGTGCAGGAGCCAAGAGGTGGCCAGAACAAATGGCCTGAGGTGACTGCTGCCAAGAAGATGGGTGCAGGACTACAGCCTGAAGCTTAGCTTTATAAAAAACAGTAATAACAAAAAACGTGAAACATATAAAAAAATTAACTGCTATTTTTCAGCCACCATTCAGCCAGTGAAGCAGCCTGACTGCTCTATAATACCCTTATAAAATTCTCATCCCTATAGCAACAGGAAGATTATGTTTTAGCTACATGCAGAGTTAAAGAATACTTACGTATTTCAGTTAAAGTTTACAGGAAACCAAGCACTGTTGGTCTTTTTGTTACTGTTCACAAAACTATTCCTTCATCTCAAGTTTGACTAGGTTGCCTAGAAGGTACATGAACTTTCAGTATATCAGAATGCAAACAAAAGTTATCATGTTATGGTCTGATATGTGCTTCTGATGCTCAACACAGTTCTGGGTTTATGGCTGGAATTATAAGCTTGGTTCACATCATAAACTTGGTTCAGAGGCACAACCTGACTACAGCAATCTGTATTTGAAGGAAGAAGCTAACAGCAAGGTCTAGAAAGTTTCATTGACTTCTGTTTGATTTCTGTTTGATTGTTTGAAAGTTTGATTCTTAGAAAGCCAGCAAAAGGAAAATGGGTAGTACTTTAATAATGAGATCATTTGAGAGAGCTTCACTTTTTGAAATCCCCACTGCCTTTGACGTTTAAATAAGCAGACTTAAAACAATTTAAAGAGCAGAAAAAAATCTTGTGTTTATTTATAATAAAACAAAAACATCTCTTAAAGTCTAGGTTTTCCTTTTAGAATCAGCCTTTATAACAGAATCACTGAATTGTCAGGGTTGAAAGAGACCTCTGGACACGACTAAGTCCAATTCCGCCTAGCCCGCCCAACCCCCCTCTCGCCAAAGCAGCATCACCCAGAGCAGGTGACACAGGAATGCATCCAGGTGGGTTTTGAATGCCCCCAGAGAGGGAGACTCCATGACCTCCCTGGGCAGTCTGGTCCAGTGTTTATTTAACAACTTTCATCCTACAGGAGACATGAGGAGTTCTTTCTATCCATCAGTATGCCCAACCAACATGCTACATGCACTAAAATTCTTAATCTGTTGGAAGCAGAAGGCTGATTTAATACTTAGAGCTAGTATTCCGAAAAAAAAAAATTCAAGGGCTGGGCACACTAGGAAATCTACATAAATTAAATGCGACTTTTTAATTTGCAAGCCTCACATGAAAAACTAAATTCAGTAACTGACACAAACCGCCTCTGGCTGTACTGCGCTCGCTTTACATTTTGATTAGCACCTATGCGCTGCCTCACCCTTCGCAACTCCTAAGCACTTATGAGGCCGTGGCAGAAGACGATGCTTGGTATAGCTCTCGGATTACACAGCTGAGGTGCTGTCCCTCTGCCTGAGTTTAGATGTTCACCGCTGAAAGGATACCTAGCTCCAGATGCGTCAACCCGGCTTTCTGAGGGACAGCTCCCTACAGCTCCCGCTGGCTCAGAGGCGACTCCAGCTGCTCAGGCCCGGCGCAGGCCACCAGCTTCCCCAAGCCCCGCGACGGTTCCCCGGCCCGCCCCGGCCGAACAAAGGCTAGTCGGCGGCCCGCGCCCCTCACCAGGCCACCGCGGCCCCTCCTCCGCCTGCCGGGCCACGGGCACCCAGC
>JANPWX010000111.1:3914357-3959039 GCA_024734555.1 Trochalopteron elliotii
CAGGGCCGCCGGCGCACGTGACAGGGCGGGAGCCATGGCGGGCCTGGGCTGCTGCGCGCCACCCCCATGCCCGCCATGGCTCCCGCCCTGTCACGTGCGCCGGCGGCCCTGCCCCGCGCGCGCCCACGGGCCAGGGGAAAACGGTGGAGGAGGCGGAGGCCTCTAGTATCATTCGAGGGGCTTTTCAGAAAAATACAGCTTCAGGGTACCCGGAAAATGCGTTCTTGTTCCTTCCTGTATAACTACAATAGCGCCTTTTCTCTCCACCAGCAGCTTCGCTTCTCTTCGAGAAGAGGCCGCCGAGAGGGGATCTCATCAGTGGCTATCAGCATCTGAAGGGAGGGTGGTGAGAGGATGGATCCAGCCTCTTCTCGGTGGTGCCAAGCAGTAGGACAAGAGGCAACGGGCAGAAACTGATGCACAGGAAGTTCCACCTGAATATGAGGGAGAATTTCTTTACTATGCAGTGACCACATACTGGAACAGATTGCCCAGAGAGGTTGTGGAGTCTCCCTCACTGGAGATGTTCAAGAACCCTCTGAGCACAATCCTGTGCCCTATTTAATAGCAATAGTGGCATTATTTTCTCTTTTTAAAGCAATTTCCCTTGAGAATCACAGAACAGTCTGAGCTGAAAAGGACCCAGAAGCATCATAATGTGCTCTGGGGTGACCCTGTTCGAACAGGGAGGCTGGACCAGATGACCCATTGTGGTCCCTTTTCAACATTACTCATTTTGTGATTCTGTGATTCCCTTTCCCAAACATTTAACGTAAGCATTTAATTACAATGAGGAAGCAATACTAAACTTCACATTCTGCTTTTTGCTAACTACAGTCCCTTCTACCTACCTAAAGTCTGGTATCTTCAAAGAACACTTTTTCAAGACAGTAGTTTCTTCTTATTCCATGTGGACCAATCAAGTCTGATGCATTTTGAAGCATCAGGGATTGTTTAGCCTGCAGAAAAGGAAGTTCAGGCGACTTATTGCACTCCACACATTAAAGGAGGCTGTAGCAAGGTGAGGGTCAGCCTCTTCTGCCAGATAACAAGCCACTGTAAAAAACAGCCTCAAGTTGCACCAGGGGTAGTTTATACTGGATATTAGGAAAAATTTCTTTAATGAAGGGGTTAACCACTTCCCTGGACATCCTGTTCTAGTGCTGGCTGAGTCACTACCCCTAAAGGTATTTACAAGACATGTAGATATTGCACTTGGGGACATGGTTTAGTGGTAGGTGTTTGGGTTTGTGGTTGGACTCAAACTTAGAGGTATTTTCCAAACTAAACAATTCTATTACTCTGTTTTGTTTACACCTTTTCCCAGTCTGTAAGCCCTTGCTTCTCCTTTGCCTTCATGCTGAGAGCCTGCAGCCGAAGCATTCTGCTACAAACAGAATATCTGGCTTGCCACACCCTTTGGTAGTTGAGGGTGGAGTGAAAAGTCCTAGCAAGACAGCACTAGACATAGGTAGATGGCCAAAGCACAGGGGAGCTGTGGCTCACTACTGCAGTTAGGGCACACAGAGACAAGACTATCAGACACACAGTTTGGGAAAATATCAATAATCCTACAGCCTCCTTTTAAATTTTTATGTAGGAGGGGTTCCACAAGTATGAAGGAGCTGAGGAAATTAAATTAGTTTGGACATGCCCCAATTCATAACGGCACTTTGGAGATGGACTGTAGGAGCATCCGTGGACGGCAGGGAGAGGGAACTCTGCCAACTTGAGACATTCTAGAACATGTGGTTTTATTGCAAGGGTCGTGGGTAAAAAGGGCCTTGCCTTCAGCCACCAGCCTCGGCTGAAGGGAAGTCCCAAAGAGTGAGGGAGAGAGAACAAGAGGGTAAGAGGTAAGAGAGGAGAGAGCAAGAGAGCCAAAGAGAGGTGGCAGGGGTTGGAGCGCAGGGGCAAGAGAGCTAAGAGAGAGAGCATCAGAGAGGAGGAGAGTTAGAGAGAGAGCAAGAGAGGAGGAGAGTCAGAGCGCGAGGTCTTTGTTACAATACATTATATCTCCTTTTGTGTTGAATATTCTAATTTACACTAACCAACCAGTACATGACACAAAACCCTATAGAATCTACATATAGCCTATAAGAACTACTACATTACCATACTGTGTTATATTTTAAACTCTAAAAACTACTCTTTAGACTATTCTCTTTTGCTACATTGACCTTTGGATTCCTTAGTCAGCAGAAGGGTATTGTTCAATCAAGAGGGATTCTCCTTCAGCTGGCTAGACTATTGTTTTCAGGTTATATAGTAGCTAAGGCTCAGTATCCTACAACTCAAAGCAAGCTTTCATTTCTATTTCGATTATAGGTTTCATATTTTCAGAATCTTTTGCTAAGCAATCATATTTATAAGGTTTCCCTGATTCATCTTCCCCAACAATGATCCCCATGTTTGTTCATATCCTGCTGGGTTTTTTGCCATTCTCATGTCTTACACTGGTTTCCAGATTGCTTGAAAGTTTTGTCTGTATTAATAATAATTTCCCTTTTGTTAGTTTCACCTATACTTCAGAAAAAAAATCCCTATAATTAAAGATAGGAATGAATATTCTCTTTAGCTTTATATCATGTTACTCCTGAGCTCTTTGGTTCCTATTGTTACTCCATTATCTTTTGTTCTCTCTTTCTGAAAGGAAGAGTAACTTTATAACTTTATAACATAATAACTTTAATAATAACTTTATAACATAATTACAATTCCTAGTCTTTCAGCCTCAGTTCCCCAGCTGCCTCTTGTTTGAGCTGCAAGAGCTCCTAGTGCTTACATCTGTGGTAGGAATCACCATACCATCCATTACTTAAACAAGGACAGGGCACTTTCAACATTACACTCTTCCCAAGAGTTTCTATCACACAATTGGGTAACACATACCCTTTTGAGAAGATGTTCCTTCGTCAGGTGGCTATTAACAGACCTCTTGTCTCTACCCTTCTGTGAGGAAAATCCCATTATCTTCTCTGAGGGAGGGCAGATATAAAGAACACAGGCTACTCTGCCTAACGCAAGTCTTTCAGTTGGAGAAAAGTATTTTTCCAGTGCAGTGTTCCAGCACATCCCTGTACTCAGACTTTAGATGCTGATACCAGCAACCTAACAACCTAAGAGACCACAAATCTTTTATACAATGCTGATACCACTGATAGTCCCAATTTTTTTTTTTTTTATAATGCAATATCCCTATGATGGATGCACCCTTTCTGACTGAGTGACAGTACTTTGGCTCAGGCATCATCAAAAAGGACACCTGACTAAAATCATCCCTGCAGTGCTGTTATGTGAGGGTCATTGGTTAGAGACAGGCACACGACACAGTACACACAAAGGGTCGTCAGCAAACAGCCCATTTTATTATTGAGAGCTTCTTTTTATAGGGGGTTGGATTTCCCGGGCTTGGATAGCCGATTGGTTGGGATCTCTGCACCGCCCAGATCTCTGGCCAGTGATATGTCTGCATCCAGGGCTTGGATGGAGTTGGCTGAGGTCTCTGTTTGACTTCCATTGTTCACCTAGGGACTTGTTTCTAGAACAAGCCAGGTTAGCCAAATTGGATTTGTTATGACCAGATTTATTTTGTCCAGCTACAGATCAGCTGTGCTGCAACAATTCCTCCCTTTGTTTTTATTTGAAAAAATGCAGAGTGTTCTCTGTTATCCTACCTGCAAGGACCTTTTGCAGATAGGGTGACAGAAGACAGCAAGGGTCTAATTTGAATGAGGTTTTTGACAAACCTAATTCCCCTCAGCCAGTGATGTGTCCCATGTACCACTGGAGTTGCAGCACTCACTTCCAGGAGCTATCAGGTGAGATTCACTAATATCACACCTTTCAGGCTAGCATGTCACAGGTTAATTGCTTAGAAGTTACAAGTTCCAACTTGACACGAAAACAAGAAACCCTTAGAACTGTTAGAAAAAACCCAACTACCAGAAAAACAGCTTGTAAACAGAAAAAACAGTTTGTAAACAAATAGAATCCTTAAAGAACTGTCACTTCAAGAGTCCCAGATCTCCATGAGATAGGTGAACAAGTTATTTCCATCAAAGTTCCACACACGGCTCTGTGACGTCTGTTCACAAGCTGTCAGGAGGATGCTGCTTGTCGCCCTGGACAAGATATAGGGCAGGACGGACAAATCTGACAGGTAGCCAATGTGTTCTGGTGTCTGTGGAAACACAGGCAAAACAGGAAACACAGGAAACCCTGTCCCCAGGTAATGAGATTCCATGGGCCTTCCCATCTATTGGTGATGTCTCATACCATTACCTTGGGTTTGGGTGACTGATTATCACTGGATGATTGTAGTGATAGAAAGTGATTTAAAATAACTGGGTCTGAGAGTATTTATATGGAGAGTTTTATTTACATAGAGTATATTTATTTATATATATATAAAAATATACTAAATTTTATATTTCTATTTATTTTATATATTTAATATTTAATATATATATTATTTATATAGAGTATCTATACACTAAATTATCTGAGAATATTTTCTAATACTCTCAGATGATTTAGTGTATAGATAGCTTTAGCTACCCTGCTCTGTGGGGATTCACCACACATTCCTGCCTCTTGTTTTTCAAGTATATGTTTTAAAGTGCCATGTGCTCTCTCCACGATGGCTTGTCCTGTTGCTAAGCGGGGGATACCTGTGTGGTGTGACACACACTAGAGCTGTAGGAAATGTGTCGTTTTCTGTGAAATGTATCAAATACCGGGGTGTTCCAAGGGCTCATAGATGGCTCCATGTGTCCTGTAGCAGCACGGATAGATGGTAATTGCTGCTACCTTCCCAAAAGCATCTCCTTTGGGAAGCCGCTCAGGCAGGCACACAAGTAATCCTTTCTACACACACCCCCCCCCCAAAGATAGCAGTCAGTGAGTGAAAGGCAGGGTCTTCTGTATGGAGTTCCAGCAGAGTTTCTTAGGCCACATGCTGAAGGGGTCCAGGGACAGAAGACAAGGGCTCAATGGAGTGTCCAGGGTTAAGTACAGGGCGAGTGGGGGTGGAGCAAGGCATCAAGGGTCAATGATTTGAGGGTACAGGGGTGGAGCGTAAATGGGGCAAAGGATAACAGCCAATAGGGAATACAGGGGCAGACAAGCAGGGATACAAAAGCCAGTAGGGAAACAGGGAAGGGAGAACTTTCTAGAACTGGGACATATAAGGATAACAAAGGTGGGTAAGGCCAACAGGCCAATGGGCAGAACAGAACTGGGGTAAATTATCATAGTGCTGCAGAGTGGGGGAAGCCTTTTGCCTCACCTTATGTGGTGAGGTTTTCTCAGGGCCCATGGGACATTCCTCCAGGGCATTGCCCCTGAAGCTTCTCTGACAGGCCCACGGGCCTCTACAGTGTCCTTGAACCAGTTGTTCCTGGACCAGAGTTTTTAGGGTGTTTAGTTTCTCCTTTTCAACGGACCACTGCGGTACCCACACAGGTTGAGTAGTAAGCCATTTTAGAGCTAATGTAGGATACTTTATGCCTTCTAATACAATGGTCCCTGTTAAAATCCGTCCCCACGTGGACTCCCCATGAAGATGGAACATTCCTCCCCCATAGGTTAAGTGGTGCTGCAGTGATGTAAGGTTGAATGGCAGCTGTTGGTCCCTCAGGAATTTTTACAAAACAGGTTTGCTGCTCAAACAGCTCTGTGGGGTCCCTCCAAGGCCAGCAACAGTGGATCCCACAGGCTCAGTGGGCCATGATGGAGGCCAGGTATGGTCAGAGATGATGGTGAAATATGCCCCTATGTCAAGCATCCCACTGACCTTTAACTACGAAGGCTTTGCTTGAGGCATCATAACAGTACAAAGCATATTAGGTCTTTGATCATCTACAACCTGTGTCCAGCACACTTGGAGCTCTCCTGTTGATCTGAAGCCTTGGTCTCCTCACTCCCTAAAATCTGTTCTGGGGACAGAAGACTTAAAAGGAATGAGTTGATCAGTTCTGGTTTTAGCAGGGATAGTCACGAGTGGAGTAGGGGTGATACCGTGGCTTGTATTTGTCCTGTAAAGTCAGCCTCTATAACACCAGGGTGCACAAAGATACTTTGCAGCATGGCACTGGATCTTCCTAGAAGCAGTGCACTCAGTCCTTTCCCTATGGGTCCCTGGGCCTCGAGAGGGACTTCATGTACCTGTAATGAGTTTATGGTTATTGGGATTGAGGTGGTTACATCCATGCCAGCTGATCTTATTGTCCTGGCTGTGAGTTGGTCACACAGACTTATACCGGAGGGTGGGAAAATAGTGTCCTCACTCATTTTCCTTTCGCGCTTGGTTTCCTGGTTCCCTGGTTCTTGAGAGATTGACCGTTAACATGAAATTTAGACATGCATACCTTGGTTGCATGACCAAATCTCCCACATCGGTTGCAGTTTGTATTCATATCCCTCTGCTCTTTAAGTGTCTCCTGTAGTATGGACTGGTGTGGACAGTTTGCCTGCACATGGCCTTGTTGTCCACATTTGTAGCGATGGGGTGTTTGTTTAACTGCAGCTGTAATAGTATTAGCTAACATATCCATGTTGTGAGATCCAGTCCCAAACTTAGCACATGCATTTATCATATCCTCTAGGGATAGATTCTCTTTAGGTAATGCATCTATAATCTTTCTGCAGTCCTTGTTTCCATTCTCTCATGCTAACTGTAGTATTAATTGGCTCCTTGCTTCGCTGTTTGCTATCTGTTTTTCCATAGCATCTTAAAAACATTCTATGAATTGCATATATAATTCTTTAGGGTTTTGTTTCCTACTTGAATAACTTTGGGGAGGCACAGACATATTTGTAATTTTTGTTAGAGCTTGCATTGCTAAGTCCTTTGCTTGGGCTAGGATTAAGGGGTTCAGGCGTGCTTGGGTTTGTGGGTCTTCCATGGGAGGCAGTCCCATAAGCTGAGAAATCCCTGCCCCAAAATATGGGTCCTGCTTCGAAGCTCTTGAATTTTGCAGTCCCTGGTCCTCTGTATAGGACCTCCAGGCTGATTCAAACATCGTATATTGCACTGGAGTACAGAGTGATTTTGCAATTTGCTTCATATCATAGTGGGTTAATTCACTAGCAGTTATAAATCAAAACATATTTGCGACAGCAGGTGACCCTAGCCCATGTTTAGCAGCCAGTTGGCATAGCTCTGAAAGGATTTGCCAATTAAAGGGTACATACTTGTAGGGTGTTGTGCCATTACCTCGTAAAACTGGGAATGCTGCAATTGCTCCCCTCTCCGCCACCAGTCTTATGATGGTGAATACATGGGTACAGAATTAGTTCAGCCCCCTCTATATCCCCACATTCTATCACTTGTTGTTTTACCTCCATCCAGAAGGTCACTGGGTCACGAGTGGGGATGGCTTCCAGCCTGAACAGTGACGGGGCTGGAGATGGTGCAGGCAGGGTTGCAGGGGCTTGTTCTTGGGAGCTGCTGGCAGGGAAGAGACTTGCGTTCCCTCTGTGGAGGGTCTCGTGTATTCATCAACAATGTGGTTCCCTCAGGCTGTGAAAGCCTTGGCTGTAGATGTGATGGTGCCATGGCAGCAGCAGGAGTGGGGCCAGGACTGGGAGCGGGAGAGGGTCCGGCACCATAGCATTGACATTTCCTGGTTCTGGTGTATTTCTGAGTATGATGTAGTAACAGTATCTGGGCACCTGCAGCGACATCATCTCCGCCCCCATCCTCAAGTTGCAGTGGCAGGCAGGTGTGGTGCCCTTACTACAAATGGCCTGATAGTCTCCATTTTGCCCTTGGGACTCCCTGTGATGACATTCCTCTTGCTCCTCATGGAGACTGCCACCCCTCCAATCCCCAAGATCATTCCCACAACAGATTCTAGTTCCCAATTCACTGGCCACTTGGAGCAGGCAATGATGGTAACAACTGCCCCGGTGTCTAGCATCCCAAAACAATGGATCTTTTCACCCTTGTAGAACAGGCTACACTTTATGATTAGTTTGTTTGTGCCCACAATCTGTGTCCACATGACAGTAGGGTTGGAGGGAACTTGTTCCAGATAGTGTTTTGGTAACAAGAAGTCTTGAGTAATTGGAGTTCCTGCTGCTAAAAAGAATGGTGGATCAATGCACATGATGGAGACAAAAATCTGGTCTCTGGGACTCAAAGTCTGCATCTCAGGTATTACAAAGATCTTGTCTGGTTCATATAAAGTGTCTCCTATAATTGAAATGTCTTGAGGACCACCTGGTGGTCCTTTTTTTCCTGTTGGGATTCTATAAATACTGTCCTCATCAAAATTTATTGACAATGAGGCTACCAGCTGATGCCGGGTTCCCACCTGTATTGTTCCATATGCTTGATCTTCTGCATCATAGGTTGGATCTTTGGAGGTGGTCTCTGGTCCTCGGAGATGGTGGGAAGAGTGGGACGAAATGGCCTTGCATTTGATGTCATCACTTGGGGCCATCCTGCACTCGGCTGGAAGTTTCCTGGGCACCATTGGTACCTTGGCTGACTTTGGAGCCACTGGTGGTCCTTGCAGTTGTCTTCAAGTGGCAACCTTTCAGGACAGTCTTTTAAAAAGTGTCCATAGTCACCACAATTAAAACACCTGTTGTTACTTTTTGCAGCCACTGCTGTGAATGCTTCTGGCATCCTGTAGGATCATCCCTGGCCGGCAGGGAGAAGGAACTCTGCAGACCTGAGACATTCTAGAACACGTGGTTTTATTACAAGGGTCATGGGTAAGAAGGGCCTTGCCTTCAGCCACCTGCCTTGGCTGAAGGGAAGTCCTAAAAAGCGAGGGAGAGAGAGAAGAAGAGGGTAAGAGAGGAGAGAGCAAGAGAGCCAGAGAGAGGTGGCAGGGGTTGGAGCGCAGGGGCAAGAGAGCTAAGAGAGAGAGCAAAGAGGAGGAGAGTTAGAGAGAGAGAGCAAGAGAGGAGGAGAGTCGGAGAGAGTGAGGTCTTTGTTACAATACATCTCCTTTTGTGCTGAATATTCTAATTTACACTAACCAACCAGTACATGACACAAACCCCTATAGAATCTACATATAGCCTATAAGAACTACTACATTACCATACTGTGTTATATTTTAAACTCTAAAAACTACTCTTTAGACTATTCTCTTTTGCTACATTGACCTTTGAATTCCTTAGCCAGCAGAAGGGTATTGTTCAATCAAGAGGGATTCTCCTTCAGCTGGCTAAACTATTGTTTTCAGGTTTTATAGTAACTAAGGCTCAGTATCCTACAACTCAAAGCAAGCTTTCATTTCTATTTTGATTATAGGTTTCATATTTTCAGAATCTTTTGCTAAGCAATCATATTTATAAGGTTTCCCTGATTCACCTTCCCCAACATCATCGCTTTGGCAATTCCCTTGGCAACAGCTTGCGCTACTGTATTCTCTGCACAGGCATGTTTGGTGCAAGCCTCTACCATTTGTTCGATTCAACAATGAGAATTCAACAGTTTCTCTTATGGGAACTTTGTAGGTTCAGTTTCAAGGGGTAGGCTTCTCAAAATCGCCTTGCATTTTGCATTGGCATTTGCCATGGCCATTTTATTTAGTCCTTCTTTTCTGGCCTCTGGGCTTTCAATTTGCCTTTCTAGGGCAATTTTGAGTCTGTCTACAAATTTAATAAATGTTTCATCTATCCCGTATTTTATATTTGTGAAACTCTGAGTTGGGACAGAGCCATCTGGTGTGAGGAGCAGTGGTGTTTTTGCAGCAGAGGCTATGTCCTGAAGTGCAGCTTCTGGTAGGTGTTGTGCTTGATAAGTGGGTTTTTGAAAGCCACTTTCTCTCACCATTTGGTCCATTGTAAATTTTGGTCTGTTGGGATCATTTGAGTAGGTGTCTGATAGGGTTTTGAGATGTTTTTTCCACTGCCTTTCCCACAACATATACTCAGCTGAGGAAAGGAGGAAACTGACAATATTTTTAACATCATGGGGGACCAATGTGTGCACAGAGAAGGTGGCTTCAAGTAAATTTTTGAACAAATGGGATCCCCGTCCATGCTCCTTGGATGCCTTGCAAAGTTCCTTAAGTTTCCCATAGGGGATGGGCTCCCTAGAGGCTGATGTTGTTGTCCTTCTTCCCTGTTTGTAAACAATGGGAAGGATGAGATTTTATTTGCCAATTCCCAATCTCCCTCCCGGGTGGCTTCCCTTTGGGTCTTGGCCCAGACTTGGAATCGGCATCTGAGGAATCACTGCTGTCATCCTCTGAGGGGAATGAAGGGCGCATTATGAGAGTGCAGAGCATTTTTGGGAGAACTGAAGTTGCCATGTGATGGGTAGCAGTGGAAGCCAAGATGGCTTCCTTCTGGTCACCACCACGACCACTTCTGGGCTTGGTGTTATGGGGGCCGGAAGGGGACTGACGCATGGGGGAGGAGTCAACAGTGGAAGGGGAGGTGACTAAGGAAGGTGTGGGGTCTGTGGCAGAAGGGGTGTTCTCAGCGGAAGGGGAGGATCCCGATGCAATTACACCCATTGACACTGGGGGCAGGGAGGAGCCGGGCACAATGGAAAGCGCAAGAAAATGGGGAGGAGAGGTGGGAAGGTGGCCATTTTGGGGCATAGGGGCGAGAAAACTTGGAGGAGGAAGGGACAAAATGGCCGAGCTGGCCAGGTTGCTGGTGCCATTTTGAGGGGTAGAAACCATGGGGGATAGAACTGGAAATATAAGCAATGGAGAGAGGGTGAGGGGAAAATGAATGGCATGGCCAGTGCCGTTTTGGCAAAGGGAGAGAGGGGATCGGGAGGTGTCAGGGAGATGGTAGCAACCCTGAACTGAATAGCTACAACCGCCTGCTGATCGCTTCTCAGGTGGGGAAGAGGGTTAAGGAACATGGGAAGAAGATGAAAGGGAAGGTTTTCTAACTGGGGACTCAAAACCTTTCCCAAAACATTCCCCAAAGCATTCCCCATTTTCTCCAACGTTTTAGCAATAAGTTGAAATAAAGGAAGGAGTTTGGTGACCAGTAAATCCCCATTCATTTGAACAACATTTAACTTTCTCTCCACATTGTCCCAAAATGAATTCAAAAGAACAGAATCAGAATATGCATTTGGGAATTGCTTAAAAATCCAATGAATAAATCTTTTGAGCTCTCCCTTAGAAAACTTAACTTCCCAAAGCAAGGACACCCGCAACTTGGACCAAAACGTCTCTTTGAGGAGGGTTAAGCTTTAGATGGCTTAGATTATTTCCTATCCTCACCCTTCAATCCCTCACCAAGCAGCAAAATGAAAGAATGAAGGAAGAAAGACCCCAATATAGAATTCACAACAACTCACTCAGTGTCTTTGGGCAATTGAACCCGCTGGGTCAACAAAAAACCACTGGGTGGGTGGTCAGCCGTTTTGACTGGTCTCTGTCTAATTTTCTTGGAGGTCCCAGTCGATGCCCTTCAGATAGCCCTCACTAGAATATGAGAGGTTCTCCTTAGGGAAGTGGTTGCACTGAGAGTGTCTTGTGTCCAGCTGCACTGGGCAGCTGGAGGCGCTTCTCCAGGGGCTCCCAGGTGGGTGCTGCAATTTGGGTGCCACTTGTCGCAGCGGGAAGTGGTGGTCAGAGTGCCACAACCTTGCTGGAGAAGTATCCTTAGAAGGATGTCCCAGAGGCACAGGCGCATCAGCTGTGTGATTTCAAGCTCTTCATTGAAAGCTCTTTGGGGTGACGCTGAAGGAAGAGATGGGAGCCTTCGTATGGAGTTCCGCAGGAGGCTTTATTCAGCTTCTTCTTCAAAGGGGTCCAGTGACGAAGAGTCAAAAAGTCAGAGGGAACAGGGGTTCCTGTATATAGGGAAGTCAGGGGTCAGGGTAACACATCTGAGCCAATTGGCTGAGGGATTCAGGGGAGAACTAATCAACTGAGGGACTGGGGGGCGGGGGAGGAAAGGGGAAGGGCCAGCGGGGTACAAAAGATTTACGTAGCTGTTGCAAAGCCTCTTGGGGGTAACATATTTCCTCACCATGACAGAGAGAGAGCTGTCTACCAGGGTTTCTCCCTTAGGGGGTTGTGTTTATATTACTGTCTGGCTTAACTGTCTCTCTCCAGGGGAGCATGTTTATATTATTGTCTGGCTTAACAGCCTCCACACTTATTTCTAGAACAAGCCAAGTTAGCTGAATTGGATTTGTTACGACCAGATTTGTTTTGTCCAGCTACAGACCAGCTGTACTGCAACACAGTGCAAACCCCAAGAATTGTCCTAAGCCATATTCTTATCCAGGAACAAAGGAGTTTAGGCCTCTCTTATCAGGAAATCAGTACCAGCCTGAGCTGGGACTAGACAGAACTGAAACTGCTACAGCTGCACACCTGCACATACACCAAAAGGGGCTCTGAATATGAGTCAGTCATTTTAACCTCTAAATAAATGTCTGTAGCCCCCATGAGCCCATTCAGCCCTCCTGTAAAGCAGCAGGCTGCTCGACAATGATCTCCCCTTCAGACAAGGATGGCTCTTAAGGCTAATACTCAAGGTTGAAAGATCCCCTTACCAAACATCTGACATCTATAATGAGGAAAGTGACATTTTACATTAAGCCTAAAAGTATATTGTATACTTGCTGCAGCTTTTATAAAGCTAGCTATAGCTTAATTATTATATGTACAGTAAGTAGTAGAGTGTTTGACCAGAGTGTAAATTATTGTTTAAATAATATTTTAAAACATTGTTAAATCACTGTTTAATTACTGTTTGATTATTGTTTAATAACAAATAACATCATTCACTTTTCAATTAATTATCTTTGATCACTGTTTAATCATTAATTAATAAAACCTTTTTATTTACACCCACATTGATACACTCTTAATAACTCACCTATGATTCACTCCTACATGCAAAAGACTCAGACCTTAACTTAAAGTGTACACAGGTCACTGGCTATCTCTTGTCACTAAAACAGGCAGGAGCAGCTTAACAAGTCCAGAGAAAAATTATGCAAAGTGACTGCACAATCAGGTCCATGAGCTTTTGGGAGAAATGACTCTAACAGGAAACAGACTCCTATTCCTGCTGTTCTTTGTGGTTTTGTCCCTCTTGTGTAAAGCGAAGCATTCACTAGTCAGTTCGTACTGCAGACTGGAATTCCATCATAAACATGCACTCAAATAACTCTATGCTCAATTTCTACTATATTTTGCAATATTTTTAATACAACACTATGCCCTGTATATATTGCAAAACAGAGTATTAACAGGTAACACAACAACTGCAATATTTTAAAAGCAACTGTATGTTGGAACAGACAGACCTATTGAAGCTGTCCAAGAAATACAAGAGCACACTACAGATTAGGTTAAACAAGATGTGCCTTGTATTCTACCAAGGAAAACAAGAGGTAAGTAAAAATCTGCATAAATCTACCTATATAAAAGGTTTCCTGAAGACATGGCCTTAAGTCTTCACATAAATGCTGCAAATCCACCAGGTTTCCAGGCAAACACATAACATGCACAAGTGGGCTTTAAGGAAGGACAGAGGGCCAAAGCCACCTACTTTTCCTCAAATCTGTCAACTCTACTGGAAAGCCTGGAAGAAGTGAACTAAATTAAGCAACTACAAGTACAAACATTCTCTGCACATGAACTACATCTTTGTAATTTCTTGCTTGCGTAATTCTGTAGGTTCCTGTACGAGGAGGCAATCAATCTTGAGAAACTTTATTCTTGATGGATTTTCTTTGGCTGACCCAAACTTAGTTTCTCATTCATGACAAGTGTGAAAAACAAAAGTTCACTCTTAGACTATTTTTGAAAGTTTAATAAAGGAATAAAAAAGGACAATGTCCAGTGCTGGGGTATTCCTGGCTATGGGCCAACAAACACCATGGTAACAGGTAGTTAAGGCAGTGTTATCTATAATACTGTTACTTTACTGAGGTACATACTGTCCTGGGGTGACATGATGTTTGTATCCCAATCATCTGTTGGTCTGGGAGCTGGAGAGGGGAGAGGCGCGCAGTTTGTTTTTAGAAACTGTCCTCTGCTGGCTGGCCTTGAGAGTTGAATTCAGCACACACAGAGAGTTTTTTTTCAGTAGTTAGTTAGTTAGTTACTGTGTAGCTAGGAGGAGCGGGGAGAAGCTTCGCTTTCTTTTTTTCCTTCTCCTCCTGTTTTTTTTTCCTTTTTTTTCTTTCCTGTTTTTTTTGTTGTTTTTTTTTTTGTTTTTTTTTTTTGTTTTTTTTTTTTTTTTTTTCCTTTTTTCGCCTTCCCTTGGAACTGTTAAAAATCTCACTGGACTGAGGACCCGGGGGAGCGCCATGGAGGCTTGCATCTGGAACCCACCAAGATCTGCGCAGCAACGCTCCCCAGTACCATAGGAACTGACTACAGGATGGACTTCTTTCCTAAATCTGTCATCTCTCCAGAGCAGCACGAAGTTCTTATCATTGGGTATTGTTCAATTTATTG
This sequence comes from Trochalopteron elliotii, assembly GCA_024734555.1. Lineage (NCBI taxonomy): Eukaryota > Metazoa > Chordata > Aves > Passeriformes > Leiothrichidae > Trochalopteron > Trochalopteron elliotii. The sequence continues at coordinate 3,928,778 of JANPWX010000111.1, forward strand.
TGCCAGGGAGTGCTTTGCCTGTTTAATAAGCAGGGTTCTTTCCACTTCTCTCTGAGGAGGTTTCTTTTTTCGAACCGGTTGGGGGAAGGGGAGGGAGTGCCCCTTAGGATGTTTCCTCCCAGATTTGCCCTAAACCACTACACATACATATTCATAAGTTTCATGCATTATTCAAACATTCTTGGGAGCTTCTGATGTTGCAGGAACTTTGTTTCGTTTTGGTTTTTCACTCTAACTTATCTGCATGACATCCTGCACATCAGGTCAATACATTTTATTCCTTACTGTGACTTCATCCTCCTGTTTTACACTTCCCTGACAACGAGGAGTTAACAAGTTCTTCTCTAATTCTCCTCCATGCTCTGGTTTGTGTCACTTATCACTTGGAGAGGTCAGTCAACATAATTGCTTTATACATTTCTCTCAGTTACATGGAAATATTTTAACATTTTATGTTTTGCTAAGGCCTACAGTACAATACATTCATCACACCATTACTTCCGTAAGCTATAAGGTGATATATTCATCACACTACTATTTCTATGGGCTATACAGTGTATACTTAGAATGACAGATCATGTTATATTAGCAAGCAACTAAAAAGGGGTTATAAACTGCACTATATTTGAATACTTACCATCAATAACAACATGCAAAAATGAATAGATAAATGTGAAAGTCAATATTATAGGGTAATTTTTAACACAAGGAATGAAGATACTGTTGTTGACTCCAGAGGTCAAACTTACTGCCTCTGCACTGTCTCCTACCCTTGCAAGTAAAGAATGAACTCTGAACTTAAACTATTTCTACCCTAGTATTCTCCTTATTCTATCATTAATTTTAAAAAAATTAGAAATACATATCTCCTTTATTTTTGCTCAGAAACTCAATTCATTAGAGAGTGCAAACATGTTAAGACAGAATTTAATTACTACTTTCAAAACGACTTTCTGAATCTGTTGCAAAACTTTCTCTCTCAGAGAAGGTGGATAAACTGGATCATACTCCCAGTACATCACAGATAAAAGCACCCAGAAATTAACAAATGAGATTTCCTGTGCTGACAACTTGAATTCATTAAGTAGAGCAATTTGATCACACTAACTAGTCAAGATCAGGCTTAAGTATTAAGGCCAATGTAAAACCAGCCTCTTCCAGAAGCAAGCATTGTAATCATACACATATTAAAAAGCACACGTGTGTTGCAATAGGACACGAAATAAAGATGCTTGACTCTAGTCAGAAGGCAGTAGAAATCAGAAGCTTTATTTACAATTCATTCAGCCCTTTTATAACATGCTTCACCAAGGCAGCATATTATTGGTCCATAGGACTGGCACCTCTCCCACTGGCTAAGTAACAGAAATAGCAAACAACACCTGTTATTATGGGAAAGGAATATTGTTTACACAAGGTTGTTTTGGGAAAATTGTTGAAAAGTTTCCCTTGGGAAGAGCTCAGGCTCAAAAATATCGGGTCCACAGGTGTGTGAACTTTGCCTGAACAAGTAATGGTCAAAGACAAATTTTTGTTGCCTTGGTATTGTTTTTTCCCCTCAGGCACTTGATAAATGTCTAACATCTGTTCTAAATGCACATTTTTCTGGTCCTTTTTTTGTTTGGTTGTTTGGTTGGTCTTTTTTGTAAAAGCTAGTAATTAATTCCAGTTCAGAATCTTGCTTTTCCTGGTTTGAAAAGTTTTCAGAGACTACAGAAAAAATGTGCCAATTATAAAATGGCTTCTGAAAACCCTTTTCTTCCCCCAAGAACTTTTCTGCATTGTAGGATAACACACAACAAAGTGTGAGGGCAAATCATCTTGGAGAATAGTTATGTTAATTTTTTCTCTATCCCTGTCCTGGTTTAGGGCAAATTTGGGAGGAAATCTCCGAATGGGGTTCCTCTGAAAAGCAAATCCAAACAGCCCCTCCCCCCAGTAGGTCCGGGGAAAGAACTCCCTCAAAGAAGAGTGGAAAAAACCCTGTTTATTTAACAAACAAAATGCCCACAAGCATAAAGAATGAATAATAATAATAACAATAATAATAATATGAAACAATAAAACCTCTTGCTGCTCCGAAGAGAGATGGCAAAACTGAGAGTCTGTGCCAGGAGTCTGTTTATCAGTCCCTTCAGTGCTGAAAAATGCCGAGTCCCGGCCCGGTGGGCCACGGGTGCGAGATCCCGGTGCTCCTCTGGGTTTTTCAGTCCCGAGCAGATTTAAACAGTCCCAAAGAAAAATAAAATAGTAAAAAAAAAAAAAGTCCAGGAAAGCTTCTTTGCCTCAGCTAGCTAGACTAACAAAGGGGAAAAAAAACTCTCTCTGGCTGCCCTCCATGCATCTGATGAAGGAAAAAAAAAAAAAAACCCACACAGTCCCAAGGACGAGAGCAGATTCAGAGGAGTGAGTTTGTTTCTCAAAACAAACTGCGCGCTTTTTCTTTCCCTGCTCACTCTCAGAACCAGTCTTAAAGGTACAGAACACAGAACAGACGATTTGGGGATACAGGCATCATAGTCACCCTAGGACAATCCCTTAGCAATAAGCCATATTTTAGACCAATTTTTTAAAAATCTGAAATAAGAAAGCACAGAGGCTTTCTCTTGCAAATAACTAGATACTAGTGGCTAAACATCAGAATGATTTTTCTCTAATGAGAGGCAGTTCAGCAGTGCAGCTGGCAGCAGCTCAGCCACTTCACTCTCAATACAGTACTTGGAAAATTTTCCATCTAATTCTGATGATTTCCTAACAACTTCTACCTTCAGCCCATTTTAAAAGGTGGTTTTATTGAACACTGCACTGGTTGTTACATGACTTCAGCTATGATTATTTTTCCTTCTGAAATGAGAAATGCAAATTCAACTCATTTCTAGAACTCTGACCCACCAGTGAGAATGTTAGAAAACTAAATGTTTCAATAATGTAATTTAATTTACTATGACCGGCTTTAAACCTCACCTCCTTGTTACTCACTTCACACTTGAGTAACAAGTACCTTGTTTTTCTGAATATTTTTGCTCTTTAAAAATTATGCATACCATCTGGACTGCTGCAGCTGCTGTACTTCAGGAACAAATTCCAAGATAAACTAACCTAAATCTTGTAATCCTTCACATTTAATTTCTTTACATACAGTAGCAACTCACATTCCTTGTAGCCTCTGAAATAAATTTTTATACATTAAAAAAAATCCTGTGCAACAACAAAGGTGCCGAAGTTGTAACCCACTTAAAAAAAAAGACATAACACATTCTGCAAACATATTTATTTATTGATAAGGTCTCAAGTTTGTCTGAGATCCTCCATCTAGAATACAGCTTTCAAAAATGTGTTTGTACACCAGACATATACAGTAGTACACTTTGTTATCAAGATTACAAACTAACATCTGGATTTGGTTAGTCATCAAGATTCAGATTTACAGGAGAGTCCTCAGTATTTACATTCTGTGGGACCTTGGGACCTCCAGTCAGTAGGGACAAGGAAAGGTTTGTCTTACATGAAGTTCCTGTTTGCAAGGATCATATTAAGTGAGTATGACTTACCCAAGCTTTGACTCACAGGGTGATCACTAACTTGTAGCCCAGTCACTTCAATTTTTTTTCTTGCTCCATGGTACAGATCCACCAGCAACCACCTGATCTGCTTCATTTATTTGCCACATTAAAACTGTTCCTGTTTCCTCTGTATTTGTATTTTCTTATATCACCACTGACCTCCTATGATTTGTCTTGTGCTACTGAACATGGAGGTGTGCATTCAATTGGACACCACCATTTTTTACTCCACTTCAGCTCTTTGGTAATCCAGAATTACTTTCTTACAAAGCTGCCCTCGTTTCATCACGCGTGAAGCAAGGTTGAGGCCCATCTGCCTTCATCCAACTTTGAGAGTCTGGCTCCTACTCATCCAGTCACTGCCTTCCCACAAAGACAAACTAGGCCACCTCAATAAGTACCACTTATTCATAGCCCAAACAATGGAGAGAAAATTTCCAAAAAAATCTGGTAAAGGCACCAAGCCTTGCATTTTCCACATTACTACACAAAAGGTCACCCTGTGAACTAGAACAGCCTGGATGTGGCAACTGAGCTGACATTTGTTTTCCCTTGGGGCAGCAGGTGAATCAGAGAGGACAGTGAAGTCACTGGGACTCACACAGGAACAAGGCTATAAGCCTCTGCTACCAGTCAGCTGCAGGTGCATCACTGCACTCCTGGGCAGCCTGGGTCATTGAATCTGTGGCATGGGATCAGCCAAACAGCACAGTACAGGACTTGTGCACAAAGCAGAAAGGCACACCTGAGCCAGGGGCAGGACTGGCAGTACTCTGTCCCAGCTGACATTGATACACTCTTGCAGCTTTCAGAGACAAACTGCCAGCAGAGCAGATTACTGCCACTGCTCTTAAAACAACCACCCCTATTCTATGCTGCAACAGAACAAATAACTTGAAGGAGCTGCCAGTAAATACAGGGGCAACCAATGAAAATAACAACTTCCTCATCAAGCTACTTACATCCTACATTTGTAACTTCCCATCTTTGCTCATCCCTTGTGCAGTTAGCTTTCTGCACTTTTACTTCTGTTCAAACCAGTTTTAGCTGCTTATGTCCGTACACCAACTTGGGGAACTGAGATGAGGTCCAGACAGCTCGAGCTATCAATTTACCTTCTGAGTAACACTAAAACTAAATAAGCTCACACACCAAGGGAATCATAGGATGTGTATTCCTAAAGAACAAGAATTCAGCTAAACTGCTAATAACATCAAAATTAGAGAGAACACTTTTACAGAATCAATCAACTCTCAGGGTAAGGGCAACTGATGTGTAAGCAAGCAGGCAGGACACAGATATGACCATTTCTATTAGATAGGAGTAATTTCCTACTTTTGATTACTCATGGACAGACACAAACAGCCAAGTTGGAATAACAGGACACTGTAGGGAATAAATCTATATTCAAGATATTCTCCTTTGTGCACAACACAGATGCACTAGCCTAAATGCAGAAGTCAAGATTTAGCCTATATTAAGGGGTGACTACTTCAAATATCTCTTCTTGGGAATGGGGGATCAAGACTATGACCAAAGCCATGCACACAGCAACACACAATTGTAATCTGAGATCATCTGGTCATGAAGACAAGCCCTTAGGCATTTTGTTCCAATTTAAAACACAAGTTATATATACAGTTTAATTAAAACACTTCCACATTTAATTTAAGCAAAATAGTTTTTATCAGAAAGTTACACAACCCCAAAAAGCTGTTTTTCAAAATCATACTTTATTTTTAAAGGCTAAGAGAAGTATTCAGAACTGTATTTCTTAAGCAAAAAGATTCACATTTCACTGTGCAGGGTCATTAGTAGGAGAAAAAACATTTGAGGATTTACTTTTTTTGCAACTGCTGTTGAGTTCCTACATCAAACCAGGTTTGGTTAAAAATGGTAACATCAGTTATGGCTTAAGATACAGAATTCCAAAAGAGTAACACAAACCTTGAAACTCAAGGGGTGAACAGGTAACTATGGTCATTTTTTCCACATAAAGATGTTTCAGCCAAGACAAACAGAAGCAACAACTGTATTTATTGGTAGCCAAATCCAAAGAACATCGCCAGCACAGACACTGCTTCAAAAATACCCATGCTGATAAATGCATGTATTAGAAGAATGTTCTGTCTGTCCCAATTCATCTTTTCCTCCACATCATAAGCCTCAAAGCCATGGAGGTATGAAACCACAACAGATCTTCTTTTTGTTTTTTTAAACAAGAGGCTACAAGAAAAGACAGAAGACTATAGAATGTGGTGAAGAAAAAGTCATCACCTCTACAGAGACAGCAGGACTTTGACCAAGAAATTTTAATCAGTGAGCATGTAAGGACCCAAACTGATTCAGAACCCAGAGATGCAATTTTGTTGGGTATTGTTCCTTCATCGATCTGTAACTCTGCATGCACATGTTCTGGATGGCTTGCATTCAGTGGGACGGAGGTAGTGATGGGAACAAGATTCCTTCCCTGAAGTTTCCAAATAGATGCAATCTGGTAAGTATGGCCCCAAGGAAGGGTGAGCACAACCACCAGAGCACCTGCCAGCTGGGAAAGGACAAGAGCACAAGCACAGACAGGAAGCTGCTCTCCCATACCTAAACTGATAAATAAAATGTTATGTAAAGGTGCTGGACAAGAATTGAACAAGTAACAAAACATCTGTGGCCTCAGCAATATGTACTTCATGCCAGGTTTGTGCAAAGGGTAGAACTGTACCTTTGCTGCACAGTTGTGGTGATCAAAATGATACAGAAATTCCAGTAGCTAGCTAGCCTGATTATACTGATAATAGCTCTAAAAAGTCAATCACCCATAAATTTTTTTTTTCTATTTGCAGACAATTCCTTTATCCAGTTAATTCTTCAGACTTGTCCCACCTTTGCTGTTTTTCTGTCCTAAGGGGATTAAGACAGACTTCAGTTGTTAAAAGTACTTTCCCCTTTGCTCAGTGAGAAATCTTTATCTTATACTCCTGGAATACTATAATTTGTTGTAAGAACATGCACTCAAAGAAAACTGTTTGTAATACTTATAATGAAAGGTTGCAACTGTTGGACAAGAAGAGATGGTTGAAAACTAGGTCATCTGAATACAATTTGTGTTCTATGAACCAATAATTGAATAAAGTCAATACTTGGGTCTAGAGAGCAGTTCCCCTTAGAACACCCCATTTCTCTTCTTAAGAAGATCAGAGGTAAAACGGTTTGTTTTATTGCAACACTGGTTAGCCGAATCCAATCCTTGCCATTCAGATATGATTTTTAAGAACTAGGGATTTTATGGTTTACTGCCAAATTTGGCAGACAATTTACTGATGAGATTCATGACCTTTGGATTGCTCTGGTACTTGCACATATTTGCTGGGTTCTGGGCAACATCTTGGAATGCAACCATAACTTCTGGATCCTGGACAAAAAGAAAAAAAAAAAACAACAACCAAAATGAGTGTATTTGTAAAACAACTCTACAAAAATGATTACGTGGTTCCACATGAATCTAGTCTTTCTCAGCTTTGACATGACAAGACTACATTAGACTTCTGGCAAGAAGTCTCTAAAGACAACCCAATAATACAGTGCATGTTGTTAAAGCTGTGTCAGTAAACACCAGTATCATTACTGAACTGGTTACAGCAATTGTTCAGTGTGTGAGAAGGGGGATAGGATAAGACTTCTGTTTTCCCAGAACAGAAGCTATCAAACACAGCCGTACCTACTGAATTATTACTGTTCTGGCACCTTTCAATGCATTTTGAAGGAAGTAGGAGTTTGATGTGCATAGCATGCATGATAGGATAACTCTGCTCTGAGCTGTTGGGTTGTGAGCAGACACAATGCGGCAATGTTTGGCTTTTAAAAATGCATCTAATTCTCAGTCATTCCTCACCTCCACTGAAAATTCACACTTGGAAAAGAACCTTGTTATTTCTTATCACACTACTGTGTTGCAGTTGATAAATACATCCACATGTTCAATGAAGTCAGTGCCCAAAAAAATAACTCCACCTTCTCTATTTAGTATGAGAAGCATTAATACCTTTTTCCCATACTTCTAGTATACCTTTGGCCTCCACTGAACTTGAACTGGTTTTAATCATTTTACCTGTGTATGTTTTGAACATAATGAATCTGTATGTAACAATTTCACATCTCAGCCTGGAAAAAGGTTTCCATTATAAGCAATATCTACAAAAAAATCCAATTTACTTTAATTCAACAAAAGTGGAAGCAGTTTATTATGTTCAATACAAATCACAGATGTTAGTGTTAATTTCATCTGCTATTGTTTCTAGGACCATTTAAGTATTTTCACCAAAAGACACACCGCTTCCTAGAGTTCTAACCCATCGCTACAGCAGACATGTTCTTTGGAAACCATCACAATCCAACCAGTGTGCTCAGAGCTGCCTGTGCTTCAACAGCACCATCCTGTATCTATTCCAACACCAGACGCAATACAAAGCTGTTTAACAAGTCTGATCCTAAATTGCATTTGGTAGGTGTGGATTCCACTGAAAGCACCCACACACCTCAGTCACATTTTATACATGTTGGGAACCAAGAGTCCAGTCTTATGGGAGGATTAAACCCCCTCACAAAACATAACCTGCGATGTATATGGAAAATAGAATGCAGAAGTTCAGAAAAGAGAGACTAGATACATTCTGTCCACTTTACAGGATTCCCATACAAAGAAAAAAGGCAGACTTTCACAACCTCAGACTTCTTGAGCTGATTTCAAAATAGGGCATATGATTATGAAGATTATGTCATGTTGTTAAGTCTGTGGTTTCAGTTATATACAAATCTGAAACAAAAAGCTGAGTAATCTTAGTCACTAGTTTGTGTGAAAGCACTCTTAAATGAATGTTAAATATCCATTTTTATGCTATGTATTTCACTTTCCTATAAATTCACAGCAAGTGAATGATTCTGTACTTCTGTGACTCCCTGGAAGCTTTCAACCTTAGAGCGTGTTTATAATATCCACGGTTTAACAGTGATGAGCAATATTATCGAAATAAAGCAAAAGGATATCAACATTTCTGTAGGGAAACATTTAGTGCATAAGGTGCATCGTAGGGTAACTTTATGATGCTTGTATCCCCAATCATCTGTTCTGTGTGTGCTGTATATTAAGTTCTGTACCTTAAAGATGTTGAGAGCGAAGCAGGGAAAGAAGAAATGCATAGTTTGTTTTGAAAAATAGCATTCGCTCCTCTGCATTTTTTTCTCAGGATGGGCTTGTTCGGCTGAGGCACGGACAGCAGTGGGACAGAAATCTTTTTCTGCTTTTAGTTAGTTTAACTAACTGAGGCAGAGAAGCTTCCTGCCTCTTTTTTTCCTTTTACTTGGGACTATTTAAACATACTCTGGACTGAAAGACCCAGAGGTGTTGCTGTAGCACACAAAAGACTCCAAATATTTCAGAAGGCAAAGAGTATAGAAAAAGAAGGCTTTATTGTCTAAATTCTTACTACCTTTTATAAGGTATTCCGATACAGACTTAACATGATTGGTGAATAGGAACGACATCTCCCTAGTGCCATTGGTTAAACTAGAGAAACAGCAAACACCAGCTGGACAAAGATTGTTTTGAGAAAGGATAGTTGTTTACCAAGATTGTTTTGAGAAAAAGCTTTCTTGAGAAATTTTTCCTTGGGAAAAAGTTAGCAGCTGCTAGCAGGCTAAAAATCTCTCAGGCCCACACAGAGGAGCACTGGGGAGCTCGAACCTGTGGCCCACCAGGGCCTGGACCTCTGGAGGGACGAATAAGGGACTGAGCGAGTTGAGCTACACCCACAGCAAGGACTTCCTCAATTTGCATCTCACTCCAGAATGGAAGGTTTTATTGTTTCATATTATTAATTCTTTGTGCTTGTGGGCACTTTGTTAAATAAATAGTTTTTTCCACTTTTCTCTGAGGAAGTTCTTTTCCTGGACTGGCTGGAGGGAGGGGCGTGTGGGTCTTCCCAGAGACCCTATTCAGGGGATTTTCTCCCAAACTTGCCCTAAACCAAGACAAGGTGGAATGGTAGCAATTCTATTAATTGTACTAGGGAGACATTCAGTTTTCTAATGCTCTGGTCTTCAGTTGCAGAAGGAAAAATATTTAAAAGAAAAGTTATCACTACTTTTTTTTTTTCTCCACAACTTAACACATTTTGTTGGAAGTGTGTCCAACATATGGCTACATGTCAAATAAGAAATCCATAGGTTCATCTTACACATCACTCCTTATAAAAAGAACTTCTACTTGACTCCAAAATGCAAGTGTCATGTGTCTAAAGACATACAGCCTTCTACAGTTCATTGCTTCAACAGAACTACATCTGACACTCCAGGAGGACTTGACTGGACTGCTACCAACACCCTAACCAACGGTGTCAGGCTGTATTCTGACTGTCAATGTTTTCTTTTTCGTTTGTTTGCTTTTTTGTACTACTACATTTTCATTTTAATTTTCCTAGTGAATAACTGTTACTCCTATTCCCATATCTTTGCCTGAGAGCTCCTTCAGAGAGAGGGGGTTTACATTCTCCATTCCAAGGGAGGCCCCTGCCTTCCTTAGCAGACACCTGTCTTTCCAAACCAAGACACAGATAGACAAAACAGTAAAATAAAACACAGTAAAATTTCAATCAATTCTTCTGGAGGCTAGAAAGCTTAGGTGCAAATGAACTAAAAAACCATGCATTAGAAGTCACTGCAAAATGTAAACAACATGGTACCATTAAGAAGCTGTGAAAAGAAATGCAAGATAAGTTTTGCTGCTTTGAGAAAAAAAAAATGCTGAAGAAATAATTCTTCAGGTAATGGAACCAAAAATCTTCATTAGAAAGTAGTTTTTATAGTGATTTGCAGAGATCACAAAATCACAGAATTGTTAGGGTGGGAAGGGACGTCTGGAGATCATCAGAGGGGCCAATCCCTCTGCCCAGGCAGGGTCACCTAGACCAAGTAAGATTTATGCCAATGACAAGCAGTATCTCCCCTGTATATGTCCACAGGTAGCCATATCTGGTTCTTTGGTTGCTTCTGTGGATGACAAAATGAAGTTAACAGCCAGTTTAATCTGGCTTGTCTTCAGGCACCCATGGTCGTCAGGTTTACTGAGATGTTTCAAGACTCAGGCACATTTCAGTGTTAGCTCACGGAGAATAGTCTCCAAAATGATGAAATCATAGCAAGTCCAAAGAGACTGAGGTGGTAGCCTTTACTCTTACAACACTCCCATTTTGGCACTAACTCTTCACTATAAAAATCCTCCACAGACTACCAGTTAAAAAGCAATTTTGAAGTGACTTGTGTGATTCAGTATGTTCAGAGTTTTTGTCACCTCAGACAACAGACTGATAATAGCTGCCAGCTAACATTATCCATAAACATATTCCACAGCTGCACTGGGCAGATGCCAAGCAGTAGAAACTACTGTCTTTTAAAACTAGATCTTACACAGCCAATTCAAAAAAGACCAGAAAGCAGAGTTGGACATTTTAGGAAAAGGTGGCAGTGTAGACATAGACCAAGTTCTAATAAATTGTATCTAGATACAAAGTTGGTACAAAGAGTACATATAGTAAGAGACTCAACGTTTTCTAACAGGCTGTATGTGCTAAAGCCTGCCTGCATTATCAGAAAACAAAGTCAACATGCATTCTTGAGTTGCAAGAGTCCTACCCTGTGATGGGGCATATGTAATCAGCATGCAATGGAATGGCATGTGACAAGCACTTAATATTTAGCTGCACTGCAACACTGTTTTCAGCAATCTCTCATCACAAACTCCAGTGTTACAGCAGGAAGTAGCCTGGTAAGGAAGACAACTACAAAGGAAGGGCCCTTTCTGCATGGTTTGCATGCAAGCCAACACTGCTGACTGTGACAACCTAAGTAAAGGTGTGTTTTCCAACATCAGCAACCATTAAGGGAAGGAACCCATGTTTAGCAAGGAAAGTGATGATTTTTTTTGTGATTCCAGGATATACTGAGTAAGCTTCATTTGTGATGCCTTTATTTCAGTGAGCTGAGGACAATATGTAACTCTAATCACAGAAAAAAGAAACAAACCAGTTTTATACCTGATCATATTAGAATGCAAACATAACTACATAGATCTGACTTTTTCTAGCCCACCTGCCCTTAAACTGGCATTGTCAGACATGTTCTCTTTAATCTGTTTAAATACTTTTCTTGAGTAGAAGCAGTTATGAGATTGAGCAATTAATTAAATGAGCACTTAATCAAGCCCAGTAGGGGAGCAAGCTTTCTGAATATAATTTCAGAAAATGCCAGATGAAGAATTATTCCAATAATACTTTGTCTCAGGCAAAAATATTTAATCTCCTAAGAGAAAGGCAATTCTCATCACAATATTACTATAATATACTGTGTAAGAAAAACATTACCAATGTTTTAGTTTGTGCATAGTTATCCCTCTACAAAGTGTGTGCATTCAAAAAATGAGCAAGCGAATTATAATGTGTGGAAAACAACCATTTGAGAGACTTTTTCAAAAGAGGCGACAACTACATACAGCATACAGTTTTGCCTATCACAGTGGGTAGGGTTTATGCGTCATCTTTAACTAAGCTTCCAATAGCTTGCAAAACAGCTAAGATGGAATCCAGTCAGTCTAATGTCACACACAGTCTAATGTCACACACATCAGGAAAGAATTTTACAACAGAAATAAGCAAGCATCCCATTGCTATCCAAAAGGTCACATCTTCCTTCCTCCCTTTAGGCTCACGGGTGCCATTCTCTCGTTCAGAACATGTAGCTTTGACTTTAACAAATACTCACCTGCATGGCCGCAAGAACTTCTGGATCACTGAGAATCTCGTTGAGACCTGGCATACCTGCCATTCCTGGCATGCCTCCAGCCCCAGGAAAGCCCCCTGAAAATCCCACACAAGAAAAATGCATGATGAAAAATGTTCAACTCACCTATACAGTAATTATGTACACTGAGATCAAGACATACTTGCCACAGACATACTGCCCTTGCCATATCTCTAAAGCCATGTCTTCTATAGGGCTATAGCTGGTCCACTCAATGGAAGGCAGAGTCTTCACCTTCTCTTTCTGTTAAGACCTACATGTTATTTCATCCATGTTTTTAACCCAATTGAATAGGAGGCTTGTAGTGAGTACAGTTCTTTTCCTAGTTAACTTAAATGAGGTAGGCCTCAAGCTCAGGAACATAAGGAGTTTGAATGCCTGGGGTGAAAAATTTAGGGCAGAAGCAGCTCAGTATTACATCCCAGGCACATTCCACATTTGGCAAGAACTTTAGGTTTTGAAAATTTGTACCACCAATGGGAAGAAACTCCAACTAAACACCAAGAAAAATATCCCTGAAGCAAAATGCTTGAGGTTCTCTTACAGAATTCCTATTCTGCAGCTTCCCCAAGTGTGCTGAGCATGACACATAGGGTCTCTATCTGGCTGCTAATCCCGCTGAAGCACACACACAGCCTAACTCCCAACTACATCTCAGTCTTCAAGAGCATCAGTATTTTGTTTCTCCTCAGCTCATTGTTTAACATGGAAAGCCTGGTTTTTGTAAAGTTGTCAAGGATAACTTTTCTATAAGGTAATCTGCATTACCCCCTTTAAAAAACTATTGTGTTAACAGTAGCTTGCAACCAGTACAGATTTCCCTTGTGTTCAATCCGAATTTTCAACTTTACACTACTGTTCTTAAGCAGAATGGATTCAAGGTACCCTGGGTAATTTAGAAAACATTTTTATACTCATTTTTAGACATCTTATCAAGCTAATTCTGCTTCTTTTGTTTTCCCAGACCTAAATCCTTCCATTCTGTTATCCTTTAATTACTGATTTCTGTCTTCCCTCTACTTGCTACACAGCATCAATCTCTTCAAGAGAAAGAATCCCATCCCTCTTACCACTAGTGCTCCAAGAGTTATTTGTACACAAGTTCTAAACTTCACATAAGATTTTTCTGTCTTGAGAACAAATGTGATAAAACTGCAGTTATAATACTCCATATGGAAACAGCCACCTCTACCTCAAGTATTGATGCTGAAAAGTAAAATACCTGGGAATCCACCTGGGAAGCCACCAAACTGAGCTCCTCCTGCCTGTCGTCTTGCTTCTTCCTCCTGCAGATGAAAGCACATCATTCCACACAAAACAATGGAACTGCAGCCTGTTTTCTACTGCTCAACTAGGTTTAGGAAAAAAAAAATAGCTGAGACTGTTTCAGGCAGATACGCTGTCACAAGAAACAAAGCACTCTATCTTCAAAACCACTGACAGGAAATTGCTCTGTCTATTCTTAATTTTGTACACGACTGCAGGTTAGTTATGCAGGGTATGCTACTACTGAATACGAACTGTACCATTTGTTTTAGCTCCCCAACTGTATTTTTAGAACTCCCACCCCGCACATATTAAAATACATCATTAAAGGACAAAAAAAAAAAAAAAAAAGAAAAGCCAACTGTGCCAGGAATTGAGGAAGAGAAGCAAAGTATTATTCTGAATTTAAAACCTCCCACCTTGAGAAACATAAGTACTTTAAGTGAAAAAATACTCTGTAATAGTCATAAAATAACTGACTTCTTGAAATACAGGCTTAGTAGAGATCCCAGAGACTGTTTTTGTCACAAGCAATAAAACCAGATGAACTCAAATACCTTCTTCTCCAGATTTCATTATTAGTTAAGTAACCAAGCCAAAAACTCTCTCTCTAAAATTTAAAACTTACATTTAAATTATTTTTCCTCTGTAATTAATTTTAACCAAAATGAACACTCTCAAAATTATTAAGAAATATTAAAGAAATAAAAAGAATATTCACCCGTTGTGCTTTCTCATGCTCCTCCCGTGCCTTCTTCACTCTTTCTATTCTTTCCTTGATTTCCTTTTCTTCACGCTTCCGCTCATATTTTCGTCGATGTTCTGCAATTTTCTGAGCCTATCACAATGGAATACCAGGAGTTCCTACACATTTCTAACATATCAGACAATGTATTTCAATACAAAACACTCGTAAGCATAATCAACTCGTTCTACTAGTTCTTAAAACTAAGATCTGATTTCGCATCCTAAAAGTCTCGTTTTAGGAGTCATTTGCTACTTCTTTCCCATGGCAGTCAGTCAGTCATTATTGTCTACTCAAGACCGACTGGATTCACCAGAACATGCACTCTTAGCATTATTTTTTTGCAGTCGTTTCAGGATTTGTGTCATCATTAGAACTGGAACATGTTATCATTCCATGTCCTTTTATGGTTTTATGCTGAAATATTGATTTCTCTGAGGCTAAAACCAGCATCTGCCCTGGAAAAGGGCACAATAGGTAGTGTAATTCCCACTGCACACACACACACACTTTCTAGATAGTGTTATCACTGTTTCAGATACCTCTGCAGCATGTACTGATCAACACAAGCAGACCAAAGAATTCCTCAACCAAACCAAGAATGGGCTGGTGGGGAGGAAGTTTGTTTCCTTTAACTTGCTTGTTCCTCAGGTGTATTCAATCTATAGTCCCAGCAAAAGAGGAATGAACTTCCCAAGGCTCCTCACTCAGGGCTCCTTGTAACAACAGAATTAACTGCAGCACTGCTTTCCTCAAAACAGAACGCATCCTTAGAAATAATTGCAAAAATGGTTCATGGTTTCAGATATAGTGTATGATGGTAACTCTGTAACATTCCCGTAACTAAAAAACACATAGCAAAATCTGGGTGCAAGAACAAAGATACTACTAAGACAATGGATACTCTTGCATTCTTTTAGAATACCCTTTAAAGAAAAAGATTACTTTTTAAGTAGCAGAGCTTTGATACAACTTATTTTAGCTAGGAGACACTCATTTCCTACTACATTCCTGAAGTGCATCTGCCAGAGAAAGCATGCTGGAAGAAGCAGGAATAATAGAGTGAGTGCAGTACCTGCTATCATATCGTGATGTCACTGACATTTAATGGCTCTTTAAGAGAGAGGTAAGTGTTCTGTTTTCTTTTTAATGAAGCATAAAGACTTTCCAAATTTTAGATTTTTGTTATTACTAAGTATTTCTCAAAATGAATTAAGTATTTTTAGAATTTGACTTATAGCTGAAAGTGCTACAAAGTAAAAAATTCTAGGAAAGCTTGAAGTGAAAAAATTAGATGAATGCATCAATTTCACATACTAAAGATTTTGAAAGTCACCCATGAAAAGATCCTATGTTTTTCCTAGAGCTACATACACAAATTCTCATGCAATTACCAACTACACATCCATGTATCCGATGCTCACTCTGCTGCTTCTGTGCTCAAGCAGATTAACAGGGAAAGAAAAGGTTCCCCCTCAGCCAAGAATTAAGTATTACTTTTTATGAAAACCAGCTGAGACCTAGGACCTAACTATATTAACCACAAATCAATAGTCTCCAAAACAGAAGACTAACAGGTTGTAAAATGGTTTCCACTGTCATTTTGCTGGAGACAGAAAAGATATGGTAGAAAAACTGAAAGATTAAGTTATTAGACACAGGAATATTTATGCATGTGGGGGTTTAAGCTTGACTGGATGCCAGATGCTCACTAAGCTGCTCTATCACTCTCGCCTCCTCAACAGGACAAGAAGAGAAAATAAGATGAAGAAGCTCTTAGCTTGAGACAAAGAAAGTATTACTCACCCACTACCATCATGGGCAAAACAGACTCAGCCTGGGGAGGATTTTTTAATTTATTGCCATTAAAAACGGAGGACAATGATGAGAAACAAAACTAAAGCCACCTTCTTCCAGAAGCTCAGCTTTACTGCTTCATTCCCCACTCTTCCACCCTGAAGAGCACAGTGGGATGGGGACTGTCATCAGTTCATAACACTGAACTTATGCCACTCCTTCCTTCTCACACCTTTTTCCTGCCCCAGCGTGTCTGCCTCACAGGGTACACTGCTTCACAAATTGCTCCAGTGTGACTGTCCCCACAAGGTACAGTGCTTAAACAACGACCTGTTCCACCAGGGGTCCCCTATGAGCTGCAAGCTCCTGCCAGAAAACCAGCTTCTTTGTAGGCTTCTCTCCACAGGCTGCAGTTTCTGACAGGAGCCAGAGGACTCTCCATGAGCTGCGGCTTTCTTCAGGGCAGATCCACTTCCTGTCATGGGATCCTTCATGGGCTGCAGGGTAGATCTGCCCCACTGGATTTGCTCCATGGGCTCAAGAAGGACAACCCACTTAACCGTGGCCTTCTCCATTGGCTGCAGGGGAATCTCTGCTCCCATGCCTAGCACACCTCCTCCCACTTCCTTCTTCACTGATCTTGGTATCTCTGAGGGGTTGCTTCTCTCATATTTTTCCTCTTTATTGCCGTCCCTCTCACAGCTGCTACACTGCATTTTTTAACCGTTTCTTAAATATGTTATCACAGAAGCACCACTGGCATCACTGACTTTGGCACTGGCTGGAATTGGCTCCCTCTGACAAAAGGGGCAGCCTCAGGTCTCTCTTTACAAGAGGCCAGCCCTGAAGTCTTCACCTTCCCCCAAACTTCCTATATAAATCAAATAGAATGTAACAGCTGCCATCTGTGATGTGTCAATCACTTTGAAGGAACAGGCAAAACCATGAAAAAGCAAGCCTGCTTTCTTTTACAGAAGTTATCTCCTTAGAAGAAGTTACAGAAGTTTCTCCTTAGAAGATTGCTGGGGTCAGCCAGGGGAGAACAGCTGAAAACTAGCTGTGCAGAGCTGAGGCTGCCCTCACTGGACTGAATAACGAAAGTAGAAAGCACAGGAAAATGCTTCCTTCAGAAAATGTGCTTAAGGTCAAAGCTTTGATCAACTCAGAAAAATCTGGGGGGAAAAACCAATTATCAGCTATCTCCAGCTCTTCTGAAGATTTTTAGTCTAGATTCTAAAATACCTGGCAAACTTCAATTGCTTCAGATTCTTCTGTTAAAATTTTAAAAAGGAATGTATTTCATATTTCTGTTACATGCCCAGCCCCACACATTCAGTTTTTCTACACACAGCCATAAACAGCTGTTACTAAAGACAGAAGTATTTATAAACTCAGTCTGAAGTGTCAGAAGACATATAAACGCGTTTCTTCCAGACAATGCCTGTTGAAGAATATGAAGGCAACTATGTCACTCAAATACAGGAAAGATCCAACATTCCTACCCACTTACTCTTGGCTGCACCTCCTTCAGCATGGCACTTGCATCTTCATCATAATCCAGTTTACAAGCTAATGCAAGATCATGAGCAGCCTCCTCCCAGTGACCAAGAAGTCTGGAATTCAGAAGACACCAACAGTCACAAGGAAAAACTGAACACTTGCAAGTCTTCAAAACATTTAATCATGCATCACTCAGAAATTCTACCTAGAGCTACAATGATTTACAGAAATAATCATGGTGTTTCCTTCAAGCTGCACACTACAATACCGTTTGAGGACACTTGCTTGTTTGCTTCATATCTGTCCTAGGGTGACTATGTATCCCCAAATCGTCTGTTCTGTACCTTTAAGACTGGTTCTGAGAGTGAGCAGGGAAAGAAGAAGCGCGCAGTTTGTTTTGAGAAACAAACTCACTCCTCTGAATCTGCTCTCGTCCTTGGGACTGTGTGGTTACTTTTTTTTTCCTTCGTCGGATGCACGGAGGGCAGCCAGAGAGAGTTTTTTTTCCCCTTTGTTAGTCTAGCTAGCTGAGGCAAAGAAGCTTTCCTGGACTGTTTTTTTTTTTTTACTATTTTATTTTTCTTTGGGACTGTTTGGGTCTGCTCTGGACTGAAAAGCCCGGAGGAGCACCGGGATCTTGCACCCGTGGCCCACCGGGCCGGGACTCGGCATCTTCCAGCACTGAAGGGACTGATAAACAGACTCCTGGCACAGACTCTCAGTTTTGCCATCTCTCTTCGGAGCAGCAAGAGGTTTTATTGTTTCACATTATTATTATTGTTATTATTATTAATCATTCTTTATACTTGTGGGCATTTTGTTTGTTAAATAAATAAGGCTTTTTCCACTCTTCTCTGAGGGAATTATTTCCCTGGACCGGCTGGGGGGAAGGGCTGTTAGGATTCGCTTTTCAGAGGAACCCCATTCGGAGATTTCCTCCCAAATTTGCCCTAAATCAAGACAATATCCTTACAGTAACAATGAATAAAAAACTCTCCATGAGATCATGTCATTGTCTGCTGTGAAGAATGATTTAACAGGGAGAAGGTACCCTAGCTAAACTCATGAAGCACTACTACCACCGCAGGCTTAAGTGGACCCTCTTGCTCAGCACTCAAACCTCATGACTTGGATGCACCATGTCTTAATTAAAGCGGTCATGTAAGCCTCATACGCTTGGTAATTAAAATTTTAAGCAAATGGTGGTATTACTAAATGGTCAAAGCACTTCTGCTCACAAACAGAGGTATTAATGCAAACTATTCTCTAGTCTTCCCACACTTAGGCTTCACATTGTAAATGAAAACTGCAGACACTAACAAACAACACTCTAAACACTGTCTAAAACACTTTTTTAAAAGTTATATTAGCATTTACTTCTTCCACTTTTATATAAACTGAAAGAATTGTCACCTTTTTCTTGATTTATTGCTATTAAAAAAAAAGTTGAACTGTAGTTGGCAGAATGCCTAACACCATTTTAAAAAATTACATTGTTTGCTTAATAACATTTCTCAGTTGCAACAAATGGTTCCCTAATAATCAGGTATTTAAATTTACTATGTAAAAGAGCTCCAGGGTCTAAGGAAAAAGGACAGCAGAGAAACGTTCAAGAATTATAGGTCAGTAAAAAAAAAAAACAACCCAACAAACTAAGTGAAAACAAAAAACCTTCAAATAAATAAAACAAGCAGTCCTAGATCTCATAATCTTTACCCAATGATAAGAAATGTTATTCAGAAAAACAGTAAGTCTTTAGAAGATGAGAGACAGAAGAAGTGTGGGGAGGCTGAGGGGACAGTATCAAGAGGACTACTCAGAAATTGCCATCAACAAATCACCATCATCCTTATTCTCTAAGCCACAAACTCAGCACAATGGTTTCTTGGCTCACAGCTACTGTTCTCAGGTATAAGACAAACATTTCAGAGGCACAGAGAAGAGAATGTATGAACAAAACTACTCCCTCCACGTAAAAGTAATATCAAGTACAGGTGCAGTTCATTACCTATGTGCTTTCCCCCTCCACTTATAGGTCTGTGCTGAGTCAGGATTAATCTTGATGGCTCTGTCACAATCTCTAATAGCAGCATTTGGCTTCTGCAGTTTCACAAAAACACTGTGGGAACAAGAACATTTATACACATTGAAATACCAAGTTACTAACTTAAGTTGGAAATAATTTCGGATTACTAACAGGCAAGCTAATGAGATAATGCATTTGAAGAGCTGCGTTCAAAAAGATTTCATAGTAACATAGATAACGAAGTTGCTAAAATTTAGTCTCACCCTCCCAGCATTGTAGGTGTGTCACCCTGATCTTTTTCAGCCTTCTGATGTTTGCATTTTTTTAGTGGAGTTTCTCACGGACTTTTAGGTAAACAAAGTGATTGTTTATCATTCCTCCCTTGATGGACTTCCAGTCTGACCAGTGTGGTTAGAGAGGTGTCAACCTCGTTTGTCCAATCCGTAGTCATTGTCCAAAACCTATATAAATCGGAAAATAAACCGCCCTCCTTTTTTGCTCTGCCAACTGACTGCGTGCGCGTCTTTCATTTCGTGTCTGTCTAGCGACACGAAATGAAAGATATGTGAGGTGAGTCATGAACAAGAACTGAAAGCATTCATTGTTCAGACTCAAGCCTTGCCAGCAAGAATAACTTCAGTACAGAAGATACACAAATGCAAAGGACAGTTCAGCCCCAAGGTGCCTGGGGTCTCTGGTCAACGGCAACCAGAAATTTGAACAAAACAACAATAACATTCGGTGTGCCATATTGCAGTCTTTAACACGGTAAGACAAAGAAAGCATGAGGAGTTACACAGGCTACAAGGATCAACAGCTAGAGTCATGAGGAAAAGGAGGTAGGAGATGAGTCATCAAAATCAAAAGCAACAAAACAAACACAAACTATGCAAGAAACCCCAATCCCTTGTCAGTTAAATGTAAAAGCTGAAAATTTTACAACACACAAGCATATCAGACTAACTAGCAGAGTAGTACTTTAGGAGGTTCAAGTAACTAAAATTAAGTCTCTTAAGGACACATTAAAAAACATTCCTGAATTGACAAAAGTATTCAATTCAACATATTCCACATCAGAACATCTACATCTAGTTCTACATCTCCCTTTTACGTGTATTTGAAAACAGTTTATCAACAATTCCTGTAAGTGACTTCATTATTAAGGCTTCTAATAAAGCAAGCACAAAGTCACACATTGTCTTCTAGGAACAAACAGATGGACAGGGTGTCAGGGAAGTGTCCCAAAGCTACACTTCATCAATGAGAGCCATTCCAATGCTGATGGCGCCACAAAGCCCCTAGTCTCTCAAACACACAAACCCCCCAGAACCAAAACCATGGATTACTCCTAGCACTTCATCAGCATGGCAAGTTTTACAATATCCTAATATATTATTCATTTCTTTCTACAACAGACCAAATTGAGGGAACTTTTAAACTTCTCCTTATATTCTTATTTTTCATTGCTACACCCAGTCCTGAGAAGAGAGGACACTGTAAGAGACTTTAAAAATACTGTTACGATAGCAACAGTGTATTAAGGTACACAGGTGGTGTTACATGCAAAAACTTTGATATGGAAAGGAAAAAACCAGCAAGGCAAGTATCAGTCAAGATGTACTACAATGGAACAGTATTTTGTATTACAAAGGACACTGATTCATCTTACGAAAATTTAAGTTCTCTTTGAATAAAACTTTGCTATCAGAAAGATCCACTAAATTATCAAATCGTCCATGATTAGTGGTCTTTTGTGTAAGAACAGAAAAAAAAAATCTGCTTCTGCAACCCATACTTGTCAAGCCTTCCTGAAGAATCAGGAACAAAAAGGTGTTTGTGCGTTATGAATTCAGAAAGTTCCCAATGCAACATCTGCAGTCTGGTAGATGTAAGTCACAGTAAGGTGGACAGAGAATGGGCTGAGATACAGATGTGTCCTGTTCAAACATAAGACTGTTGAACAGAACCTGGTCTACTAACCAATTCATTTAGCAGGTACAACAGGGAGAGAATTCACAGGATTCTTAACTAAGTTTGCATCTATACAGAGTATCATTTCAATCATCATCTTAATCCCACAACACACTTCAGATTTTACAAGTGTTTGTAACCCAGCATTATTCTACCTCAACATACCAAAAGCACTATTGTTGAGGAATACTTTCAGTGCAGGTAGCTCCAGGTGCAGATGCAGTGTCAGCTGAAGACTGAACTCTGGGTGGTGAGTGCCTCAGGCAAGAACCAGTGTCAACGTTTGCACAGTGACCTGTGGCCCAACCAGGTGACTGGACATTCTCAGACACCGCAGGAGCCCACGACCCCAGACTTTCACAAGCACAAGACTGTGAAGGTATGAAAGCCCAGGGCTTCCTTTGTTTGGAATCCCTCCTCAGAGGCACCAGCTAGAGCTGTTATTTTGTTATTGCACCATGATTAAATTATTTTAAGGATCCAGATGTCTGAGAGTCTGCTGCAGGAAACCCAGGGTCAAGACAGTAAGGAAGCCTGATCTGACTGTGTGAGTGTGGGGGGTGTAGCTGCAAAGGCACTTCAGTCTCAACTCAGGTAGTTCAAGTCTGACTGCCGGGGTGCCCCCTGGAAGGTCAGACAGGAAAGTATCCTTAATGTTACCACAATGCGTTTTAAAACATCATTCTGTTATTTACTTTATTACCAAAATTCTTTATATGGCTGCTACAGCAAATTTGGTGAGTCAAATAGAAGAGAAACTGCCTGAAATGAGCGCTACCCTTTCCCTCCTGTGGTTTCAAGTTTACACAGATCCTCAAGTTGCCCTATATTTAGGCTCCCTAAGGAAAATAACAAAACAGACAAAAACATAAATCACTAGTTTATGACTCACCTTGCCCTCTTGGCATACAAGATGGCCAAACATGGATTCAGTTTGATAGCATCTGTGAACAAGTCAACAGCCTTCTGAAGGTCCCCTAAATGTAAGTACCAGTGAAGTTTCAATGATTATGTAATGAAATTACATCTGAATTCCCAAACCTGCCTTACACAGGGTGACGTGCCTAGACTCTTCCTAGAGAGAACATTATCAACAAAGAAAAATCACTTTCTCCCTCTTGCTGTTACTGAAGTACAAACTCTAAAATTAATGGCTGAGGAGAAGAGATACTTTTCCCAGTTAAACTTGTATGTTTAACTTTAAATGCAATCAAATAGAATGTCACATCTTTATTATACACCTTTTCAATGCATTAAGACAAACCACTGAGACACTGATTATAATATGGAAGGAATTACTATAATGATCAATTTGTAATTAAGATGCTGCAGTACCTTATTCCCCCTTTCCACCTTTCCCTAAATTATGGCTACATTGGAAAAACGGTACTTGAAGAAGCTTCCATGCTCTAGATCATTTTGGATATCCAACACAAAGTATGTTTTCTCCTCCTCTAAAGCATTCAAAATGGTCCAAGATATTCACCTTCATTTTTCTAATAGGAGAACCAAAAATAATGTCCTTAAATAAGTATAAAAAACAATATATCACCTTCACTGAGAGCATTTATTGCTTCAGTCTTCTTTTCATTAGCTTGATCTGCCATCTCTTCAGTTACCTAACAAAATAAAATGAAAAACACACAAAAACCCCAGAAGCTGTAGAGTCCAGGCCAGAATTACCACACTAAGACCTTGCCAAAGGATAAAGTGCTTCAATTGTCCAATTCTGGAACCTTAATTTTATTTTGCATTTAAATAATAGTTAAAAAACCCCTACAAAACCTTTGCTTTCAGCTTGAAGACATTAGTCAACATTATTTTTAGCTATAAAACACTTGAAAGCTAAGTTGAATAATGGGAGAATTCCACATATCTAGTTAGCATGGGTGTTTTGATAAAACTTCTTTGGCACTCTTTGACCTGATCTTCCACATGGAACTTTTTGTTTGACTCTAACCTTGAATAAGAAAAGAATGTTATTTTAAGCCAGCAAGTTTTCTGTTTAGAAGAAAAAGAGCAAAAAAACAGCTGGCTACACAGACAATAGAGTATTCATCCTCCCTCAGCTGCTATCCTTGATGACACTCAAACCCTCCTATCTTTCCTACTGCCATATTGAAAATATTTTGCTTACCTCCACATTTTCATCTCCCATTTCTTGATGGTCATCATTGTCTGGTTCAATCACTCCCTCATTATCAATTTCTGGGGGAAAAATAAAAAGGAAGACTAAGCTCCATCTACAGAGACAGGATTTTCAGAATCATTTTCACATTGGCAAAATGTAATCAAGTTGCTACTTTCCCCACCTAAGTCGCTCTCTTCACTTTCTGGTTCAGGTGATTTAACCGGCTCCTCTGGGTGTTCCTCTGCTTTGTCCTGAGAGAGACATGTATTTGTAAGCACATATTATTTCTGACTGATGCTCTATTTCTGCTCTCATAAATAAAAATGTATTAGAAAAATCAGATTCTGATACAGCTGAACCATTTTACCTAAGATACTAGTCTCCTTTTCTCCCCTTTCAGATTAAGCCTATCATGTATGGAAGTATTTCAGAGCCCAAATCTGGACTCATGAACTTCTATTATTGGTAAAGCTGATCCTTCAAATTTTGTAATTCAATAACCAAAACCAAATAATCCAAATAACATCCAATTCAGATCCAGTTTTCTCTGGATCAAAAATTCTCTCAATTTAATACCATTAAGCTAAGGTCCTTTAACAGGGAACAATAAGCTGATGACAGTGATTTAAATATTGTTTTCATCTTCCAAGGTCTGAGCTTGTTGCCACTTCTACATACCTAGAGTATTTTTTCAAAAATTTCAAACATTTTCTTATTGACTTCTAACTAAGTTTCATCTGAATCCCATAACTTAGCACATCCAGTCTATTATCAGATACAAGCCACTTGTCTTCATACTTAGTGCCACAGACTACATTCAGTATATACACACAATCCCTCCATATTGCTCTAACTAGACAGTAATTCCAACATCCACTATCTTGTTGAAAAAATTAAAAAACATCTTTTTTCCAAAAGAATTTCAAACTTGAAAAAATCCTGATATAAATATCTACAAGGCAAATTTATTTTCTTCCTTAAAATAAACCAACAAATGCCAACATCTTCCACAATACTGCCTTAAAAATTTGATAGTTCAACTGATCATTTCACTACTTATCATGCTCATTAATACTTCTTCTCATGAAAAGATAATTTAATCCACTAATGATGAGAGAAATGGTTTATAAACAGACTAGAAAACAAAACAAAACAAAAGAAATCAAGATGCTGTATGGCATTTGCATTGCAGAGAACATCAGGCATTCAGGATTAGAGAAATGGAGCATAATAACACTTGAAATGAACTAAGAAGCCATCTGTAACAAGTCATCTACAACACACAGTGGGCAGGCTTCAGACTGAAATCTCACATTCAGGCTCCCCCTCTGAGAAAACTGACAGCAAACTTGCCCCTTCTGCTGCTCAGTAATTTTGCCAGCATCAATTTTCAGTAATAAATTCTTCATATCTCACCTTACTTGTCTCCTCCATGGAGGCATTGGCTGGAGCAGGTGGTATTGTGCCTCCCATACTTTTCAGCAAAACAGCGAAAGGACAAAACAAAACAGTAAGATTATCAAAACAGTGGTATGTATTTTACTGATTCAAATGCTGGTAATCTCATCTTTTTGTTGTAACAGAAAACATGATGATCCATTTCACTGTGAAAGCAGCAAATAAGAGTACACATCCCCTCACACTTTTCTCAGTGTAGTGCAATGCACACTTGTCTGTTGTACAGCTCCACTGAGACTCGTACTCACTCGCATCACCCTTCACCCATCCACCCTTTCTCACAAGTGAAAGCTGACTTGTGACTCAAATGGATTTTGTCCTTTAAATGTAACTTATGTTTGAATCAAAACTAGATATTATGATTATAGTTATAACTAAAATTAGAATTATTTATTTGAACAGAGGTCCAACAATTAAAGAGAACAGCCTAAAATGCCTACGCAATTAAAAAGAAACTGCTTCCTAGAAAAAAAAAAAAATTTCTCTTACATGTTGCAATATTCCTGCCTCTTTTGCCACAATTAAGGACCATTCTTGGTGGAGACAGCATTCTGTCAATATACAATAAACTTCCACATGCTACTGACTTTGATTAGCAGCCAGGAATAAGCAGAGGCTGAACTCTCCAGCTGTTAGATAGAACATCTAACCATAACTATGACAGCACGCCACAAGGAATACCATTCCCAGCAATCCCCTGCCCCACATTTCCACTTACTGACAGTTTTCAATAAAAATGTTTTCATGAGCTCAACAACAAACTCCTCAGGGCTCTACGCAACTGGTTAGAGGGGATGCAGGGGACGGAAGGAGATGGGTAAACAGGGCTGCCCAGGAGGAATTGGAAGGACTATCTGCTTCCAGGAATTAGTGCAACATAAAACTGTATCCCAAGGATGAGAAGTTATAGCTTCTAAAGTCAAGCTACGGCAGTCCATTATCCCCTTTCCTCTCTCCTGTCAGCAGCACCTCAAGAGTCAGGCCTCAAACTGGCTGAAAACAAACCTGAATGAGGTAGAATAGGACAGGGATAGGGATGAATTGGGGAAGAAAGGGTAGGAGTTGGAGAAGGAGTCAACAGGATTGACAGGTCTTGGTACAAGGCGCTGCAGCAAAAGGCAAGCAAACAGCACTAAACTACTTCCCATTTGCAAGGAAAAACTATCAAAAAAACCCCAAAACCAACCAACAAGTGACAAACTCAGCATGCTCTGAAGCTATTTCATCAATCTCTA
The DNA here is from genome assembly GCA_024734555.1 of Trochalopteron elliotii. Taxonomy (NCBI): domain Eukaryota; kingdom Metazoa; phylum Chordata; class Aves; order Passeriformes; family Leiothrichidae; genus Trochalopteron; species Trochalopteron elliotii. The sequence goes on from JANPWX010000111.1 coordinate 3,955,317, forward strand.
TGCATCTCCAGGATGTTGACATTACTTGATCAAAGTGATACTGCAAGGACTAAACAACTGCAGTCTGAGAAATCATTATCCAACCAGGCAGAAAACACGGAACACGAATTAACTGTTCCTCCTAAATTTTTGCCCTCACAGGCTGACAATAGAACACATAACTCTTATTAGTCTCTAAAAACCAAGGGGAGGACTACAGGGACCATCTAGTGAAGCCTTGGAACTTTACTTCTGCATAAAGGAAACTACAAATTACAAAGCATTTTAGCAGAGCTAATATACATGGAACTAGCTGGTTTTAAGTCTGAAACCTTAAATCACCACAAGACTGAAACAACTTAAATCAGTCTCCTCTGTTCTCTTCATAACCCTCTGAAAACTATGCAAATCTAGTTCAATTTGGGAAACGTTTACTAATACATATGCATGTCTTATAATATGCTATTTCACAAACTGCCAAGGCTAAACAGTTTCACTCACAGTACTTGAAAATATTTTTGCTATCCTGGTAATCTCTATTTAAACTACAGTTATAATCCCAGAATAACTCAAAAGCAAATTACTCTAAATTCTCTTAACCCAGTATTTGATAACAATGACTGAATACACAGCAGGGATATATGTAAAGTATTAAACCTCAGCAGTATATGGAAACACAAGACGCTTTTGTAGGGAAAAGCAGGTACAGAGACACAGGAAAAGCACAGACACACACAGGACACACAAAGAGTTTAGAGTATGTGATGCCTGTAACAACTGGGAGTTGTCAGGACTCCAGTGCAACAGTGACTGCACATTTCCACTCATCACTGCCATGAAGTGTCATATTTATCACTTGTTGAAAGAACTGCAAATGTGATTTCTGCCACTACTTTTATTATTGACAGCAAAATTATTGTTAGAGAGAAATTGGATTACCATGAATTCAAAAGGGTAAAAAGCTATCTGAACAAAACAACAACAAAAAAGGCAGAAAGCCTTATTAATCAATTAGGGATTCTGTGTTTTAAGGACTGCTCTTGTTCTTTGTTCAATTGCTGGGTTTTGAAATGTGTTTCTTTTAATGACTCATTTCATATTAATTCAAGTAAAACATTTGTATTTTTACACAATTACGAGAAAATGGGCTTGATAAAAGGAATGTCAAAACACTTTCCAAGCACACTCATGCACTACCCTATGCTTTCTCTACAAAGAGCATCGATATAGAAATTAAATACAACAGCTAGGCAGAATAAGGGTTAGAAAACAACAAGTGCATGAAAACAGGTAAGACTTAACGTTACTGATGCAATATTAACAGCTAATCAGAAAGCATCCCATTCTGGCTTCATGAGTAGTTAGCATAATTAAAATTATCACTAGGTTTAAGGAAAAAATATATCAAAGAAATTAGCAGAATTTTAGTATAATTTAGTCATTATTCTAATCACTCACAACACTACCTAGGTAAACAAACCTATGTCATTCAGACTAAGACAGTAAGGCAGACAGATATAAGAGCTTTCAAGTTTATTTCCATCTGGAGGCAGGCCATGCTGTTTGAAGCAGTTTCCAAAGAATGATCAGACCCAATAATGCACTTAACAGTTCTATTGCATAGAGTACTATTATGTAAAGGCAGAGGGAAATCCACCAGAATTCCAGACAGTTTTGCATGGTAAGTAATTTGGGTACCACTACCACCATCCAAGTATATTACTTAGGCAAATATTTAACTCAAATAGGTGAAGAAAACCAGAAAACTTGGAGAGCTGTAGGAGGTTCTGCTCTGAAGTATTTTTTAACTTTTGAGATAAAGACATTCAGTGAAGATTTTACATGCAAAAAAACCCATTCCATGGCTCTAAATGTAATTACTGTATTTCTACGACAAGCAGCAAATACAAATTCTAAAAATTAATCTGGAAATTATATCCCTTCTCATTAACATGGAGAAAGTCAGATCCTTCCATTCATCTTTCAATTCCCTAACACTTTCTTTGGCAAAAAGAAATCAGTGGTCTTCCTCTCCCTCTTAAAGCAGTGTAGAGCGGTTTCCCCAGGAAAAAAGAGAACCCTGGTAAAATGCCTTGGGAAACCCCATTCGTAGTGCCATTAAAAAAAAGCTGATTGACATGCTCTCTATGCGAATTGCTACCAGCAAGTTCTCAGTTCTCTGTGTTACCATAAGCTGATTTTTGGTGATAAAAGAATTTTAATATTTTTAATCGCTGTCCCCCATTGGAACCTTCCCTAAGACCACACCTTAACTCCCCACCCACAGCAGGGTGCATAAGTACCTCTGTCTAACCCAAAATTCCACCTTTGACCTCGTGCCTTTTGCCCCTTGTTACTGCCTTGATCGGTTCGGTCCAATACAGTGGATGCCTTATTGTTTGTTATTTTTGTATTATTAAAACTACTTTTCCCACAACTGGCTCAAAGCTGTCTCTCTCCGCACTCAAGCCACCGTCGGGCTGAGCCCCAAGGAAACTCAAAGGGGTCTGACAGACTGGGCCAGATCCCATGAAGTTTTAAAGTAGTCTGTCCACACCTTCATATGTATGCAACAGAAGTACTGGAAGAAACCTAGGGTAAGGCACTGAAGTATTTTATGCATAGCAAAAGGAATAAAGACCTGCAGTAGGATGACACAGACATCGATCTCCTTCCTAGGCAGAGGTATATTACTGTCAGGACTGCAAAGCCAAGTTCAGTTAAATACCAGTGGTTTTACCACCACAATATTATTCAGATGTGTAAAAAATTTGAATATCACTGTAAAAAACCATGAATAAAAACTTCATTATAACTATGTTCGTTATAAGACATATTGTGAAATGCCAGTATTTACTGAATGTATGTACATATATATATCTATACACACAAAACCCTGCTAATTAACACAAATTTTCTAAACCAAATCCCAGTTTGTCACTAGATAAAAATCTTTCAAATTCTCTTTGCTTAACATGTGCATCTGAACATATGTCCCTCAATTCTCAAGAGTTTTTTATCACAGCAGACATAAAAGCCAAGCAGAGGCACCGTACCTAAACACAGGGGTTCTGTGGGTTCTCTGCCAGCAGCAAAGAATCCCAAACCTTCCAGCCTCGTGCTTCTGGGTGCTCAGGGTGGAAGTCAAAGAGAATTTTTATTTGTGAAGCACCTGTTACGGCAGGCCCCGCTCACACAGAGTACGTGCAGCGTAAAGAGCGGGTACCTCAATGGTTCACAGGGAGCGGAGAATTCGACTACCTTTGAGACATTTAACTTCAAAGAGCAAAACACGCTTTGGACAGGAACTGTATCTGCCAGGTATTTTGATCTTTTGGGTACCAGGATGTAAATAACCGCCACTCACCTCCCCACAAACTCGGCTCCCTTTTAAGACAGGCTAGCCAACTCTGCTGCGCAATGCGAGAATTAGCTCAGTATTACTCGGGGGCTTTCCAAGAGAGATGGCCGGGGGAGCAGGCTTTTTGCAATGGGAATAGCCAGCGTTAACGAAACAAAACGAAAAATTAACAAGTCTTTTTACCGCGCCAGGAGTAATCCTGGCGGGAAGAGGAGGGGAGGGCGGGAAGAGGAAGGGAGGGCGGGAAGGCCGCAGCGCCGACAGGACCGGACCCGGGGGGCGACACAGCGGGGCGACACAGCGGGGCGACACAGCGGGGCGACACAGCGGGGCGACACAGCGGGGCGACACAGCGGGGCGACACAGCGGGGCGACACAGCGGG
>JANPWX010000111.1:3959416-4041239 GCA_024734555.1 Trochalopteron elliotii
CACACCTTCACCAGGCAGACCCCCCCCTCGCCCCTCCCGGCCTCCCCCTTCTGCGGCCCTAGACCGACCTCTCCACCCACTCCCGGAGAAAGGCGAGCTCCGGGGTGTGCAGCAGGCCCGGGTTCTGCTTGCACAGCCGGACGAAGGCCCGCAGCTCACTCAGCTTGCGCGAGTCCATGGCGGCCCGGCGGCGGCCCAAGCGCGCTCGTTCCCCCGCCCACCCGCCGCAGAACCTTCCAGCCCGCCCCGCCCTCCAGAGGCCCTGCCCACAACTGATCTGGTTCCGCCCGCCATCATTGACTCTGCCCACACCAAACACTTTTCCGCCCATAAACTCCGTAAACGCGCTCACAACCGCCATCCGCTCCGTCCGTCCTACTCCATTCCGAGGCCCTGACGTCGCCCGTGGCAGTCATGGCCCCGGGCCTCCGCGGCGTGGCGGGGGCAGACGTTTTAGAAGCGGCCGCCATGGCCTAACAGCTGCGCTCCGCCCTGTGCGGCGCCGCTCCTGCCGCCAGCCCTCACCGTGGCTCGAGTTCCCCCTCGCGGGCGAGGCAGGCGGCCTCCGGGGGCTCCTAAGCCGGCATGGCGCCGCTCATTGGCGGCGGGCCGCGCGTGGTGATGGTGTCAGCGGGCGGTGCCGCAGCGCAGAGAGGTCCCGCCATGCGCCGTGTAGCCCGGCCATGTTGCGCCTCTCGAAGCAGGGGCTCTTTCTGGCGGCTCAGGGGTGGCGCGGCGCCGCAGGTCAGACACCCCTCCTCCCCCGCGGCTCCGGTAGCGACAGCTGGCTATCTCCGCTTGCAGCCCCGCTTCCGCTCCTCGGGTCGCGGGAAAGCGGCTCTCCCCAGCGGCGCAGTGGCAGCCCCGGTCAGGGCTGACTCCTAGGGAAGGACAGGCAGTAACTTGAATAATTAAGCAACGGTAGAAAGCTCCTTGCTGCCTTCAAGGTGTTGCTTTATTTAGTGTCTGCTTTGTCGTCTCGTTGCGAGCTGCCGTGTTTGTTTGCTGTGTATGTGGAGAAAAGCACCAATTTTAAACTAGACTGCAAAAAAAACCTGTAGTTAAATTTCACCGCCCGGGTATCCAGGCAGGCATCACATAGTGAATGCTTCATGTTACGACTAATAGTTGTCATGTATAAATGGTCTTCAATTAGAGGCTAATCATACTGGCTCCCACAGCAAATCCACTGTCTGTATGTTTTGCTGTAAGCCTCGGAGTCTCAGCTGCCTGAAAGGCAGATGTTTTGCTTGTGTTATCCTTGCTTATACTGGTGAAGAGTTAATAGTATTTGTTCTAAGAACAGCAGCACAAATTGGTTTTCTAGGCGCCTGGTAAGTAACATAAAGAGCAACCACTTTGCAAAACACCAAACATATGTGACTACCCTCTGACTACCCTCTGCTTCCTACAGGTCTAGATGATTTCTATTCAGGCAGAAGCACTTCTTCAGTTGCAAAAGACTGTGACTGAGAATTCTGAAGTTTTTGACAATTCATTTTTAATTTTGGATTTTGTCTCATCGTGCCTATTCCTAGCTCACAGATGCATACTTGTTGCTGTCTTTAAAAGTCACCTGCTTTGGCTGTATGTGGGTTTGGAAGTGAATACATAACTATTCAGTTTGGCTAATGCTGCTGCCATGGAAGGTCAATACATAAACAGGGACTCTTGGGTATCCTCCAGAAGGAAAAGAAAATCACATTCCTGTATAAACCTGTGTTATTTGATGGTTTCTTTGCGGCATTATTAGTAAAAAAACAACTGGAAAGGCTGGGAAAACTTTATAATTGTTCCAGATGAGAGAATTTTTTGAAGGCATAGCCAGGAAGAGGCAATATACAGGTGTGGTGCTTGGAGCCCTGTGGTGTTTGAGGGAAGCAAGGGAAGGAGAGTGCTGAGTGCCTCATAAACACCAGCTGTATCAATTGGCATGTGCAAACCAACAGAGCTTCCTTGCTTTTGTTGCTGGATTGTCAGATCTAGCATATATTTGTTTCTTTCTGTCTGTTCCATGAATATTTGATTGTCATTTGAGTTGTGTGCACATTGTTTCATAAACTACTGTGATGCACAGCAAATGGAGAAGTTAAGGAGGGATATTTTTGTCATACAAGTGAAGGAATGCTGCTAAAAGTTTGATGACTGAACTACAGTTCTGCAGTTTCCTAACTGGAAAGTTCTGGGTTTTTTTTTTACCTCGACATGGTGCATTTCTTTTCCTCTAGTTTGCAAGTCACGTGCTCTCCGAGGATTTTCCATCCAGCCTGCCCAGCAGAAGAAGATTCCAAACCGGTATTTGGGCCAGCCCAGCCCCTTTACACACCCACATCTGCTCAAACCAGGTGAGGTTTGGGCCCTGTATGAGCTAGTCATTGATATTTTCTTGTCTCTGGTTATCTGATCGTATTGATTTGTTGTATTATAGAGTTGTCTATGGTTTCAGCTGTTTATGACTACCTTCATTAGCCAGTAATTATATTTAGTAGCTAATTTCCTTGTCTGAGATAATACTGATTCCAAAAATAGGCTTCACATGTGATGGCTTTCATACCTTCTTTCTTTTTTCTCATGACATACTCAGGGTTGTTTACTTGGGTGCTGTAGACCTTTTGTGGCAGTGGCATTTTGTGGGATTGCTGTCCTGCAAATAAATATGGGTTTTATCAAGAGGGAGTCTTTTGGGCAAGCTGAACTGTCAGAATGGTTCATATCCCATGTCTTGTGAGTCACAAAACAAAGGTGCAGCTGAGCAAAGATGAATGGGGAGGGACATTGATAGATGGACACCCCTTGTCTAAAGAATGTGCCCTGCTCAGAGGGGTATTCAATATGAGGAAAAAGTGAAAAAGAAACTTGTGACTATGAAGTTAGACAGTAGTAATAGAAGCTGAGGTTGTGCATTTTTTTGAGATTCATGAAAATGACCGTGTAGGCATAAGATGGACGCAATTAAAAAAAAAATTAAATCTAAAAAACTAACAAACAAAAAATTGCAGCAGAAATATATTCAGCAATATGTCCAAGAAAACATTTTGTGTTCTTCCATGGGTGGTTATAAAGGGAGAGCAGGTGAAAGTGTGTGTATGTATATATACACATATACACTTCTGTATTTAATTTTAGGATAATTCAGGTCAGAAGGAACCTCACATAGCTAACACGTTCCCCCTGTGCTCAAAGCTGGGCTAACTTCAGCATTAGATCAGGTTGCTTAGGGCACGCATTGACAACTTACAATAAATGGGGCTGACTCCTTAAAGTGCAGCCAAAGCACTGGAAGTGAATTCTAGCTATTCAAAGTATATATTTAAGGTGGTTTCCTTAAAATAATAAGACATTGTTTTGTTGCAATTATTGTTTTAAAAAGCAAATGCCTCTAATGCAAAGAGAATTTCCAGGCCTCACAGCTGGAAGACAGCTGGGATCCCCAGCTTCTGAAATTCACTGGACTGTGGCAGTTAAAAAGCTGACTTGGAATGTGGTGGAACATAGGAAATTTGCAGTATGACATGTGAGGCCAAATTGCAGTAAAACACCTTCTGTGTTCTCTGTCATTTCTACATTTACAGAGTAAAATAAATGTGGTAGGTTTTTTGGGTTTGTTTGGTTCTTTTTAAAGACTTTTACATCTAATAGGTATTGAGGATATAATTGAAAAGGTGTAAAAATTAATGCATATAGAATTTCCCCTTCCCACTGTCCTCATGCAAGAATCCACTTGTAATCCAAGTCAAGTATCCATTTTTGTTCTAAAATTGTCACTGTGTAATACATGAAAGAGGAAGAAAAGATTATGAAAGTGGAATGGTAACAAACAGTATCAAAATTCAATCTATGTTAAAGTAGGGTATTAGCCAAAGTACCAATTACAGCTCTTATATTAATTTAGATCATAATTAGGGAGTCTCTCAATTTTAAAAATACGTACTTTGGCTGTTGCTGGTTGTCCTTTGAACTTCAGTTCTGTTTTGGTGAGTATCTTGATTGCTGTACTTCATGTCTTTTGGGACTGGAGCAGCTGAAAGAGTACCTTCATCTGAGAGATCATATGCTTAGTGTTATTAGAAATACAGTATTTAACTTTAGAAAAAATTGTATTGTTAAATATTGAGAAAAGCTACATATGCCCTGGAGAAGATCTCTTCCCTTAACAGGGTCTGATGACAGCCTGCCATCCGTGGTTTGTTTATGCCTAGAATCTAGTGACTGGTTAGACTCTGCAACCTCTGTTTTTCTACCTGATATCCCTGAATCTCTGATACTCAATCTGCCCCTTGTGGTTTAGAAATACTCACTTTATGAGTTGACTTAGTGTGTATTTGAACAAACATTCTAGCTTTATCTGAAGCAATTAATGCTTAACCTCAGGACGCAAGTTTCTGTTCAATGTCCATGCTGTAAAACCCATCAGTTTTTAGCAGTCAAAGTTCAGTTTGCATTGCCCCTTCCCCTTTTTTTTTTTCCACACATTCTCTGCAAACATTTGGATGTTTGTTTAAATCTATCAGATTTTGTGATTTCTACCTTTGCACAGAAATATGTAACACAGCATCCATTTGGTTAAAACCAATATCTGTCTTTGCATGATGGAGAAGCAGCCTGAATGAGGATGTGCTGAAGGGATGGAAGCTGAAGAGGAGCGAGGGAGAGGCTTGTGAGGGATTACAAAGGAGCCATGCACATGTAAGGCATCAGGGAGTAGGCAGGAATCAGGCATGTGACTAGTAAAATACCTTTAGTGCCTTGAATTTCTCCTTCTGGTTTGTTTTGTATTCACAGGAGAGGTAACCCCAGGATTGTCACAGGTGGAATATGCTCTTCGCCGACACAAACTGATGATGTTGATCCAGAAGGAAGCCCAAGGCTGGGATGGTTTGGACCACACAGTGATTCTGCTGTCCAACCCCACATACTACATGAGCAATGACATTCCCTATATTTTCCATCAGGACACTAATTTCCTGTACCTCTGTGGGTTTCAGGAGCCTGACAGCATCCTGGTGCTGCAGAGCATTCCTGGCAAAGCACTGCCATCTCACAAATCCATACTTTTTGTGCCCCGGAGAGATCCAAATCGAGAGCTGTGGGATGGGCCCAGATCAGGCCCAGATGGGGCAATTGCTCTTACAGGAGTAGATGAAGCTTACACCATTGAGGAGTTCAGGCACTTGGTGGCCAAGCTGAAAGGTAACAAAAAATAGAGAGGGAATGAGATGAGACAAGATGTGGTCTGCAGAGTCTGAATGGTACAGGTTTGGGAGGTGGTCTGTGACATCGCTTTGAGACTAAAATGAACTTGGGGAGGGGCAGGGAGTATGGCTGTGGCAAAGGCAGTTGGAAGTTTGTGTTAGCTCTTTGAGGGCTACCAATGAAATATGTAGTTTTGAAAATTTCTGACTTTCTTGTATATCCATGTGAATGCCAGTCTGTATATCTGTGAAATATTAAGGAACAGGATAAGCAAGGCTGTGTTCCTGTTTTGGTCACATCTGTTTGCTGACAGAGCCAGAACCGGAACCAGATGACGTATAGGAAACTTGAAAGCTTTTTATTCATAGTAGACTTGAAAAACGACCCACACAGGGAGCTTGTTAGTCTACTCACATGTAGCTAGATGATGACTTGCTCCTGAAATACAAACATTGCTGTCCTTTAGAAATATTCTTCTGCATCTCACATCACCATGTAGCCTGAATACTTATAATCCAGGGGAGATTTAAATGCAGTATAAAATAAAGCTGAAGAATGTTCATGACAATATAATAAAGGCAAGTGTGACTTTGGAGGGGTCACACGACTAGAGGGAGAGAATTCTGCAGTATTAAGTACCATCTTGGAATGAGTTATTTCAAAAAAGAATGTCTTGAAAATAGGTAAATCACAGGGCAAAGGATGATCAAAGAAAGCATGAAATGGGTGTGAGATACATGCGGAACAAACCTACTCAGCTTGAAAAAGAGAAAACAAGGCAAGGTATGAGCTGTCTATAGTTGGGGAAAGCACAGAGGAAGACTATGATGGATTAATTGCTGGTTTTCTTAATTTAAAAACAAAGGGAACACTGAATTAAATTACCACACGTCAGGGTTTGGCACTTCTTAAGTTGTAGGTCATTCATAGAAGTTTGGAATATCAAAATTAAAATGGAGTCAGAAGTTTGTAGTTCTGTGGAGAGGTCCGTGAAAAGCAGTAAATCAGCTAAGGGCAGTACTCTTTAATACCCAGTTTCTTAGACACTTTCTGTAAGCATCTGCTAATGCTTACTGTCACCAAAGAAGAAGGGCCTGGATGGACATCAGCAGTGACTCACCATGATTTTTCTACTCATTTGCACTTAAAATGTTCTCACGGGAAGAATGTTGGTGCTAACTGATGTTCTGAATAAACTTCCACTGTGAGTAAATGTATTTGTTCTCAGTAAGCTCATTTTCTTTGAATGGCTGAAATAAGCAGTTGTTTCCCAAAGTGTCCTTAGGTGGTGTTGATAGAGATCTTGATTCCATGCACAAAGGTATACTGCCTTCCATCGACAAGGTGAATGGGAGAAGGATTCAGAACGTGCACTGTGATGTGATGGCTGCTTAGCTTACACAAGTGCAACTTTGATGGGTGAACTCTGAATGGATCTGAGCCAGATGCATATATTCAGTGATAGTTGTAAACCCCGTTATTTGCCCAGAAGTGGAGATTTGTCAAATCAATATGCTATGAGTTGGTAATCTTCCAAACTTAGAAGAGATTGCTGGTGTTCTGTGACAGTGGAAGTGTCTATATAGTCTGTCAATGTAGATACAGAGAAATTGTTTTTCTCAAATACAGCAACAGATCTGGTTTAGGAGGAGTGAGTTAATTTAGTATGGGGAGAACATTTATGCATTTATTTTACTCTGTGTCAACTTTTGTTTTGTATCGCAGGTGAGTCAAACATGGTTTGGTATGACTTGAGAAAACCAGTGCATGCAGAGCTGCACTCTGACTACATACAGCCTCTGACTGAGGTCAAAGCTCGGAGCAAAAACCCCATCCAGAGCGTTCGACATCTTGTGCAAAACCTTCGTCTGATCAAATCCCCTGCAGAGATTGAGAGGATGAAGATAGCTGGCCGGGTGACAGCAGAGGTAATGGGGTTGTGTGCTCTCCTAATGAACCAGTGCATTTCCTTTAGGAGGTGACATGAGTTGGAAGGAGAGCTTTGGTCTAATCGTTACTGAACTGCTCTGTCTCAACCACTGGCTGGGCTTGGCTCCCTTCTGGGAAGACAGCTTGGACTACCACATTCTCTAAATTAGCATGACTCCATTGAAGAAACTCCACTCCAGTGAAAAAAAAACAGCAGCTGTTAGACTTTGTTTAAAAGCAAAGGCTAGCCTTTTCACTGTCTTCCCAGCTTCCTCTCTGCTTTTCAAAATAATTTTCTTTTCAATCTATTCTGTTTATTTTGAGGAAACAGGATTTTTATGATGATGTTTCCTATCTATGTGTCTGCTGCATTTCCCCTTTACCCTCAAATACCTTTTGAACTCATTGGCCACTTTTAAACAAATCTGACAGGTACCTCAAATGCTGTTATGTTTTCATAAATATTCTTAAAATAGATAGCCATGTAGACAAGAGAGGCACGGGTTGTCCTTCTCTGAAGGAAAAGCTGCATAAGGCAATCCTGTTATACCTGAGGGAATCCATAGGTGAGACAACTTCTAAAATGCGAAACCATGGGATCAGCTCGATCATCCAATCCTGTTTGCTTTTTTGGTTGTTTTTTTTTTTGTTCAAAAACTAGAGTCAGTCATCCCCTAAATACCGTTTCTTAGGGTACAGATCTTAACTGATTCTAGTCTTCACAGCACTTTCATCTTAGAAGTTGGTGAAACCCTCTGGTTCTGGGCCACCTGACTTTGGGCCTTCCTCAAGAGACAACAGGTGGAAAAAAAACAGTTCAGGCTCCTTTGCTAACTGAAAGTCCCTTCTTTTTCATAGGCTTTCACAGAGACAATATTTGCCAGTAAATGCCCTGTGGATGAAGCCTTTCTGTATGCAAAGGTGAGTACTTGGTAACTGGAAGTGAGATAGAAGGGCTGGATGTTGGTTATCCTTCCAGGAAAGCAGAAATGTCAGATCTCTTTATCATGTGTCTTCCACTGTACACATTTATTCATCCAACTCTTGTGGTTCCTTGGACATGCGGAGCAGTCAGTGTGAGCAATTCTTCAGCTGTACTTCTGTACCCTTGTTTAAGGAGTGTAGCATTTGTCTAAGTTTCTCTCTGTTGATGTCTTTTTGTAGTGTGTTGAAATGCAAAACCTGCTAAACAATTGGAGGTAAAGTTATTACCTTATTCCATAATATACATCTGTTGTACAAAATTTGAGTAGTTATAACACCTGTTTGTAAAGGCTGCTTCTCTTGCGTCTAGCCTCTTACTACATCAGATTACCACAGCCATCTTGAAGCAGTTTAGGTGCCACTCAGTTACAAAGTAAGGCCTAATTGGCCTGCACATTTGGTAAGGAACTTTGTAAGGAATTGCTATGAGATGCCTGTTCAAGAAACATCAGCAGGATTTGACCCTCTGTTAAGACATGGATGGGCCTGTGCTGACATGGCACTGGCAGCACTGAGTTGAAAAAACTACTTTAATTAAAGTGTATTTTACAGATCAGTTTTTCAGTCCAGACCAGGATCATAAAACCTTTGCTCCATGTAGGCATCCTGGAGTGTTCTGTCCGGTGTGATTTTGGTAACCATAGAAAAGACATGTTATTAATATGTTGAAGGTCTTTATAGATGTAAATTCATTCATTTCCATGTTTTCATCAGCTTCATCATTCAAAAAAGGTAAAGATCTTGAGGCTTATTTTTTCTTCATTCCTCTTAGACATCAAAGTAGTGCATGCTTTCAAACTTTCTTAGTTCAACAGTCATGAAAAATAGATACTGCTGTAAATATGCTGGTACTTTGCAATTTTAAAAAACAGACATAAAACTATGATTGTTGTCATGCTGATGTATAGGATCTTTGAAAATTTACAAAGTCATGTGGCAAATAAGAGCATTAGCTTATATAAGAACAAATCCTCACTTGGATGTATGACAATGTAGTGAATGTTTGAGACAGTATTGAACTGCTTGTACCAGAAAGGGCTTCCTGGAGACCCGCTAAAGCCTTGAAGAACTCCTGCAAAAGCGGATGGTTCTGTATTTTTTTTCTCCAGAGTTCTTGAAAAATATTTAATACTGCTTTCATTTAGTCAACTCACTTTCCAGTTTCACTTTGTGTTGTACAAATTAAGAAAACAGTTGTAGGACAAGAATTATTATGGTTCTAGGGCAGTTAATCACCTGAATCAGCACTAATGGTTTCCTCTTCTCCATATTGTTACTCCAGTTTGAATTTGAGTGCCGGGCTCGTGGTGCTGACATCTTGGCATACCCCCCTGTTGTTGCTGGTGGCAACAGATCAAACACTTTGCACTATGTGAAGAATAATCAGCTCATCAAGGTAACCCTTGTACTGTCTGGTAACTTGAAATGCAGTGCTGTGACACAAATATACGTTCCCTAGCTGCTGCTTGTTTTGACTGAACAGATCAAAGCACTCAAATACATATTTTTTAAGTGAGCAAGGGAAAAGAATCCTGCCCTGGTTAATTTTACTGTCAGTGGCAGATTCAACTTGTCTTTCTTTCCTCGCAGTTCTTGTTGCAGTATTTTCTGAACAGTGCAAGGACTTGCAAACAAGGTTGCAGATAATTTAGTGAACATGTCTGCTCTCACAGCAGCTTGCAGTGCTGGGGGCCTCACTAAAGAAGGAAGCCACTGTTGCAGGTAGAGCAAAGACACTGGCGGGGATCTTCTGCTGTCACTTGTGTTCCTTGGCCTTGTTTTGCAGCATAAGGGCAAAGTGCATTCCTGCTCTGGTAAAGCTGAAAAGCATTTTGTTTCCATGTAGCCCAGCAAACCAGGGAAGGGAACCAAATGGGGAATGGATCCGTGTTAAATGTTAGGAGGTGGAAGAGTAACGTGTTTTGTCTTAGTTTGAAGATTCTCATTGAATTGAACCCTCTCCAGCTTTCCTGACAATAGGTCTTTAGATTCAGATAAGTATTTTCAGGGCCAGTATTCCCTCACTGCTCTGCTCGTTGTTTACTTTTCAGTGGAGCATATTTTTCCCCTGTCTTAATGCAAAATGAAACTTTCCCACTCTGATTGTCTTTTCTTGAAACTGCACACTTAGCAGACCTTGAAATGATCTGCAGAGACAAATGTACAAAAGATGTTACAGGCTGCTTTTGGCCTCCTTTGTTGTACTGTCATCCAAGGTCAGGCACACTGCTGTAACTCCAGTTCCTTGTGTTAAAGTTGTTCCGTTAAATGACTGTCACTTGTTTTTTTCCAGAACTTTTAAGTAGGAGGTTAAACCCATAAACTTGACTCTTCCTTTGTGTGCTGCTTCCTATAGATCTTGTTTCCAATAAGCTGTCCTGGGTTGCAAGTATAAGATATGCACAAAGTATTCTATCACCATCTTCATGAACTGTTGAAACCAATTGCTGAAGCAGTGTTCTTCCAGATTTCCCCCTCCCTCTTCTGCTAATGGGTCTTCTGCTAATGGCCTGCTGCATGACTCATAGGTAACCCCCTCCGGGAGTTATCTCTCTTTAATGGGCCATTAAGGACCCCCTGTATGACTCATTATCCCATTGTGAGATGCTCCGCCCAGGGGGAGGAGCCAGTCATTCTCACCTGGATATAATCTGGGATTTGGGACAATACGGGGACCTTACCCACTGGATTCCCAGAGGATCAGAGCTACCAGACCTTTCTATGGGATCACTGCTTCCATCATCCCACTCAGGTTGTATTCTGACTCTGTCAGTAGTCTTTTGTATTATTGCATCTATCTTATCTTATTTTATATTATTCTTTTTTTTTTCTCTTCTTCCTATTAAATTGTATTTCTGACTTGAAGCGTCTCACTCGTTTTGCTTTCAAACCACTACATAAGCTAATAAAGTGTCTAATTTGGGAGGTATCTGAGTGTTTCATTCAGTCTTTTACTTAGAGGGCTCTGCCTTATTGAAAGAGGACAGGCACAGCATAAGGCACTTTACTGGATAATCAAATCACAGGCTGAATTCACTTACTCGTAAATTGTTACTTAGCTTGTTTAATTGCGTGGAAGATGGCAGGTGCTATAATTTCAGATTTGCCTTGAAGAATTCAACCAGCTATTTTGAAAAAGTGGAAACGTACAATTTAAATGGATAGTTAATTGCCTGTCTACTCAGTGGGATAGTGAGATCTGCTCACTGCTGGTTTATCTGCTGTGTGTCTGTGTCACTTAACTGTACACAATGATAGCAGCTAGCAGTGGAAGCAGTGAATTTCTGCTGCTTTATTCTTTCCCTTAACATGCTGCAACTACGCTTTGTCATTCTGCATCATGTCTTCTGACACAGTCGTGGACTTGTGGAATAAATCTCTACATGTAGTGTGAATCTATAGAGAATTTAATCCAAAATTTTTTAACATCTTACTACTCTGTTTGTTGTCAGCCCCTTTAAGGAGGGAAAGTAAGGCAGTGGTTTTGGTCCTGGCCCTCTGTCTTTCTTCTGTGTGACTCTTTGGGAGGTGTATAGTTGTTGATATGGAGCAATTTTGCTGAAGTGAATTGGAGATTCACATCTCCAGAAATCTTTTTCTTCATCACCCGATAGATCCAGAAAAATACATTAAAACAGTCAAGAAAGTCCTAGAAGAGAAAGGGAAGGTTGTACAAGCTATTCACCAGTGCATGTACAGCAGTGATAGACTGTCAGATTTTGTGATACAAAGCGGTTTTGCTGAGTCCTCCTATTCTATGACAAGGGTAAATTTGTAGCTGTTAGTGATCCTGTGGGGAGCTCAGAAATCCTGTGGTTCTGGTGCAAACCCCCTCTTAGTCACTATAGCTGAGAACTTCTAGTGAAAGGAGTCATAGGCGTAATTTGCTGGAGTAAGCAATCCAGATGTGAATAGGACTCATGTCTCAGAGAGCAGAATAGTTCAAGGGAAATGCCTTTATTTTACTCCAAAATCTTCATCTTAAAAGTTCTACATCTTAAAGACAGTAGATAAGCATAACAGAGACTACCTTGCAAAGAAACAATCCAACTGGAATCGCCTATTTATAAACAGTAGTACCTGGGATATTACTCTGGAATTCATATTTTTGCAGCTGCATTGTGAAAACAGAGGAATAACCTCCCTTCCTGCTCTCAGACAGAAAATCAATTAATAGCTGGACTGACCCACAGAGCATTCTTTCCTGTTATTCTCCAGGATGGTGAACTGGTCTTGCTAGATGGTGGATGTGAATTTTCCTGCTATGTGAGTGATGTCACGCGTACCTGGCCTGTCAATGGAAAGTATGCTGCAATAAGTTTTTTTTAATAATTTTCATAAATTCTTAAGTAATTGATGGATTGAGTGTGTGTTTAATCATAGTCTTACCATGTCCCATTCTGTGGTGCTTCAAAGTAATCAAATTATGTAAAGTAATTGTTCAGCTGTATTCCCCGCTGCCTCATTAATTACTGCATGAATATGTGCGATAATTGCTATTTTCAGCTATTACAGCATGCTTAAAGTGCAGAGAGGGCTTTTGTATATTCAGCTGTGGCTGACTCCAGTTGTGTGTAAGAAAACAGGAGTTTCAGTTGATGTGTGCATAGCTCTGCCAGTTGTGAATTTGCTGGTGTGGCCTTTCATACAATGAGACAGTTTCTTTGCTTTCTGGTTTTCCCCTACTCCATCCTTGAACTGAATCTGTCCCCAGAATAGGTTCTGGGGACAGAACCTCTTTTCTCTCGGAAACAGAGACTTAGTTGTGAGATATTCCTTTACTTCAGGTTCACCAAACCCCAAGCAGAACTGTATCAAGCTGTCCTGGATATCCAAAAGTCCTGCTTGAGCCTCTGCTCCCCTGGCATGAGTCTGGAAAATATCTACAGCCTCATGCTGAGCCTTATTGGACAGAGACTGAAAGACTTGAGTGTCTTGGAGAGCAGCATCACTGACAGCCATTTCTTCAAGGTACTTCGTTTTTTTACTCTAGTTTATCCCTGTTTACTTTAGTTTATGCCTATTAATCCTGATTGTTTTATCCTTGGGTAGTTTTAGGGCTTTTATTTGGGTCAGGAATGTGGTTTCAGGATGTCTCTTCTAATTGCTGTTACACAGTGCTTTAATTCATATTTTGGGCTGGTCTCAGCCCGCAATATCAACTGGTTTGCAGTTAGAGTTTATCTGGTCACTCTCCCTGCACAGCTGCATGATTGCTGATGCCAATACTGCAAAGAGGCAGAACCAGGTGACGGCACTACGGCTTTTGGCAGTCGGACAGGTTCCTGCTGGATTTAGGTGCCGATGCCATGGCAGCCCTGGCTGCCGCCTGCGGACAAAGGGTGCCATGCTGGATTCTTCCAGCAGATGGAAGCACAGCCAGACGGGAGCAGCGCCTGCAGCTCAGTCCCCTGGGAACGAGTAGCATGGAGCAGGGAGGAGTTCCCGCTGATTCCTGCTCTGGAGGGAGGGAGATTAGGATCTGCGGGGGGAGGTGGTGTCTGTGCCTTGTAGAGGTGAATTACAATCATGCTGTAGCTACTGAATGAAATAGGCACAGCGTTCACTCTCTTGTTTGTAGGAGACCACTTTCACAGCCCAGAGCAGCTATATCTGCTGCTGTCAGTTGTGAAGGTCTGCTGAATGAAGTCGTGCAGGGATTGGATGTTTAAGGGATGGAAAGGGTTGGGGCAGCAAAGCTCAGCGATTTGCAAACTGACATCTTGCCTGATATGCTGAGATGGTGATGGGTTTGGGCTGTTCTTTCCAGTGCAGGGGAAAGGCAATCTGCAATGTGCTCATTATAGGCACCTGGTACTGGCGGGTTTTAAGGGCTATCCAGTTCTACTAAATGGAAGGCAGGCCCTTGGTGACCTAGGAATGGCAGCAAGACTGCTAGTAAAGCACATAACTATTCTGTCTCTCTTCCCTATCTTTTCTATTGGAACAAGTTGGGCTGTGTTTAACTGCTTCTGTGACACTTGCTCTGTCTTCTCTTAGGCTGTTCGAAAGTACTGCCCTCATCATGTGGGTCATTACTTGGGCATGGATGTTCATGATACCCCAGATATATCCCGATCGCTCCCGTTCCAGCCAGGCATGGTGATAACCATTGAACCAGGTAAAAGCACTCAGTGGTGGACAAAAACATGCAACACTGAGGGTAACAGTATTGCCTTTCAATAATTAGCTGGTCCTGCAGACCAAAGCATTCAGATCTTTTCTGGTGAAGCTGGAAACTAAAGCAGTATTGGAAAGCCTTAAGTTATTCCCACTCCCAAAGTCATTACAGTATTAGAAAACCCTATTTCCTTCCCAAACATAGCCAAGGTAACACATAGTGGGAGTAAACCCAGGAAGCAGAGTAGTATAGAGCTCAGGCTGGTGCAGCATAGGTGAACTGCAGTGCAGAAATCAGGGTCGATTCACTTGTGCTGCGTTCTGTATTCCTGCCACTGAACTTCTACCAGTCACTGGTAGTGTCTCAAGCTTTGCCATCTGCAATTACAGGGATTCACAACTTAGCTTTGCAAATTAGGCATACTGTAAGGAATCTTTCTTTCTCCTTGTAATTAGATTTGGAGCTGTCAGCTGAAAACTTATATTTAATCCTTGCCTCTTCTCTCTCTGTATTCGAAACATTGTTAAAGTCATGACTGTGAATGTAACACTGAGAGCAAGAAGTGTGAAAAGGCCAGGTGCAACTATGGAACTTTTTATTATTGTGCTGATGTCTGTAGGCACAGAGGGACACTTTCTTTGCCCACCAACAGCCATGAGTGAGGAGAAAGAGAGTAACTTGGCATATTAAAAATTCTCAGGATCAAACATGTTACTTTGCTGAAAGTCCAACCCTGCTCTCCTGGTGGTGCAGTAAGGGAAAGGTGGTGTTCTGGAGAGTGTTGTGTTTTAATTCCCTTTCTTCTTTCAGGCATTTATATTCCTGAGGATGATGCAAGTGCTCCAGAAAGGTTTCGTGGCATTGGTGTGCGCATTGAAGATGATGTTGTCATAACAGAGGATGCACCTCTTGTCTTGTCTGCTGACTGTCCCAAGGACATCTACCACATTGAGCAGATCTGTGGCCGCAGCTCATGATGCCCCTTCTCTACCTCTTTCATCCTCCTTGGGAGTCACAACCCTACAGGGATGCAGATCCCTTAGCTGGCTGTAGTTGTCAACTGATGAAAGGCATGGACAGTTGATGGCTGTTTCCAAGACTGGCACTGGGCAGTGGAATGCAAAAGGCTTGGGTACTGAGGGATGAAAAAACAAAGCAACCTTTTCTGTGTGCAATTTTCTTCTGATTTGTGCTGATGTTGAACTGTTGTATGATGTGTGAGTGGATTCATCCCTCTGCTGTGTGGATCCATGTGTTCTGGGGCTCTTGGGGGAGGTTGAATTTTGTCAGTGCTACCAGATGCATAGGTACAACAGCTGAGACCAGGGCCCCCTTTTTCCCCCCCTTAGCAGCAGTTTCACAACAGTCAGATTTTAAAAATGAGCCTTTTATAAATGCTGGTTTGGGATACGAAAGTGTTAGCCTGGATTTTATAGAAACATGTAAGGAGAGAGTCTGGTAATCAGGAAGATGGATTTGGTGGAGAGGTGGTTGTATCTGAAGCCAATGGAGAATTCTTTAAGTATTTTAAGGATAAGGGATGTGTTTAGGCCTTGTTCAGACATATGCAAAATAGGCCTGTAGCAGGGAAAAACACCTTGTCTTTCAGCTTATTGGAGTGTTTGGTAATTTCAAAATGTACAAATAGGGCTCAGAAGGTTAGACATACCTATTCTTGCTGTCTTCCACATTCCCTTCCTTTTGTCCCAGAGGTCCATTCCTTTTTCCTGCTCTGAGTTGCTCTCTACCCTAGGAAGCAGGGCCAAATTGATTATGCTGGACTCCACTGGTGAGCTGTTGGTTGTCACCCAGATGTGAGACGTCCAGTTCTGGAACAGTCACAGCACCTTTCTGGCTTAGGCTTGCTGTGGGCTGTAAGTGCCAACAACTTCAGGAGTGTGGTTTTGAAGAGTCTGCCCTATGGTGAGTGTCAAGTCTTACATAGATTTCATATGGAATTAATTGGAATTAAAAGTAATTCTTCTTTTCTGAACTCCTGAGGGCATGATAAGAGCTGACTTCTTGGTTTTTCCACGTGCTCTGACAGTATTTTTGAAGCAGCTGCAAATGTTACTGGGTCTAGACTGGATGAAGTGTAAAGAGAAGAGTTTTCTACTCTGAACATCATCGTACCACCCAGGCCATTGTATGCCATAGTAAATACACCTACTAGAGGCAAGCGCAGCATCTGTGTATTTACTGATAATATTTAGACAGCTATTTAACATGTCTGAAAAATGCCTCCCATCAGAGCATCTCCTGTTATTTTCAGTTGCTGTTGCATCACTTTACTTGCTTTCTTATGGTAGCTTTCAGTGCTCTTCATCTGTTACTCTAAATTTTCTCTCTCCCCCTATATTGTCTGGTTTTGACCCACTATGTCACTGCTTCGTAATCAATTTTACTTTCTTATCAATGTCACTGCCTCCTCCTCTGTTTGGCCTAATTCCCCACAGTGAATGTAGCCAGAAGCATGGGGGGGAGGGTGGTCAGGGTTCTGGAGTTTGACCTTTGGCTTTGTTGCTGTGTAATCTCTAGCAAAATCTGCCTTTCCCCCCCCCGCTTTTTGGTTTTTTATGTTTCACTTAGTGAAGGCCACGTGGGCAGTGTCTTGCATCCCCCACTGCAATTAACGTGATGCATGCACTGGGGTTTGAATTTTGGCACCTGAAAAGCAGCCAAGGCATGCCATAATTTTATTTTCTAAACATGACAAAAATAAATGCTTTTACAGGGTTTAGTGTATCGAGTTTCACCTATTTAAGGGAATCTGCTAATCTCTGATGGCACTGCTTGTTAAATACTCCTGTGTTGCAGTGATAGCTACAGCCTAAAATGTTAGAAGGGAGGTCTCCTAAGTATGAACACAGACCTGATTAATACTTTTAAAGTTGTTCTGATCTGTAACACGTTTGTTCCAATTACACCTGTTAAAGCCATATCAACCGGGCCAAATCTTGGGGATTTTGGAACTATGTAAGCAGCTTAAAATAACATTAATCTGAGAGATACATGTGTAGGTTGATCTGCACGTCTTCCCATGCATCCAACAGAGTTAATAATGGTACTTACTGTAAATAAGCCTTTAAAATTGCATATATACAAATTATTTTTAAAGTAAAACAGTTTGTAGGAAGTAATTTCTCAGGCCATCAAGTTGCATGCTGTTGAATAGATATACACACCTCCAAAAACAGCATTATTTTTCAGGGAGATTTATAAATTGTGTGTGACCTGTCTTGAACTTGAAATAACATTGTCAAATGTAGGCACACACTAATTCCTACTCCTCTCAGGAAAATCCTGCAACTTGTAAACACCAATAGATCTTAGGAATGCTGCAGATGAATGTATTAATAAAGTAGTATTTGTGACTCTGCTGAGTGGAAAGTAATGGTTCTGCTAGGACTGCTGACTGTGTCTGTTGTAGGCCATGCGTATTCTATAATTCTTCCACTGTGTCCACCCATTTTTTCAGCATAAACTGCTGCTGGTTTGAATCTGTTGTTCCACATAAAGGGTGCATTTTGCAGAAGGTATTAAATCTGCATCCTGTGAACTTAAATTTTTGAAGGCTTTTTCTCACTTGTTGCAGAAATGAATAATCTGTGACCTACGCACAGGCTGCAGTGTCCCTTGCGAACATTTGACATTTTACACAATCTTCATTAAAAAACCCTAAAGAGCTTGGTTCTCTGGATGCAGGCCTGGCACGTATGACGTATCTCCTCTGTCGCTGATTCCATCCTGCCAGACTATCTGCTTCTGCCACAGAAGAGATTCCTCACTCCAGCCTCTTAGGTGCAGGAGCAGCTCTCAGTGGTGGCATAACTCGACAGCTGCTTGATGAGGGTGTTGGTGGGATCATGGGGAGTGAAAGAGAAATTGAGGTATACACAAGTTCACAGGGGGAGAGATTTTATTTCACGTGGCACAGGTCTTAAGGATGTCAGGGTATGAGAGAAAACAACAGCCAGCCATCCCTATGGAGAAGCTGCTTTGCTTCCAGAGGAACCCAGAGAGGCTTTCTGTGGAATCCTTTGAACTCCTCAGGGGAATCCCAAAGGCCTTGCCCTAGAAGAATACACCATAGAGTTTCCACCTAATCTGAAAGAAAAAACTTCCCCCACGGTGCCTTGCAACACTATGTAATCTACCCCAGTCTCGTTCTCCCCTATGCCCCTAATTCTCGTGGTGTCTCCTTTCCCTGTTTCCCCATTGGTTGTGGTATCCCTGGTGGCCGGCCCCGTCTTCCCTATGCGGCAATGCCCTTTGCCTTGCCCTTTGTACCACCCTTGTGCCCTCAGATCATTGGCCACTGACCCCTTTTTAACCCTGTGCATGCCACACGGCCAGGTCTTTTGTCCCTGATCCCCTCTGGCATGCTGGAATAAACCTTTGCTGGAACTTACTATACAAAAGGCCCTTCTTGCTTCTCTTTGCTGAGCTAGCTATGGTGTATGTGATGTGTGGATTTGACTGCTTTGCCTGAATCCTACTCAAGCAGCCTTTCCACAGGAGATGCTTATTGGGAAATAGGTAGCAGCACCACCATCTAAACCCCGTGTTGCTACAGCTTTTGGCTTTCTCACTTCGCCTTCTACCAGGGGGACTGCTTTGCCTTGCAAAAAACTAGTAAAGTCCTGTTGTTCAATACAGTCTGAGCAGAGGTACCAATTTGCAGATTTGCTTCTGACATCAAAGTGGAATGAAATTTCACATTTCACACAATTTGGCATTCTACCTCTATGTGGAAAAATGCAGTATGGCTTTCCTAAAATTGCAATTATTATTTTGCAAAGGAACAGATGCAGGAAGTAGCAAACTGAGGCAGCACAGTAAAGAGAATAGAGATGGAGAGTTTTGGGATGGTACAATGCAATAAGAGAAGAATCAGGAGAAGGTTGTGATTTGGAGCTGCAGGGATGTGTGCCAGGGGCATGGGAGAGCAAGGAGAGAACAATGGGGCATAAAGTGGCTATTCAGTATGATGTCAGAATGGTGCAATAGCTCCAGAAAACTGGTTATGCTGTTTCATAACCCTGATTGATTTCTCCTACTCAGTAGGGAGGAACAAGAGAGTCAGATTGCATTGATTAACTTGTTCTTAACAGTTGGTTTAATTATTTCTTTTAAAAATCAATAGAATTATCACATGAGAAAGTTTTATGCAGTTTCAGGCTATTGATTATGTATCATATTTCAAATAATGCAAATGGAAAAAAGTATGTTGTTGGAAAAGATGAAAGTTTGACAGGAAAGTTTCAGATATCTATGCTTAGCAGAAGGCTCTTTGAATGTGGAACCTGAGAGCAGAATAGAGATGGAAGCAAGTTTTGATATAGAAGAATAAAAGATGTCTAAATTAAGAATTGCTGAGCCAGTTGTTACTGGACAACTAAGAAGGCAAAGGTTAAGTCAAGTTGGAAGGAGGTTTTATGGCTAGAGCAAAGGATATGTTGACCACAGACAAAAAAGATGTTTTTACCAAGCAGAAATAGATCTTAGGAAAAGCAAAAGATACCATAAGCAAACAAAAACATGTTTTTACCAAGTAGAAAAAGGTCTAAGAATTTTCCACTGCAAGAAAACAGAAAAGCAACTTTAAGCTTAAACTGTAACTATATAACTTAAACTATAATATGGTAATGATAGTAGTTATGATAGGCTAGAGGTAATAGTAAAGGTATTGTGTACGATGCTGATTGGTTTTTATGTATTGAGATGCTCGGTGAAGAAAACTATATAATGCATTGTAACCAGAACTAATGGTGGCTTCAGGCTTGCCTACAAGCTGTAGCTGGCAGCTTTAGGTGTAGCTCTGTCACCCATGACCCATGACTGCTGTAATATCTTCTATACAGTAAACAGCATTTTGAAGAGCTGCCTGTTGTCCAAACATCCTTCGTTGATATATCTTCTACAGTATGTTTCTAGGCAAAATCTTCATTATGATGGAGGGAGCAAGGCTGAGGTTACATGTCTTATGCTATCCAAATTACTGCTGTGGAAATTGAGTAATTACTCCCAGGAGAATTACCATAAGGTCAAAAGAGTTATGGTTAAACTTAGAAAAAAAATCTATATGAGATAAATGACAAAAATGTTTTGTGATATTTAATACTTTATGTAATTGGATAACAAAACTCTGCACTGACATAAATTGATGTTTTGAGATTTCTTTTAAACTGAGTTGTGCAGAAGCCTGTACAGGCATCTCTTTATTAGTATATAGATCTAAAGTGCATTTAAGTTTACAATTCTGACATCATTAGCACATCTGTTAAATATGCTCCCTACATGTGTGCACAGCCTCCACTTGATTAAAAATCATCCTTTGGACACTGACAAAGTTCTGAAATCCTAGAACCTAGCTGGTTCTAGGATTGGGTCTATAAAATTCACTGTATTTAAGAGCTATAACAATAAATTACATTTTAAAGCAGTATTTATAATTGAAATGGACAGTGAAGCACCAATGAGACTCAATTTCATCTCCTTTCTCCTTCTCAGCTCCTTTCTCCTCAGTTTCTCTTGCTGCCTCAGCTGCTTGGCAGCTCTGAGCCTTCTTCCTTAGCAGCAAGTGGAACAATGAACCCCTGTCTTCCTGGGACAGCTTACACCTCAGCCTACCTGGTTGTTTCTCTGAAGTACTACCCAGTATTTGGCTAACCAAAACCAGGCTTTTCAGAAGATGGGCAGAAAGGAACAAGGAAGAATTTCCAGCTCCTCCATGTGTGTTTCCTTCACTTGCTAACTCATATGCCTTTTTAACAACTGAGAGAGTTATCCATTAACAATGGCAAAGGAAAAAAAAAATCTTGTGTGGGTAAGAGAGAGACAATGACAATGAGATTTTTGAACAAAGAAAAAGATAAAAACCAAGCTAGTTCTAGACCCAGAAATGAAAATATCTGCTATAGGCTTCAATATGTTCCTCTCACAGGGATGTTGCGGAAACAGGTAGCAATGCAGGAGCAATGTGCAGTCTTTGTTTGGGAGGTTTTTGCAGATGCTGG
This sequence comes from Trochalopteron elliotii, assembly GCA_024734555.1. NCBI lineage: Eukaryota > Metazoa > Chordata > Aves > Passeriformes > Leiothrichidae > Trochalopteron > Trochalopteron elliotii. Next base: position 3,980,663 of record JANPWX010000111.1, read on the forward strand.
TCTCACACATGCTGTGGTGGGGCAGAACTGACAGGGGTTAAAGCTCTGTATTGGGTTTTTTCCTCCTACGACCATAAAGAGCCTGTGGCTTTTTAAAGGAATCTCAGTTTTTCACAATTCAGGCAGAAATATCATGGCAGCACAGGCTGAGAACTCTCTGTGGTTCAACTAGGAGTTGTTGGCATTCCAGTGAAAACTTTTAGAAATGTAGTTCTTTCCAGGGAAATAGCTCACTGAATTTTTTTTTTTTTGAGTAAGCCAGGCCAATATGAACAATATTTTGTGAGAGGGAGAGAGGCTTAGCTTCTTTTTATTCCCAGAAGAGCAAAACTTCTGCCTCTGTGTGCCTTTGGGATATTAATGCAAAATGGGATTGGCCACTGATCCCAGTTAAGATTACATGATCTGACTCTTGTACCAGGAAATTTATTAGATTCATTCAGAGAAAGCACAGCTGCTAATGGCACAGCAGGGAGTTGGGTTTGAGCTTTCTCTACAGGCCTTATTCCAGGCTACAAAACCTGGTGTTCCTGGTACTACCTATGAACACCCTTCCTTACCACTTCTTGGCAGAATGACCATTACTATTGAGTGGCCTCTCCAAAGTTTGTGGTGGCATTTCTGTACTGTTGGCCTAATGTGTCATCAGGATCTGCTTAACAATTTTAACATTGCGTCTTGGATAGACAAGGTTTGATACAGCATCAGGAGAGTTCTGCTGTGGAGCCAGGTCTGTCTGGCTCCTTGCAAGCTGTGCCCTTGGTCCATCAGCCCAGTTGCTGGTGTCTCCCTCACCTCAGCAGGACAGAGAGGCATAGCCCTACTGACAGCTCAGCAGTGTCCTCACATCCGCATGCAGCTGCTCCTGTCACAAAGGCCTTAATCTCCAAATGTCCTTCTAACTCTTCTCCCTCTGGACATGCAGAGATACCACTCTGGAGCCAAAAGCTGTAGCCTCTGGTGTGCTTGTTGCACTGACCAAATTGTCAGACTCCATATGGTGACACTGATGCTCCTCTGATGAATTGCAGTATCTGGTATGTATATTGCTGTCTAATTTATGCTTTATCCTCTTCTTTTTTTCAGAAGATGAGCTATTTAACAGCTACATGGGTGTTACTGTGGTGACTGTAGCCAGGCAAAACCATGCAGTTTGTACTGAGATAGTTCTACATTTGTGGACTTGGAGATGATTAAGAAATTTTTAAGGGCTTGTGTTTTTTTGGTCTTCCCTGAAGAACAGAGAGAGGTTTTTCATGACCTTTGTTACACACCATGAAGTAGAAAGGTATAATTCATCTTCAAATGCACAAGTGTATTAATATCTATACACAATCATCACATATTAGGCAAACAAATGTTGTGACTTCTAGCTAGAGATTTAAAAGATGTTTTCTCAAACCATAATTAAGATTGTTTTTTGACATTTGACTCTTCATTTCCTTTTCCTTCATTTAATTTTACCCTAGAAGTTCCAAGGTTTATAATTCTTGGGGTCTGAACAAATGTATTATCTCTCTAATATATTTTACTCTAAGTCACTGCCTGTAGTGGTTTGAAAGCAAAACGGGTGAGAGGCTTCAAGTCAGAAATACAATTTAATAGGAAGAAGAGACAAAAAATAAAATAAAATAAAATAAAATAAAATAAAATAAAATAAAATAAAATAAAATAAAATAAAATAAAATAAAATAAAATAAAATAAAATAAAATAAAATAAAATAATACAAAAGACCACTGACAGAGTCACAATACAACCTGAGCGGGATGATGGAAGCAGTGATACTGTAGAAAGGTCTGGTAGCTCTGATCCTCTGGGAATCCAGTGGGTAAGGTCCCCTGTACTGTCCCAAATCCCAGATTATATCCAGGTGAGAATGCTTGGCTCCTCCCCCTGGGCGGAGCATCTCACAATGGGATAATGAGTCATACAGGGGGTCCTTGATGGCCCATTAAAGAGAGATAACTCCCGGAGGGGGTTACCTATGAGTCATGCAGCAGGCCATTAACAGAAGACACCTTAACAGAAGAGGGAGGGGGAAACCTGGGAGAACACTGCTTCAGCAATTGGTTTCAACAGTTCATGAAGAAGACGATAGAACACTTTGTGCATATCTTATACTACAACCCAGGACATAATCCACCCCTTACTCTATCACCATCTACATCATACCGAAGTCAATACATTCTTACAGAGATATACATATATACATACAGAATGAAACTTCACACACTGTTCTCACTTAAAATTAGGTCCCCCTGTGGTACACAACGGGTTTCCCCATCTTTCTGCATTACCCACCAAGTGTAACCAGGTCCTTGAGCAAAGACAATCTCACGGATGGGTCTGCCTTTGCCTGAGGTGGGATTAATCCAAATCAAATTAAGTCTTTCTTAAAATGCCCTTCATGTGTACTACAGGGACTTTGTCTCCATCCACTGTGTGTAAGGGTTCAGACTGGGCAGGAACAGCTCGATTGATAGACCCTCGGGTGTTGACCATCCAGGTGGCTTTGGCTAAATTTATTTCCCAATTCTTAAAGGTCCCCCCCCACCAAGTGCCTTCAGGGCAGTCTTTAGTAGTCCACTGCACCGTTCAACTTTCCCGGCAGCTGGTGCGTGATAAGGAATGTGATATATCCATTCAATACCATGTTCTCTAGCCCAGGTGTTTATAAGGCCGTTCTTGAAATAGGTCCCATTGTCTGACTCAATTCTCTCAGGGGTGCCGTGTCTCCACAGGACTTGTTTTTCAAGGCCCAAGATGGTGTTCTGGGCAGTGGCATGGGGCACGGGGTAGGTTTCCAGCCATCCAGTGGTGGCTTCCACCATGGTCAGCACGTATCGCTTTCCTTGGCGGGTTTGGGGAAGGGTGATGTAGTAAATTTGCCAGGCTTCCCCATATCAGTATTTCAGCCATCGTCCACCATACCACAAAGGCTTCACTCGCTTGGCCTGCTTGATTGCAGCGCAGGTCTCACAGTTGTGGATGACCTGTGAGATGCTGTCCATAGTAAGGTCCACCCCTCGGTCACGGGCCCATCAGTATGTTGCATCTCTTCCCTGATGACCAGAGGCATCATGGGCCCAACGAGCTAGAAACAATTCTCCCTTGTGCTGCCAGTCTAGATCCACCTGTGACATTTTCACCTTGGCAGCTTTGTCCACCTGCTCGTTGTTGCGATGCTCCTCATTAGCTCGGCTCTTGGGTACGTGTGCGTCCACATGTCGAACCTTCACAGTCAGCCTCTCTACTCGGGTGGCGATGTCCTGCCAAATGTCAGCGGCTCAGATGGGTTTTCCTCTGTGCTGCCAGTTGGCCTTTTTCCAGCGAGTCAGCCATCCCCACAGAGCATTAGCTACCATCCATGAGTCAGTGTAGAGATAGAGCCTTGGCCACTTCTCTCGTTCAGCAATATCCAAAGCCAGCTGGACAGACTCGATCCACCTTGTCCCTCGGTAGCCTGTGCAACTCGTCGTGTGGGGCTCCATACTGCAGCTTTCCATTTCCGGTTAGCACCTACAATTCGGCATGAGCCATCAGTGAAGAGAGCATATCGTCTTTCAGTCTCCGGTAGCTCATTATATGGTGGGGCTTCCTCTGCATGTGTTACTTGCTTTTCTTCTTCTTCAAACGATAATCCAAAAGTCTCACCTTCTGGCCAGTTTGTTATAACTTCCAGAATCCCAGGGTGATTTGGGTTTCCAATACAGGCGCACTGTGTAATGAGAGCAATCCATTTGCTCCATGTGGTGTCAGTGGTCTGATGTGTGGAAGGAACCTTTCCCTTGAACATTCACCCCAGTACCAGTAGCCGGGGTGCCAAAAGCAGCTGTGTTTCAGTGCCAATCACTTCTGAGGCGGCTTGAACTCCTTCATAGGTGGCCAAGATCTCCTTCTCTGTGGGAGTGTAGTTGGCTTTGGAGCCTCTGTAACTTCAGCTCCAGAATTCCAATGGTCAGCCTCGAGTCTCCCCAGGCACCTTCTGCCAAAGGCTCCAGGACAGACCATGGCTCCCGGTTGCAGAGTAGAGCACATTCCTCACATCTGGTCCCGTCCTGACTGGGCCAAGGGCTACTGCGTGAGCAATCTGAATTGCTTGATCTGAACAAAGGCTTGTTGCTGTTCTGGGCCCCAGTGGAAATCGTTCTTCTTGCGGGTAACCAGGTAGAGAGGGCTCACGATCTGACTGTACTCAGGAATGTGCATCCTCCAAAAGCCTATGGCACCTAGGAAAGCTTGTGTTTCCTTCTTGTCCAGTGGCTGAGGACATGGCAGTGATCTTGTTGATTATCTCTATGGGGATTTAGTGACGTCCATCTTGCCACTTCACTCCCAGGAACTGGATTTCTTGAGCTGGTCCCTTAACCTTACTTCGCTTTATGGCAAAACCAGCTTTCAGCAGAATTTGGATAATCTCTCCTTTCTCGAAGACCTCCTTTGGGGTGTTCCACCATACGATGAGGTCATCAATGTACTGCAGATGTTCCAGAGCCTCACCCTTCTCCAGTGCAGCCTGGATCAGTCCATGGCAGATGGTGGGGCTGTGTTTCCACCCCTGGGGCAATCGGTTCCAGGTGTACTGCACACCCCTCCAGGTGAAAGCAAACTGGCGTCTGCACTCTGCTGCCAAAGGAATGGATAAGAAGGCATTGACAGTATCAGTGGTCGCATACCACTTTGCTGCCTTGGACTCCAGCTCGTACTGAAGCTCTAACATGTCTGGCACGGCAGCGCTCAGCGGTGGCGTGACTTCATTCAGACCACGGTAATCCACTGTCAGTCTCCATTCTCCACTGGACTTATGCACAGGCCATATAGGGCTGTTAAAAGGTGAATGAGCCTTACTGACCACTCCTTGGCTCTCCAGTTTACGGATCATCTCATGTATGGGAATCACAGAGTCTCTGTCACTGCGGTATTGCCGACGGTGGACTGTTGCTGTGGCAATTGGTACCTGTTGTTCTTCGACTCTCAGCAGTCCCAGAGCAGAGGGGTCATCTGAGAGACCAGGCAAAGTATTCAATTGTCTGATGTTTTCTTTCTCCACTGCGGCTATTCCAAAAGCCCAAAGATATCCTTTTGGGTCTTTGAAATATCCATCCCTAAGATAGTCTACGCCGAGGATACATGGGGCCTCTGGGCCAGTCGTGATGGGGTGTTTTTGCCACCTGTTCCCAGTTAAACTCACTTCAGCCTCTAATACTGTCAGTAGCTGGGACCCTCCTGTCACCCCAGAGATAGAAATGGGTTCTGTTCCTACATACCTTGATGGCATCATGGTACATTGGGCCCCAGTGTCAACCAACGCTGTATATTGTTGTGGGTCAGATGTGCCAGGCCATCGGATCCACACAGTCCAGTAGATCCGATTGTCCCTTTCCTCTACCTGGCCAGAGGCAGGGCCCCCCTATTCCTGATCATGGCATACGTTGTTCTCTTCCTGTAAATATGTTTCTGAGGTCCCTTCAAGAGGATCAGTCATATCATCATTCCTGTACCGTGTGGGGTTCTGTGCACAAGAGACCGGAGCGACATTGATTCTAGATGGGCTTCTTGTGGTAAGTGTTTCTCTTTTCAGCTCATGTACCCGGACTGCTAAGGAGGAGGTGGGTTTTCCATACGACTTCTTCATGTCTTCTCCATGCTCTCGAAGGAAAGACCAGAGGTTACCTCGTGGTGTGTATCTTCTCTCCCTGGCTGGGGAACGCCTGCTCCTAATGGCAGAGACTCTCGTCGGCTCAGGTGAGATTTGGTAAATTTCTTCCTTAAGTTCTTCTTTCAGTTTCTCTTGGCCTTGTTCAATCAAACTCCAGACTTGCTCAACCAGTCTTGTTTCCACAGACGACACATGGGTACATGGGGTGGTGACAATGTCTTCATAAATTCTTAGTTTATTCGCCAAGACACCCACCCTGTCCTCACCTTCCCTCCATTGCAGTGTTGCCAGGTAACATGAGTACATCTCTGGTCCCAGTCGTGCAAATCTCAACCACATCTGTGATGTGCACTGGACGCCATCTGGGCATTTAGGAAATCTCTCGTCTTCTGAAAAAATGATCTCCAGCACGGCCAATTCCCTCAGGCATCAGATACCTTGTTCTATTGTGCTCCATTTTCCTTGGTGTACTTGGAGGTCCTCTTTACAAAGGTATCTGTCTTTCACACTTGTTAGCAGTCGCTGCCAGAGACTGAGAGGTTCTTGGGTTTTCCCGATCCCCTGGTCAATGACCACATCCTGGGACAGCGATCCCAGTTACCTGGCCTCAATTCCATCCAGAATGGTGTCATTGGCTGCAGCGTCCCAGATGCGGAGCAGCCAGGTCAGGATGGACTCGTTGGTCTGGCGGGTGAATTCCCTTCGCAGGTCACGCAGCTCACCCAGAGATAGAGAGCGAGTGATGATCTCTGTCTCTGTCTCTTCTGCTGGGTGCGAAGGTCCTGCTCCATCCTCATCAGTCTCTATGCGGACTGATTTGCTCCTTGATTTCTTCTTCTGAATGGTGGCAACTGCTACTGGTTTAGGCTGTTCCAGTTCAGTGACGGTTTGTGTGGAGATGCTGATGGCACCTTTGGTTCCTTTCTCCTCTGTGACAGTCTGCATAAATGTGGACACTGTTGCCTCACTTTTGGCTTCTTTCTCTTCCCTGATGGTCTGTGTAGATGTGGACACTGTTGCCCTGCCTTTGGCTCTCTTCTCCTCTGTGATGGTCTGTGTAGATGCTGATGCTTTGTTTCTTTTTCCCTCTTCCTTAAGAACACGCTGCATCACACCATGTAGTGTTTTGATTCTAAGCATGGTGCGGGCCGTGCAGAGAAGACAAAGCAGGACTAACAACAACATCATGCTGTCCTTGGTATCCAGAGGGTACTCAATATTTTCAAAAACTACTGTGTCATGCCTGAAAAGCTGGAAAAAATAATTCTTTACCCCTCCCCACAGGGGTTGGGTGAGATTGTTGAGATCCTGGACATAGCATCCTAGACCAGAACAAGAATACAAAGCTGGGTATATATTCTGAATTATGTTCATTGCCTCGGAGTTTATCAAGCAATGGACATAATAGACCAATAAAGCAATTTTAGTACCATATCCTGGTCTACGCAGGAGCATTAAGACCAGCAGATAGTACCCCAGGTGCGGAAAAATATAGAGAGATAGGTATAAGACACATGTAAGCATGTTGAACATCATAGCAAACAGGTGTCTGCTTCAATATGAAATTGTAATTCTGACTTTCCTCAGTGCCTCGTGCCCCACGTTGGGTGCCAAATATATGTAGTGGTTTGAAAGCAAAATGAGTGAGAGACTTCAAGTCAGAAATACAATTTAATAATAAGAAAAAAAGGTAAAATAAAAACAATGCAATAATGCAATAATGCAAAAGACCACTGACAGAGTCAGAATACAACCTGAGCGGGATGATGGAAGCAGTGATCCCGTAGAAAGGTCTGGTAGCTCTGATCCTCTGGGAATCCAGTGGATAAGGGCCCCTGTACTGTCCCAAATCCCAGATTATATCCAGGTGAGAATGACTGGCTCCTCCCCCTGGGCGGAGCATCTCACAATGGGATAATGAGTCATACAGGGGGTCCTTAATGGCCCATTAAAGAGAGATAACTCCCAGAGGGAGTTATCTATGAGTCACGCAGCAGGCCATTAACAGAAGACACATTAACAGAAGACACTTTAACAGAAGACACCTTAACAGAAGAGGGAGGGGGAACCTGGGAGAACACTGCTTCAGCAATTGGTTTCAACAGTTCATGAAGATGGTGATAGAATACTTTGTGCATATCTTATACTACAACCCAGGACACACACAAATGGTGTGTTGGCTGGGAAAGGTCAAAATTGGTGAATGTGAAACCACTACATGGGGCAACGGGCTCCCTATGAGCTTTTGCATGTGGAGAAGAAGGAAATGTCTATTCTGTGAGAATGCAAGGTGCCTATGAATGTGACAGTGCTAATGGCAGAAGCTACAATTTCCTTTTTTATTAAAATGCTGAATGTTACAATAAAATGCTTTCTTCATTTATTCTGTAATTTTAGTTAAAATAAACTAGTGCAATGGGTTTAGCTTAAAGCATGTAATGTTCATGGAGAAACACTTCATCCCTTTGTTATATGGGCACTTTGTATCTTCTGGGGAAAAAAAGAAGATTTGACAGCTTGACAGCTTTCCATGTTTTCTGTGCCTCGTAGAAAAATAAAAAAATAATAAGAAAGAAATAATAATTGTTGCCTTTTTAATATACTCTTTCCCTGATGATTCAGAAGTTGAAATGTTCCCAGTGTAAATTCAAAGACAGCACACAGATATGTATTCTGCCTTGCACACCTACTACTCTTTTCTATGTAATATGAATAAAGCATGCAAAATACTGCCACAATCATCTGTTAAAAAATAATATTGTTCACAGCCATTTTATGGAAGTCCTTCAGATGTGTCAGCACTCCACTGCATAGCCACATTGTTTAGAGGATGGAATGATAATTGTACTATTCATGTTCAGGTTCTCTGAATTTAAATTCAGAGACAGTTTTTTATCAGGTGGAACAGAGGACTCACTTTCATCTCAGAGAAATATATCTTTGAAAATTATATGCATATCTTGGTGGCATATGCCTGTGGATCACAAAGAGAGAAAAAATTTTAACTTTGCAAATTTGTATGCATGTACTATTTCTTGTCCTGGAAATAATCTGATATTTTTTAATATACTTTTGAATTTGCTGAGGGATGGTTTCTACAGAGTTCCCTGGTGTTAGTTACATTAGCATTTTATAGGCTGCTCATGTAAAGTCTTGAGCTTTCATGGTTCTCATTATCAATTTTTAATATAGCACAATTCATACTGGCTCTTGCTGCTGTCTACTTTTGGTTGCGTTTTTTATCTGGCTCCTCAGCTGCAAGGAACATGGCCTACACTTTTTTGAAACTTTTCTTGTCTGTGTAAACCTGCTACTGGTGTCCTTTTTCCCCCCTGCATATTGTAACACTCTAAGAACTTAAGTTGCTTGTATTCGTTATGAAGATCAGTTATCCTAGATAGTAAACCCAGATTTCATATTACAGATGGGAATACAGAATTTTTAGATGATGGAAGTCTCTTTTTTTACCTTTGTACCATTATTTTGGTTGCCCCACAGGTACAGAAATCTGTGGAGGCCCCTGAGGCCACTAAAGGGAGGTGTGCTCTCTCATGGAGAAAAAGCGGTGTGGGAGTAGGCAAAACTCCTCCACAGGAAGTCTCTCTGGGAGAGATACCTCTGCTCAGGGTGAGTAGAGGGTGTTAAAAACCCCATGAGCACTTGCCCGTATGCTAATCCCTCAGCCCCTATTTGTTAAGCTCCTAATTCCTGGTTTTTCTACATCCCCATTGGTTGAATTTGGATCCCTCCCCGGATTGGTTGTTTCCCCAATCCCTTTCTCCTATTTGCCCAAGTGGCAAACCCCACCCCCTCAATTTCCCATATAATTCCACCACCCAAGAGCCTCAGCATCTTTCAGCTGATGACTCTACAGAATAAAGGAAGCTTTGGAAGACCAGAAGGACACCTGTCGTCTCTTTCTCTGTCGCCTGAAGGAAGCTGCCTGGCCAAGCTGCCCTTGCAGCCAAGCTCAGAGAGCTGCTCGCTAGAGCTGCTAAGTTTGGTTGCCTCAGCAACCATTCACAGGAGAGCTAAATCACACCGGTGTGCCTGTGCCCCTGAGGCAGAGATTGTCTTTCTAAAGACGACTCACTAGGAAGGTCGTGACACCCCGAAGACCATCTCCAGGCGTCTTGACAGCTGGCAACAGAAATCCACAGCTGAATTGTCTAAATAAATTATTTTAGTAATTAGTGCTCCTTATTCAAAGAACACATGCAAATAATTCCCAGCCAAATGAGAGTAATTGACTTCTAAGTTAATGTACTTTTTTTAAGTGATCCCAGTATCACTTTTCTCTTTTGGGCATCTGAAATTGTTTAAAGTAACATGTGGTTTCTCACCTTTCTATAGGAAAAAAGCAATTTCTACACAGGGTGAAGAAAAATGTAATTTAAATAAAAGTGTGTTTTATTTTGGATATTAATGTTTATAACAGCAGCTCTCCTGAACAGAGAGAAAACATCTTCTATCTTAACAGATCTTCTTATAGTTATTCTTGTTACATTTCTATGGACAATTCAGATAGCTTTTTAAAAGTCTGTACTGAGAGGAGCAAAGCTTATGATTTCACAAGTCTTATGAGGAAAGGATGCTTTCTCTTGCGCATTAATGTGTTTCATCAGAATTCCTGGGAATCTGTCCAGCTATACATAGTAAATATTTCACATACGAATACAGTGATTCCTCAGTGTTGGGGGTTAGATTTATTTCTTTTTTACTTGTAGAATTTTTTCCCATAAATTGCTAGGAAGCTATCTACTGGGTACTTATGGGTACTTAAGCAAAACAAAGAAGTGGCCAAAGAAGAGGAGTGTAGCACCTGGCTGCACCTCTTTTGGTCTCTGGGAGTTTCTCTCGGAGGGGGAAGATACTCAAGTTTTGGGGGCAGGTAAAGGACGGGACTGGGGGCATCTGCTCTTTCTCTTCGTCTCAGCATCAGAAGGAGGAGGGTCAAGCTGTTGTTTACTGCAGGGAGAATTCACTGTCACTACTGGACTGGAGTCCAGTCCTAGGGATCTACCACCATCTGCTCATGTGTCCAGGAATTCTGAGCTCACCCTCTCCTACGCTCCTGGGGCTGGGCCGCTGCTGTCCCGCCCCCGCCGCTTCTTCGGCACTGTTCTGGTCTTTGCTACACTGTAGCCCCGCACCCGCTGTCCTGCGTGGGACTTCCCGCAGTTCCAGCTACCACCAGGGGGCTTCTGATACATCTCATCCACCAGGGCGGGATTTCTGCTCATTTCTGCCATTCCACCTTGGTGCTCCTCAGAGTCCTGCAGGGGCACCGGGATCAGACTGCCTCGGGGTTTTGTGAAGAAAAACCTCTCCTCCATCCCTCCCCGTGTCGGCTGAGAAGGCCATCACAAGGTTCCTGGTTCTGTTTTGTTGTTAATATCGATAGTTATTGTTGTTTGTTTGCCTTATTACACATACTAGTAAAGAACTGTTGTTCCTACCCCTCATATCCTTGCCTGAGAGCCCCTTGATTTCAAAATTATAATAATTTGATGGGAGGGGGTTTACATTTTCTATTCCAAGGGAGGCTCTTTGCCTTCCCTAGTAGACACTTGTCTTTCAAACCAAGACACTCAGCAATTCAACCACTCAGCACAAATGAGGCTTAATTTATCATGGATATCTGCACCTGTAAAACAGTGAAATAGGCTCCTGACATAAGTGATTCATCATGCTGTTATTTCTCTAAATTTTTTAAAGATCATATCCACATAGATGTACCCCAAGACGCTTTTAAAGATCATGATTTCAAAAACATATCCACATTTTGAAATTTCATATTGAAGAAGGAATATATGTGCTTTTGAGCTAAAGTGTATATACGAAGGGTTTAGATCAACACCATTAAAGATAGGCATAAAATGTGTCTGTTACTGAATTAGGCATTTGTTTTGTATAGCCAATTATAAAATCAATATGAGGCCCCATCAGAGGAGAGATCCATCAGCCTCCATCTTACTAGCATTCAATCAACAGATTGAATTTGCAAACTTCAAGGGAGAGAAATTTCTCCATTTTTTTACAATACTACACTAATTCAGACAGTTTAACACAGAGCTGCCCCAGTTTACTCAAGCATTGCTTTCAATATCATTTCATTAAATCAATGCAAAAGGTTGTGTTGACCTTTTAAGAATATATTTAAATCTGATCAGTGGAGCTAAAATCGATTGGGAACTGATTTTAGACAACTCTTAAGGCAAATAAGTGTGTCCACATGGGGTTCCTCAGCTGTTCAACAAATTGATGTGAAATCCAATTTAATTTAAGCCACCACAAACAAACGACTGTTGTGAGTATCAAATGTCCCCTCCAAGTTCTTTGAGAACTTTCTTTCTAACTTGAACAGAGAACACAAGGAAGATACAGTTAATTGAGTGAAAGCTGTTCATCCCTGTCAGGAAAGGAGGAATTACTATAGAACACAATAAAAAGCTTCCAAACAAACATCCAGGGTTCAGCCAAAAGCTATGTTTATAAACTTGTTCCCTATGTTTTTTTATTATTTTGGCAGCTGTAACTGTAGTGGACAAGGCAGAAATGCCACCACTCACCAGATTCTGCCAGGAGGAAGCCTCCTCCACACCTCACAAGTTCAAAAGATCCAATGTGAGCTTAAAGGAAATCCCCTCTAGTTCATGTTTGCTAGGGATTGGGATACCCAGGGTTTTCAACCTTCAGTTTGCCTTTGAAGGAGCTTTGGTATTTTCATACTGAGATTATTCCACTCTCCTAAAACATCACTGAAGACCTTTGCAGGACTGCAGAGAAGCCCCTTGATCTTCACAGCCCTTAAGTCTACAGGGGGATTTCAAAGATTCTGCTCTCAGAGCAAAGAAATGCAAAATGAGCTTCATTCCATATTGATTGATAATGCAAATAAGATGGAATAAGATGGGTATTTGTAGAAGGGAAAGATTACCTGATAATTTCTACCTTTCAACAAACCTGTAAAAAAACCTGGATTTTCATGACTCAGTTTAAAAACATCAACAATCACAGAATCATAGAATAAAATAGGCTGTGAGAGAAAGGAGGGGTGAAAGCAGTAAATAGGAGGAAATAGTACAGTAAATTGAGGGAAAACTGATTTAGTATAAGGAAGTATCTGAATTATTAATCCAATAACATGGGAATGCAAGTTGCACTCCTGGACTTCTAGAGGCTATTGGTCCTTCAACCTCCCCCACCCACCTTTATCCAGATAAATTATCATCTGGTCCATTTTCCCCTGTCCTAGAACTGAGGAAAGTAAGTGAACAGTTTTCCTTATATTCTCCAAAATGTTTTAATTATTTGACAATTTTGCTGTATGAAAGAAGAGTTTTAAGGGCTCTTCTTCAGTTTCACACCCTTTTTTAACTGAAGGCTGCTGTTTGATAGGCATTTTGGAGCTCTCTTTGCCAGTCCAAACCCCAGGAGGAGAGAAGTAAATGAAAATGTACGTTCTTATATGAACAAAGGGAGGTAAGCGAATGGGCTTTTGTTTTGTCTCCTCCTGGGATTCAAAAGGGTCTGATGGTGACTGCTAATGGTTTGGGGTGTGTGTGGTACTGGATTTCTGGCCTCTTTCCAGCTTTCCTGGTTCCTCAAAATTACGTACAATATTCCCATTCAAACTTGTGCAATTATCTTGAATGGTTGCAGGCTTGCAAAAGGTGATGTGAGTGAACTTGAACATAAAGATCTTCCATGATAAACTCATGAGTATTTCTATATATTTCTATATATTGAGGTAAAGGAATTAACTCCATGGTACTAAGTGGAGTAAACTCAGAACTTTCTATGTGTCTCGCTGAAACGTCCCCAGAGCTGTTGCATCTTGTCCTATTCTTCTAGTTTTCAAAGTCTTGTTGACTGCAGGTGAGTGGGAATGCATTCCTAGTGCTGGATATGGCCCTTTCCTCTTTGTCCTAGCACAGGTCAGTGAATCATTAAACTGTGTTGAGAAATAAAATTTATGAATGTGGTGGGCAGAAGAGAAAAGAAAAATACTACAAAATCCCCACGACTGGAGGGGAGAGAAAAGGGACTATGTCACTTTGCAGTAGTAAATTACCAAAAGCAAAAACTACCAAAAGTAAAAATTATCAAAGCAGTAGGATATGCACTTACACTTGCTTCTCTGCTTGCTCCTATTTTCTGCATTTTCTGTGGCTGTCAGCATTGGGGAGCTCCTGTGCTCTGATCAGTGAAAGCTCACTGCCTCAAATGGCCCTTCTTTCCACTGATGTTCTGGAGATCCAGTTGTGCTGATTTCGGAAATTAAAGAAAATAAGTGGTGTTTAACACAGCAAGATACGTTCAAGGTATGTTCAATATGGAACTGGCAGAGACACGTCTCTCATGGGATTTGCTGACCCAGATGCTGCAATGAACTTTCCAGTGAAGTCCAAAGCAAGGCTAACATCAGTATATTGTCTTTATCTAGGCCTTCATAACACAGAGTTGTGAAAAACGAGGTTCACTTCCTTGGTAAATTTTTTTTAAAATAGTTTAATAAAAAAATGAGATAATTAGAAAACGGAAATAAAGCCAAAGATCGCAGCTGGGGTGCCTGGCCTGCAGCCAGAAACCACGATTTGCTAACAAAGACTTGTTCCTTAAAAGCATCAACTTGCTGCATATTCATAAATTCTCATACATGATTCAAACATTTTTCTCAAGTTTGGATGTTTCTCCTTAATTTCAACTTCCCCCCCAACCATTCTGTCCTGCAAATCAATTCTCCAATGGCTCCATGAAGTCTGACACTCTAGATAACAGAGGTTCAATAAATTCCTCCCCTGAACCTCTGGTCACCATCATCTTCATCTGGATAAAATAATCCAGGAATGTGAGAGGGGTTTTCTGATTATCTTTCCATTCCCTGGGTTACATAAAAAAAAAAAAAAAGCAGTCTTTATTTTAATACGTTGCTATAGCCTAAGAAATACATTTATCATACTACTAAAAATAGTAGTAAGTAGTAAGTTTCATTAATAAAAGAAACTATATTAATACAACAAAGTTTTCCCAGCATAACACATATAGTATTAATTTTTAATATTCACAAAAAGCCAATAATATAATATGTACTTAGAGTGATTAAATGCCAGAAATAGTTCATATCCTGCCTTCTGAGGACTATCTGAGTTAGGTACAACATTTTGTTCCTGCTGGCATGGGAGGCAGAAGATTGATGGCTCCCTCACTCCTGGCTTCTTTTGTAATATCCATATAGTTTTTGTACCAGAAATTGTCATGTCTGTGGGCTATTTTTTTCCCATTCCTTTGTGTCTTTCTAAGAAGAAAGGATATAAAATTAGTCAATTTTTTTTCCCCTGAAATCACATCTGAACTCACTTCAACATTCCCTCTGCCTAAAACCAAATAAAACCAACAGTAACAACAAAACCCATGTGGTGGTTTCACATTTGCCGAATTTTGTTTGCCAACCAGGAGATAGGATTTTGGGAGAAAAAGGCAAAACAGGCCCAACTTAAAAGTAAACAAACAGATTTTATTAACATACACTAAAGAAAAAGAAAAGAGAGGAAAACGAAACCTTCAAACACTTTCCCTCCTACCACAAACTGTTCACTTTCCCACACAACATAGAGAGAAAACTATGATTTTCAGTCAGTTGCAACCATTTAAACATAATCTTGCATCACTTTGGGAGAGGAGTCTTTCTCTAGAGTTTCATGGAGACACGTGCCACAAGAAAAGGTCTGGTGGCTCTCAATACCACAAATCTGCAACCACCCAGAATTTTACAGATTCTGTGCAGTCCCACCCTGTGGAGGCCTCTGAAGCCACCACAGAAGAAGCAGCACTTCCATGGATGGCCTATAGCCTCTAATGCATTTGTACTATCCCCCAGAGAAGCCTCTCTAAGAGACTCCCTTATTGCTCAGGGTGAGTAATAAGTTGCAAAGTTCCATGAGTCTGGTTCTATGCACATGTTTCCCTCCTGGTTCGCTGTTACTTTACTTCCTGGTTTTCTCCCTTCTTGACTGGTCCATTTTGGATCCTCTCTCCGATTGGTGGTTTTCTCAGTCCTTGCCCCTATTGGTTCTTGTAACAAACCCTGCCCCCTAGAGTCTCTATATAATCCCGGCTCCTGAGAGCCTCCGAGTCTTTTGAGTTGCTGCCTTGGGAGAATAAAGAGGGATTCAGAAGATGGTCTCTTGTCTTTACTCCTGCACCACCTGAAGGAAGACCTGCCTGCACACACTGCGCTTGCAGTGAGAGCCTGAAGAACTGACAGGCTCAGTTGCCTTGGCAACCTTTCTCAAAAGAGCTGCCGGAGTGCTTGTGCCCCCTGAGACAGAGGCTGTCCTTCTCAGGACGACTCACGGGGAAGGTCACAGCACCCAGAAGATCCCCGCCAGGGCCTGTGTGGTTGGTGACACCACCCATTTAACAGTTTCCCAAGCTGCTTATGGGCCTCCACATATTTGGGGTACTGTTTTAAGAATGCTTCTAGTATAAAACAAGGATTGTCTTCTTCTATCCCTAAAATCGTCTCTATCTCAAAGGAAATAGAGACCTTCCTTTTGCCCAGGAGCCAGGGCATCAAAATAACTTCCTCTCTAGAATCATCTTTGTCTCAAAGGCTGAGACCTCCTATTACTCCAGGAGCCAGGGGGCTTACTCTATTCAAAATTCTCAATTAAATCTCAGTTATATTAGTACACACAACCCTTTGGCTAGAACTTGCATTCCCCCAAACAGCATTATGATATTACAAGAAGTAGTCCGTTTCTCCATGATTTACACCAGGGAAGTCCAGCTAAAAATGTCCACTTCCTCCATCCCTTCTTCCAATAGTCTTTATCAGATCTTTTGCTGACTTTATTTCAAGCTGTCTCTCTACGTTTTAAATCACTCTGTCTTCCACGGAGGAAGGAAAGGGTTAATGTCTTTGCCCAGAGCCTTTTTTCCTCTCCAGCTGACTCCCAGAACTTCATGGCTGTGCAGGTGATGGGGGGGAATGGAGGAGCATGCTCAAGAATGCTGATAGATGACCCTTCCCCACCCCTGGTCAGATCCAAAGCGACTCAAACTTGGATCAGCTCCCTGGAGCTCTGGAAAAAGATTCTCAAGATTCTCTCCTCCCTCGGACGAGAGGGTCTAGCAGCCAAGCCAAGAGCATAGCCGCCGTGGCCTCTGGCGCAAGGCCAGCGCTCCTGATCTGCAAGCCTCCTCCTCTCCCCACTGGCAGCCGGGGGGCGGGGGGGGGGTGTGGGGGGCGGGGGGGGCGGTGGGGGCGGGCGGTAAGAGAGGACACTGCTGGCCCAGGCAGCTCTTCCACGGGCAGCAGCCCCTGGAGGCTTGGCCGCCCAATCCCGGGGTCCTAGACCCAGCTTCTGACTTACGAAGGGATGTTAACTCCTTGCTGGCCGGAAAAGGAAATGGCCGAGTCACGTGGGATCTCTGATTTAAGGCTGGGCTGTCCAGAGGCGTGGATAACACTCCTATTGGTCAGCCAGAGTCCATTCCCAGCCTCACATCCGTGCTAAACCACCACAACCCACCAGAAAAACTTGTATATTCATAGTTTTCAATTGTCAAATGGTACCTTTGCTATGACTACCAGGGACTTCAACAAGATGCTTTTACTGATAGCAGCTTCTTTCCTATTGTGACAAAGAAGGATGGCAAAGGCTAATGAATTGTGTCTTACTGAGCAGGGCCTGCAGTTAGGAACTTGATTCCATTAAGAGATCTCTGGAGGAATTTTGGGATACTATATTTCTTGGGAAAAGAACAAAAAATTAGTACAGGAAGACAAATGCAAAGCTACAGCTCAATGGTTGTCACCTTCGTTTCAAAAATCATCACAATCTTTGACTCAGTAGAGGTAGCTTCCAGACTGCTCTTTTTTTAAAAAAAAAAAAAATTTGTCTGATTTTAGTGCTTGTTCCCTCTGTATGTCTCTCTCCCCATGTTCAAGACTGTCAGGGAAAACTGTAGTTAAGAATATCTGTAAACAGTGTTTTAGTGTCTCCCACACAGCAGTCTGGAACTGCCTCCCCTCGTGTTTCTGAAGGTTTATGGATTTCCCAAATCAGTACGAGTTTATTGATTTATATGTAGGCAAGCTTGTGCTACTACTTTGGTTGCTCTTGTGCTTTTTCCTGGCTACAGCTAATTAGCCTGGCAGCTCTTCCAGTGTTGCTTACATGCAGTAGTAAATGAATATAACTACTTGTATTGAATTATCATAACTTTTTTTTGTTGGTCTTTTTTTTTGTATGCTCCTTAAAAGGATAAAAGGCACTTTGAAAACTGTTATCTGAGCAATGAAAGAGATCCAGACTGTGACCTGATATTCAGATGGTGATACTGGACTATCCCATAGCCTCTTGCCACCTCATGCAGTTCTTCTGGGATATTCAGGTTAACACCCCTTGCTACTGCTTTCCTGTTAGTTACCCTCTGAAAGGCTTGTCCTCTTTCTCAATTACAATCCTAGCCTGTCTCTGACATCTCATTGGGATCCCGGCTCAGGTTAAACGTTGTTCCTCTCTTCCAAGCCCTCACTCTTCCCTGTGTATACAATTTTTTTTTTCAGTTGCCGTAAGCAGTCTCACCCTCTTGCTTCTTCAGCCTTGTGAGTAACAGAGCTGTCCAGGCTGCAGCTGACCTAGAGGTTGTGGCGACTCTTGGGCCCACGTCTTGCCTCCCCAGGCTGCAGGCGGCATGGAGAGTCCTGGCTTACCCCGGGCTCTCAGTGCAGGCTGGGAGCCTGGCTGTGGAGCGATTCCTTTCCCCTGAGCAGAAGCCGGGGATGCTGCTTTCTCTCGGGAGGTGGCAGCACAGCCAGATGCGACCAGCGTATGCAGTTTGATGCCCAGAACTGCAAAGGGGTGGCAGGAAGGGGGGGTTGGTGTTGGATTCCTTCCAAGATGGGGCTCCTTAGCTGGGAGCAAGGATTAAGATGGGGAGCGCAGGGGTGCTCATGCATAGGAGGGATAGCTTCAAGCCCTTTCTTGAAGCAGAATGGAATCAGCTCAGCATCCTCATGGTAACATACTGTGGGATCCCTCTGTCCTGACTGTGTTCCTGTGTATCAGCTGCAGCTGATAGAAATGGTGTGGGGCCTGAGATGCCCACTGTGGGGACAGCGTCATTTGCCGAGCCTGCAGACACAGCCCCAATTGCTTGTTTATTCATGTGTGGGGAAAGGTTCTGCAGGAATTTGGGCAGAGTCAGTACATATAGTGGGTTTTGCAAGCACGCACTTTCCTGCAGGCTAGCACAACAGTTGCATGTTATTTTAGCTATCAAGCAGTTTAAGGTAAAATGCCAGGAGACAGGAAGAGCAACAATCAGTCACCATCCCATTAAATGCTACAACCTGCTCCTCTCAGAACCTCATCCGTTCTTTTTAGCCATTTTGGAGGCTCCCATTCTCTCCTGAGGTTTTAATAATGGATTATAAAGACTGTATGGGTTTAATGTGACCATCATCTGGAAAGCATACACAGAGGTAGGGTGTTTGGGTTTCTGCAGAAAGCAAGCACAGTTTGGTCCAGAAATCTATGGGATATATTGCTTAATCTACCCCTCTGGCTCTGTTCTCTGAATTCAATTTCCCTATGCCAAGCACACTGAATCAACTGGAGATGCCACAGAGCCTTGTACAGAGCTTTGTTGGGAGGTTGTTTGCCTGCTTCTTGAACTTTCTCAAAGTTTTGTGGCAACACGGAATAACCGTAGATTCAGTTTTTCCCCAACAGTAATTTGTGAATGCTCTCTGTGGGCTTGCGCATTCAAAAGCAAAGGGTGTTAGAAATCCCAGTTTAGGCAACTCAAATAATTTTACCAGCATCAGCAACTGGAGGGCAGCCAGCCAGTCAGGCCTACAGTTCTTCTAAAAGTAATGAAGTGCACCTGATTTTTGCTCCTTGGATGGCAACCACTGACTGGCAACTAGTCCCATATACCAGGTAATTCCTGCTTGATGCTGCTTAGGGCACCATTGAAACAGGCAGCACCTTAAGCAGGCAGCACTGAGAGGGTAAAGCAGAGAAAGGCAAGAGAAAACTTGAGGTTTGTAAGCACTTAGAAAAGGGCCACCTCCTTTTTTCGCCCCCTGCTTTGCTCCTGGCAGTCTTGGAAGGCCCATTTTTACTCTCATGACTTGCTCTGAAGAGTGTTTGAAAGTGCTGCAATTCTCTTTCAGAACAGTTCTTTTCCTAAGTGACTCAAATGCCCCAGAAAGGTCCCGTCACAGTGGAGGACTAGTCATGATAACTGCTCATCTCTGGGGCTGGGAAGCAGAATGCAAACAGCTCAGGCAGTGAGGACTAAGCCAATCCACCTTTCCTGTCTGCATTTTCCTTCTAACTTGGTTCTGGAGGATCCTCCCACTGCCACGTGGATCCCTCTGCCCTGGAGGGACAAGTTGTGTCAGTATGACCACCACCAGGCCTCCTGCTCAGGCCCTGTACAGGTGCAGAGCCAGGGCTCTGGGGCAAGCAGTCACCCCTCCAGGAGCAGTTCTACAACAGTCCTGTAAGGAACACACATTCAAGAGTGCATGTATGGAGGAGAGAAGCATTTGAGGGATAAATCCCACACAGGATAATGTTGGTGACTGCAGAAAAATAAACAACAAACCACCAAGAGAATAAATGTAAAGGACAAAGGCAGTGACCAAAATCCAAGACACTGGTTTCTGGTTTTAAAAAGGTTGGTGATACCTTGCCTTTTGGAACAGTCTTTGACAACTGGGAGTTTGTCTCATTTTAACCAGGACTAACCATATTCACAAGTAGTTGTCACATGTCACCTAGTCTGTCTGTCTCCCTGCCTTTTCAATTTGGCAGTCTTCTCTTTTTCCCCTGCATGTCCCAGAGATTTGAAAAGTGATCCATTCTTCAAAGCATCCCTGGTAATTTGGACCACAGTGTTACACTCCTTTTGAGACTGATGCCTTTCAAAGCTGCAGCCTTTCTTCCTGCAGCAGCTCCTGACAGCCCTCTATAACATACAGCCTTAAGAGGGGAAAACAGATCTGAGGAGATACTTTTACTAGGAGGAAAGACATTAGAGATGGCACTAAAATCAACAGAAAAGAGATTATCTCAAGCAAAGAAGGTAGCTTAGCCCTTTTTATGAAGTGCAGGACTATACTGTCACTAATTTCACTTTGCAAACTGTACTGGAGATCTCTTAATGCACTCGTTGGTAAAATGTATCTGCATACACAGATCAGTAAATATCAATCAATTAAACATGCATATGTGATATGTGTTCTGTCCTGCACCATGTTTGCTATTTTTTCCTACAAACACTCCCACCTTTTTAGCAAGACTTAACTGGAGATCTGTGTTGCTACATTGTTTTTGCTGCCAGATAAGGAAAGACAAATCCAGGCCACATGATTGCTGGCTGCATGGCTTTACCGCATTGGCAACCACCTCCCCCTGGTGGCATCAGTTGAGGTGGGGAGACTATAATTTTATACTACAGTAGTCACTTAAAGTGAAGATGAATGTTAACATCTCTCTGGTATGTGTATGCCCTAGTCATGTGTATGACAAATGTCCTACTGGAGACATTGCCAAACACATTTAGGAATTAGGAATTTAGGAATTAGAATTGATGCTTTTATTAATAAAAAATCTTGCAAATTCTGCTTTGAAAAGAGCTATTTTCTTGAAGGTGATAAGTACATTTTCTCAAGCACCCAACTCCCATTTTCAAAATACTCCTTTGCAATAGTCCTGAATATGGAGCAACAGGACAGAAACCTGCATTTGCGCAGCTGCAATTTATAGCAATAGAGATGTCCCATAAACAAGCAGCATCTGGGGAAAGGGGCAGTTCAGTGAAATTGAAGCTTTCCACGTAGGTAATGAGAGGCGTCAAAGGGTGTTTACATGGAGGAGGGCATTTTTCTTCTCCAAACTTACCTTTATTGTCTGTGCCACTTTCAGGCTCAGCCTGATGCTGCAAATATTTAGGTATGTGGATAAGTCAAGGCACAAGTGTTACATATCTTTCAAATATTAATCCAAATCTAAATATTAAAATTATTCCAATACATCCAATGACTGCATCATCTTGTTCTTAACTGCAGGTCCCTACTTTAGGTTTAAATCTATTTGGAGACTGCCAGACACCCTACCCCAGCAAGCACTGGGTCTCAGGAAAAAGCTGTATGCTCACAGAAAGACAGGTACAAATGCAGCTTGACCAGAACAGTGTTGTTGGGCCCAAGGACTTACGAAAGGTAGAATACAGATATTGCTTGCCTGTATCTATGCAAGAGAATGGCCTTAAAGTGCTTCTACAACCTCCTCTTTCTCACATCCATGGAGCAGCACAGTGTCCAAATGGATTTAGAAGGAGGGGACTCTGCAGAGAGACCTGCAAAGCCAGGTGAAATTTCCAGATGTCCTGCAGGTGACCGTATTGCTTTCATTTTCCGTATCATGGGGAATACTACCACTGACCTTCTCGGGAAGGTACTGACGGAGGAAGCTCCCAGAACCAGCTCCCGTGCCTGTCGTGTCCATCCTTGCACCAGAACAGGCAAGGCTTGAGCAGCTCTGGCAGCACCTTTAAATCCACGTTGATTGTAACGATTGTAAGCCCAAATCACACGCCGTAAGGTGCGCATCCTGTCTCCAGCAATTCCATATTCCTTTTTTTAAAAAAAACTGGACTGCGGGAGAACAAAAGGGCTACAGCAGCAACACCACCGACTCCACCTCGTCATGCATGAATTGCGATGGGTGAAAACAAGTTAGAAGTTTATTGAGGGCTGAAGCTCCTCATGTGAAGACGGCAGGGAGGCAAATCCCAAGAGATTGTAGTGAGACGCTGCACCGAGAGCCCGAACGCTGGCAACAAATTGACGAGGCAACTTGGCCCAACCCTGCCCTGGCTGCCGCCCCCAAGGAGCGCGCTCATGTGACCACGCTCACATGACACCGCCCTCAGCCCCGCGCCTCACGGCGCGGTGGGGGAGGCGGTGCTAGAGGCGGTGCGGTCATGAGATGACCCCTCCCACCGCCCACCGCCCCCCGCTCCCCCGGCCCCCCCTGCCCCGCCCTGCCGCGCACGCGTGCGGAGCCGAACGGGCCGATTCACGCACCCAAAATGGCGGCCGCAATGGATGTGGACACCCCCAGCGGAACCAACAGCGGCGCCGGCAAGAAGCGCTTCGAAGTGAAGAAAGTGAGACCCTGCGGGCGCGCTCCTGCGGCTGCTTCCGGAGGGACGAGGGGGCTGGGGCTGGGGCTGGCCTGATGCTGGCGAGCGGGACGGAGAAGGGGGCAACTTCCCGCTCCCCTCACGGAGCTGGGCGCCCGGTTCAGCACCGGAGCGGTGGGAAGGGCGAGGCGAGGCCTGTGGGGGTATCCTGGCGTGCCTCGTAGCCAATGGCTGGGTCGGGCCGTCGCACGTGCAGCGGGAGCTGGCCAATCAGCGGGCGCAGCTGGCGGGGACGGGAGCAGGAGCGGGGGCGCCGAGGGGGCTGCGCCGGCCGGGGGATGTCCTGGTCGGGCCTCCGCTGCTCGCTTCCCTCGGACGCTGTCGCCCCAACAGGCTTCGGCTACTCCGCACCTAGAGCTTCCGGGTAGCTCGGGCCGGCGAGCAGCGCTGGAGTGCTTCCGCCGCCCCATCATCCCCGCCCTCTATGGCCCAGCCGCCTGGGCTGCCCCATGTGCTGCGCAAAATGCTTTCTCCAAATGTCTGTGGCTGACTTTTTTTTCTCTTTCTTATTTAAATCGAGCATAACAACGTGTTAGTGAGCAAATGTTACCATGCCACCCTAGCTTTGCCTCCTCGCTCAGAGCAGCCATAATATCGCTTTCCTATCCAGCGCCACCAATTTGTCGGCTGGGTCATGGCGATGGTTCGAGGCTCTTCAGGAGGGTGTAGAGGAGCAGGGACAAATGTGGGCTTGTACTAAGGTATAATTTGAGGAAAAATGACCCCTGGACTGAATACCAGTAAACATTTCCAGTGATTCCTGCTTGTAGATTAGTTTGTTTGAAATGCAGTTGTCATCAGTGATGATGGAAACCCCTGGATCTGCGCAGAAGGGAGAGTTTGGGTGACATAATTGCTAGTTCTTTGGAAACAGAAACAGATAATGAGAGTGGTAGAAAGTGGCATCATTTATGTGTCAGTGGCATTCCTCCTCCCCAGCAAGGTACCAAGACTTTTGTTGCATGTGTGGCTCAATACAGGTGTGTGGGCTATCAGAATAGACCATGATGGGACAAGAGATTAAGTACTGGAGTGTATGGGAGAGATAAGGGTGCTGAGAACTTTTGTCTTAGCTGCCTTGAAGTGTGGATGAAGTCCATGAGAGATGAGTACCTCAGCCAGAAGGCCAGCTAGACTTGAAGTTGGAAGATTGGGAAAAAAAATGAGATCACTACTGGTGCATGTCCTAAAAGATCTAGTAGTATTGTGAATACTTTTTTATATCGGTACTAATGAAAAATTGAAGAGCTTATCAAAGTTTAGTACTGCCTATCAAGACTTGGAAGTTGGCTTTCCTCCGTTAGTGTCCCAAACTAAGGGAAAGCAATGAAAACATTGAGATGGAAATGGAACACAGTAGAGAAGATGTACTATAGTACAGTCAATGCAAATATATACTGAAAAAAATGTAAGGGGGAAAAAATCTATACTGCTTAAGTAGTAAATGAAAATTATCCCCATTACCAGTACAATATTTTGGATTGTTTTGGATGTTGAAGGCAGGCCCATTTATTTAATAAATTTACAAAAGACCTGATGGATTTTGTCTGGAGGAATAAAACAATACCATGTTTTTCTGTAAAGCTTGCCCTAAAGTCCTCAAACCCTTCCCTTGAAGTAGCATGGGACAGTGCTATTACTTTTTTATGCATATAAAGTAAGTCTTTGAAAGATTGATTTGGTAGTACTTTGAAATTTTTATATCCAGCCTTGCTGATAGGTTGTTGCTTATTAACCTTTTGTAGGGAAGATTATTCAGGATTCAGTGGAGAGTAGCATTAGAGATTTAGTTCTTGACCCCAACTACTCTGAAGGGTGATTACTAGAAGAACTGCTGCAAATAACAGGAATTCCTCTTAACAAAAATGGCATCTGAATTGGTTTTTCGCCAAGGGACTGTCCTTTCCTTCAGAATTGAGGATTTGGCATGAGCTGCATCCTTGCCATTTGATCTTGAATACAAATCCAAATGTTTGCATTTGTTTCACAAGAAAAAAGAAAGGGGGGGGGGGGTGGTGGGACTGTGAGAGTTACCTTGTTTTTGAAGTGGGCAGGAGACATGGTGTCCGAGAGGTTTGTGAGATGAATGTACCACTGCTTCCTAGTAACCTGAACTCATGATGAAGAATTAGTCTGGACTTCTAAGATTTGGTTTTTCTTAAATATCCCAGCTTTTCTATTTCAAAAATACATGGGATCTTGAAGAATAGGAATGATTTCTGTCTGCTGTAAATTGAATCAAAACTATGTTTTTCTTTTTCCCCCCTCCAGTGGAATGCTGTAGCTCTGTGGGCATGGGACATTGTGGTTGATAACTGTGCCATTTGCAGAAACCACATTATGGATCTATGTAAGTAAATGGGGGAACACAGTTTGGACTTGTGTGTGATAAACAGCTGAAATTACCCCAGCTGAGGATATAATTCAGCAAAGCTTTCAGTTAGTAACTAACTCTTCTGCTAATCTCTATTTTATGTAATGCTGAAATCTCATAATCTATTTTTGTGACCTTTGTCACCATACTGCTTCTCCCTCACTCTTTTCTTGTAAAGGGTAGTATCACTTAATGCCAGATCAACAGACATGATGCTGCTGAGTGTATTTTGAATGCAACAAAGAAGAAAAAGAGTAATAATAAAGAGGAACTGAAATTATTCAGGGTTGACAGATATTGCTTACAAAGAGAGGTATTATATTTTAGAGTTGGGGAGGTTGCTATGAGTGTCAACTTCTCAATGATACTCATTAAGATGAAGTCATGTAACACTCTCTGTGTCTGTGGCAAGGAAAGGCATGGACCAGCAAATTAATTTGACTCCTCATTCTGTAAAACCTACCCCTTGCCTAACCAACTTAGTACTTACTCACTTACAAAGGTGAATAATCAAATGCCAAAATAAAGACATTCATTGCTGGTATTGTTTTGGTTGTTTGTTTGGGTTTTTTTTTCTGTATAGTCTTGATGGTTCGTTTCTTTCATGAAATAGGTCTGTATGCATGATGTCACTGTTTTCAGTCCCTTAGAGTATTGGTAATGAGTACAAACCCATTTTTTTTCTCCTCAAAAATGACAAAGTACTGTTGGCACCCAAACTCTTGTTTCAATCATGAGGTACAGAAGACCTTTTAATATACCCCAGATAGACATTTGCCTATATTCCTAAAATCTGAGGCTAGTGGAATCCCTCAAAACAAGCCTAGTGCCTGGGCATGGCCTGTCCTGTTCCCATTGGAATAGTTTTGTTGCACTTAGGTTTTATGTGGTCGCCCTTGGAACCATTACTATTGGCAACCTCCTGTCAGTATGACTGCATGGAAATAAAACACTTCAGAAAAATGAGACTTCAAGTTTATAGGAACAGCTACTGAGGGATGCACCTGATTTTACTTCATGTTTAAATAATAATTACAAAATTACTTTCAGAATCTTTATTTAGGTTTTTGTTGTTGTTGTTTTGTTTTTGTTTTTTTAATAAAGAGAAAACACACTGTAACACACTGGTCTGAAAATGGGTTAAGCCAGGTTCACTTCTCTTCTTGGGGACAGATATGTTTGTATTTTGAGCCAGCTACTGCCTATCCATGCTTCAGTTTATTCTTGGTTATTAGACAGGGAGTGATAACACTAAAAAGAACAGGGATTATGAAATAAGTTGAGGTCCTTTAATGTAAAAATTTCCTTTTTTAGTGTCTCTAACCTGTACCATCTTGGAAAGAAATTTCAAAAGAAGGTGGACACTGGACTACTACTTAGTCTCTCAGGTTTATAATATATTAGAGAGGAAAGCATTTTGGTGACAAATTTCAAAAATTTATTAGAACATAAGTTACATTTATAGAATTTGCAAGTGTATAGAATAAATGTATAAAATCCTGTAATTCAAGATAATTACTCATGGTAAGAGGGATATATTTTAAGATAGGAGATGCCGGTGTGTTTCATTTTATCAATGTGCCTCAAAATTAATTGTACCTTCCATGACCAAATATAGTCTCATATATTTGCATTTTTTAAAAAATAAATAGCAAATAGGACATATGGGGTGAAGAAGAGGTGTGGAAGAGCTGGAAGGAGAATGGACAAATGCTGTTTTTCAGTAGTAAATTTTGTTTATCGGTTCTTAAAATATTTTTAAAAGTCCTGCCAATATGTGGGTGGGGTTGAGAGTATATAGGTAGATTAGGAAAAACAGTAAAGGAAAAAGGCATTGGTAATTTTTTTTCTTTTTTGAGTTGCTCAAGCATAACGTTATTATATTGTATGAGCAACGTTATGAGTAGCCTGGATTGGAAATGATGGACTAAAATTGACAGCATACAGAGCAGAAAGGATATCTAAATTGGTATTCTGAGATCAGTGTTGGCTCTGCATTTGCTTATTTCCTTGGTACAGATCATTAATGTTGTTAAAAAATTCTTTAATTAGATTTTCAAACATAAGATTTGAAGTGATGGCAAATTGAGAAAAAAATTAATGGAATGTGCAGGGAAGAACAGCACAAGATTCTATTTGATAAAATATGAGACACAAATGTCTCCCGCTCCTAGCTACAAAGAGAAGCCTAGATTGGGAAAACACTAGAAGAGTGATAAGTAATGGCAGTCATGGTAATGAAAGTTTAGTAATGTTGTGAAGTCAGGCATCAATGTTAAGGTGTCATGCAGTTCTCCCCATGCATGTGCCTTATGGCTTGGTAATAATGTGATTCAAAGGATCCCCCTTGTCTTCAGTTTGGTTTTTATTCAGTGTACAGAAGGAATGAGTAGATTTTCAGTATTTTGATTTCATTCTTCTCTGGAATGACCCAGGTTCTATTTAGATTTTACTTTAGTCTTACTTCAAAGGCTTGCTCTCTGGTGCTGTCACTGCAACGTGGCAAGTTGGGGAGTGTTAACAGTGTGTTTAGTATATTGGATTATCTTCTGGTCTAAAATATGTAATACCTTATTGTAATAAAGTGACCACTATAGCTTTGAACTGTGTAACATGTGCCATCAAAATACTGTCCCCTTGCTTTGATGGTAACATGCCAAGTACCATGAATCCAGCTTCACAAAGATAGATAGATGTTGCATAGAATCCAGAAAAGAATCTCAGGATGCTTATTAGATGGACTGGGTTTGGATTTATTTCTTCTTGTGTAAATATACAGGTGATTTCTGCAATAGAAGATGCATAGGAAGTGGCTGGTTCTTACAAAGTCAAGATTCAGAAGCTGCCACATAAGATGCATTTCTGCAACTCCCTGAGTTGAAATGCTTCCATTGCATGTTTCACAATTATTTACAGTTATTTCAGGTTTTAGCTGTAACCTTTGGTCCTCACCTACAGATACTCTGTCAAAAGCAAGGCAACAGAAGAGTCATTCACTATTCCTCCAGTACCTCCTACTATCTGACTTTTATGGCTTCTTTTGGGTCAGCAGATGGTAGATAGCTTCCCTTTCTTTCAAGAGCCAGGATCATCAGCTTTCATTTTTCATTCTAGGATGGAGATTGTCCATGTGTTTTATTTGTTATTTGTTTTTTATTTGTTGATATATTCTCCTTTTCTGAAATGAAGCAATAGGAGACCAGAAAGTGCTTCAGCTTTTGGGGGGCCCTTTTTTGGCAGCCAAAGGTAGCACTGCTAGCAGTAGTCTCCAGCATGTTTGATGAGGGAGCTAAACCTGGGTGTCATGTTGGAAGGGCTTTCCACCACCACCAGAGAACTCCTCATCAACCACTTCCAAAAAAGTTCGTCTGTCCTCTTAAACTTTTGGGACCATCATGCTTTAGACTGTCAGTGAAATTTAGGTTTGTCAGTGAAAGTTTGAGTAACACTGAAAAGAATGTCAGTGCTGCTTCTTTTCCTTACCTAAACCATCTTTCTTCCCTCTCACTCCCAGGCAAAATACAGAGTCCTTGTAAATCCTGAAAAATTAAAAATTGTGTCCATGCAGCTCTAATGTTAGGGCCTCTTAGAGAGGAATAATAAAAAAAAAGACAAAATGACATAAAAAGGGGACTGATGGACTTCATGTCTAATAGGCCCAATATTTTGTTTGCATCAGGGAAGGAGAAGAAACAAAATAAGTATATTGTATGCTGGAGTATTTTCCTTGCTTTCCGCAGAGGCTTTCTGAGTTAAATTTTGCTTACTTTTTGACTTTTCTCCCTTCAGATGAATTTCCTCATCTTTTCCTGCTACTCATCTTCTCACCATTATTGTATATATGTACAGTAACATTATCTGTTACTGTACAAACTCTGGCCAGATATTTAAAATGGATAGATAGTTACTATGTCCCATGACCTTGAGTCTGTACTGCAGTAAGATTGTTGCAATGTCCAAAGTAATGAAGTTCTTCAAGGGTCTTGAGCATCTTCCATATTCTTAATCAGATTTAGTTTTATTGCTGTAAGTATTGAGAGATTCAGGAATTAAGACATCAGATCTTTCAGAAGTACTGGATTTTGTTTTCTTCTATAGACAGGCAAGGGATTGAACTTTGGACTTCTGCTGTGGTATATTATATCTGATGTAAACCATATGATAAATACAGATTCACTCAAATCTTGTGGAACAGCTGTTGCTACTAAGTTTCTTTAGACATCAGTCTTGTTTTGAGTAGTTCCTCATGACCAAGGTTAATTGACATCTCTTTCATCTCAGAAAAAATGGGCCTTTCTTTTATTTTGTGCACCTCCACACCTGAAAAGTGTGAAAAATGGAGAAAGGGATGAATGGGGCAGAACAAAATAGAGATCACATTTTTCAGCCAAACCTGTGGGATTTGAAAGTTTTTGAATCTTTAATTGGTGAATCAAATTCCTTTTCCTCTAAGCATGTTCAAGCACACAAAGAGTGAACAGAGAATTGGAGCTCATTCAGACATCTTCTTTGCCAGGAAAAAAAAATCTGCAAAACAAGAAAGCAGCAAGCCCATGTATTGAGTTCTAAACTGATCATCTATCAACAGATTTTTTAAAATCATTTGGGCTTGACTCTTAAAGAAGGCATCCTTTAGCAAGAAGTAAAATGTTAGTGTTATAGGTTTGTGCTCCTGATGGTGAAGGAGTTGAAAATACCTTTTTTTTTTCTGAAGTTTCTTCTTGAGCTGGAGCAGAAGTGAATTGTTCAGGTCTTAGGATGGAAAACTGCCTTGTAGCATTTATTTTCTCAGTGTTGTTCTTCTTTCCTCACTCTTTTTCATCTCCTTCATCTGTGCCATCTGACACAAAAGCCCAAAACATAACCCAAACTCATAAATAGTTAGAGTTGGGGATCCTCCTGGGTACTCAGCTCCAAGGTATAAAAAGTCCAAACCATACCCTATTTCCTATTGTGGATTTTTGGGATGTACTTGCCTATCACAAGGCTATTAAATAAAGACAGTCAAACTCCAGCATTACTTGAGCAAATTAATTTGCAAATAAAGTACATAATGTCTGACAGGAACATATAAGAATTTGTATTGAGAGAAACCTGGGTAAGAAGTTTAAGTACAGTAATTAAATTTTATTTCCTGTCAACTCATCATCAAAAGACATCTCTGTGAATACAAGAGGAAAAAATGAAAATATTCATCCTTGAAATTTGGGAAGCAGACACATGTTGCCATCAGATGAGCTATGTACTCTTGCTCTCTGGAACTTTGGAATAATAAAATAGTAGAGGAAGGAGGAAATGAGGATGAAGTATGTTTTGATATGATACTTTTGGAAAAACAGTACACATTAAACCATAGCTCTTGATACTTTCTGGTGTGTTAAATACCACAAAAGAGCTCCTCCTCCCTTGCCTACATTGGCTATTATGAAGGAATCTACCAGTTAGTGTTGCATGTACATCTTCAACTCCTGTGTATATTTGTTCAATCTTTGTTTTCACAGGCATAGAATGTCAAGCCAACCAAGCATCGGCTACCTCTGAGGAGTGCACAGTTGCATGGGGCGTCTGCAATGTAAGGAAAACTTTTATTGTGTGGGGTTATGCTCTCCTGCTTTTTTGAAGACGTGGGACAGAATGAGTTCTGTAGCATGTTTCACATGATCACAGAAATATGATTTTTAAAGTCCTTTATGTTTACTAGAACATAGAAAGGAGAGAGAGAAGAAGATGAAAGATGGAGAGATGTAGTAAGACACAGAAGCAAAGGGAGGAAGATAAGCCTTAATTATTTTTTTTAAGGAATAATAGATCTTTCATTCTGAGCATGATTTTCCTGATCATGGTTTGCCTAGGAGTAAGGTAAGTTCCTTTCTCCCAGTAGTAGGATCACTTGGATGTCATCCTGGTTGATTTGTCTATGTGCAGGCTAATTCAGCGAGTCAGTCTAGGGTAACCAGGTGATTTGCTTTCAGTTTTGGGGGAAGATCAAATCAATTGGTCCCACTAGCATGTGAACTCCAAACTTGAATACCTTGCTAGCCTGGGCCTGAGTTGAAAAATAAACTATTTCACAGTGGAATAACTTTTTGATCCTCAGTCCCTTCTTTACTGTGCTATGGGATTGAGTTACAATGTGATAATGCTGAAACAGGACTATAAATGTTGCAATTCTGTTTGCAGAGGACAAGAACAAAATTTTTAACCATGTCAGAATATTCTAGTGTCAAAATTATGTTGTGTGTGAGAGTCACCACAAGTGGAACCTAGGTTTTAAGTAGCTGTATGGGGTAAGAGAAAGGATGCCCTTATTAAATATATAAATGAGATTTATTTTTTTTCTTTCTAATTTTGCAAATTCCTTTTTATTCAGGCTCTAGTATCTCCTGCAAACTGACAAAGATTCCTTCAGCATGTATACATTCATATCAGCCCTGCTACTCACTCTGAAATCCTCTCTTTTCTTTCTGATTATGCTTTTTAGCAGCATCTGCTCTGCCAATTTTAGGAGCTGCTAAGCTCTTCACTCCCTCCTTCATCAGAAGTCAGTCAGTTGCCACTGCATGCACTGTGGAACAGGCTCCCTGCTGCTGTTTCATGTTTCCTTCTCTCTGAAAATATGGATCAATTCCTTCGTGTTTATCAGCTAATTGACTGATCACCTGTCCCCACTTTTGCCTGCAAACTCTTGCTACTCTCTTCTTACTGTGACACTTTCAGTGGTAGTTTTCACATTGAGATGCATTCATACATTCTGAAATTATGTGATCTGAACTTTGTCTTCCAGCATGCTTTCCACTTCCACTGCATCTCTCGCTGGCTCAAAACTCGCCAAGTATGTCCACTGGACAACAGGGAATGGGAGTTCCAAAAGTACGTATCCTGTACAGATTTCAAGATGAAAAGTCCACTTGTCCTGTAAATATAAATTATCAATACCAGATTAGTGTGTCTGAGGGCATAGTTGCTGTACAGAGAGCTTCTTTCCTTAGTCAACTAGTTCTAAGTGAGCTCTGAAGGAAGTCCAAACAGCTGTGGGGTATGTGGGAGCTGTTAAAAGGTAGTGATTTCTACTGACATTCTCTCTAAAGAATGGAGAGCAGGACAGAAATGGAACTAGCTAGAAGTGGAGTCTCAAGTGAATACTGTGCTGCTTCATGAGCAGTTTGAGTTTAGAGGATGACCTGAATTCAGCTGCTTGGGTTCCAAATTGTTTCTGCTGAAGTGCTAGGCATCTTATTGGGTCCCCCTGTTATCTGGATGATTTATTTTATAACTATGATAGCCTCAGAGATGAATACAGCTGATTCCTTGCATTTGAAAATCAAGTGTCCATGTAGCCATTCCTGCAGCTTTGTCCCATTTATTTATAATTACTGTATTGTTTATTTTATTTAATGTTTTTTAAAAGTCTCATGTTAAGAATAGTAGTAGGAGATTCAAGAATAGGTTTTTGAGGGAGAATCATGTTTTGAGAGGTAAATGTCCATTGAGAATAGTTAGGAAGTTTGCCTATCACTTGCTTCATTCTGCACCATTGATCTAGTAATCTTTTCTTAACTGTGGATTGTTCCTCTCCCCACCCACTTGAAAAAAAAATAATTCTAGTCCAGACTGAAACAAAGCAAAATAGGTATTATAACTTGAGGACTGTGTTTGGGCTGTGGTACACAGTCAGTTGTGCAAATCATCATTGACATGACAACTGAATTATCATGGTTTTGATATTAAGATGTTTTCCTGAACACACAAAGAAAACTGAGTCCATGTTGCCTGGCTAATCACTTCATATTGCATGGGTAGCAGGATGAGAAACAGAGACATGAATTAATATCTTTTGATGTGTGCTCAGTGTTACTTCTGGGGCTGTGACAAGCTTTGGCCTTGTTTCATGACGGATATATTTGAAGTGGCATTCAGGGCAGAAGATAACTAGTACTGAGATCTCTTGCACTTATGTTGTGGATTGCTCAGGCTCTCTTCTAACTGGTGTCTGGGTAGACTTTTAGGGAAAGTGAAATGTGGAGAGCTTCCTAAGATTTCCTTACCAGCATTTCACCTTCATCCCATTTACATGTTAATTATGCTGTGGTAGAATGAAAATAAATCCACCCAAACCAGCACTCCTATGAATTGTAATTTTTAAAAAAGTATAACATGTTATCTATTTACAGGTATGGACACTAGAGAGATGGTCACACGCTTCTTGTTATGTCATCAAACTCAGTTGTTCTTGTCACTATAGGTTTGTTTTAGTGACTTGCAAAGTCAGTAATATATATGATTATTCTTTCATGTTAATTTCTTCATATTGTATACCATTGAATAAAGTCTTGCTGGAGCTTCCTGTCAAAGTTTTTTGTTTTGTCTTCAGGAGCAGGCAGTCGGAGCATGAGGGAGGAGAATTATGTGCAGACCAGGGACTTAAGCTAAGCTTAACTCTTTAGCTGGGCAGTGCACCTTTTTTGCTGGGCCAGGCTTTTGACAGTGAGTTTGGTCCTAATCCCACATGGTTGAGAACCACACCTTTGGCTCACTGAGGTTGGTATTAAACTCTATGGTGTAGTGCAGTGGGTGCAGGACTTGGCCGGGTTAAGAGTAGTTTATGCAAATAGTTTTTTGTGTAGACATGCTTTATTACAGCAGAGTTGAAACAATGATCTATAGAGTTAGGGGTTGTGTCATCATTAGAAACTATCCTCTCACTTCTGCTCTTGAGTTTGACTAGCCCACTTCCCCTGCAGAGGAAATTTTCACTAACTTCCCAGTTCCAACTGTTTAGTTTTGGGGAACAGAAATGGGATGTCACTTTTTGTCAGTGTTCATAAAGCAACTATAAACAACATAAAGCAATATAAAGCAATAGTGTTCATGAACACTATTTCATGTGTTGAGTGAAAGTAAACTCAGGAAATTCATGTGCTAGATTGGCTAGAAAGCTAAAAGTAAAGCAGTATATAAGCAAACCAATTCTTGGTTGGCTTTCTAGTGGTATTTTTCTCAGTTCAAGTCCAAGTGGCCAAAAATCATTCCTTTGAAAACTACAAGGTGTTCTGTTTGGCGTCTCCTCTGCCAAATGGCCTGGTATCCTGCTCACTGCATCAAATTTTGCCCTCTGTCAAAAGCCTCAGCAGATGCTGGGAACTGAAACAGCATGCAAGAAATTCTGCTACAAAAGGCTGTCTCTTTATATCAGCAGTGGTACTTTTCTGTCCTTGGCTATTCATGATGCCATCTTTGGATGTCATTTTTTTGCTAGTTACTGAGGATAGGAAATTTGATAGCTGATGTTAAATATTAGTGTACTGTAATGATAGCAGATAAAGATGGCCATTGACAGAACCAAAACTTGCAGGTTTTTCAGTAATTGCTGGGGCCTTCTCTAATCTGCAGCAAGCAAATGTCAGGATTGTTTTATCAGTTGGTGTCATTGCTCTGAAATGATATGGCTTGCTGTTTTCCACCCTTAAGAAGAAAACAGGAACAAGTAGGACTAGAAGAGTTTATAGCTAGACAGTTTATTGAGCATGTTTCTTGGTAGAAAGCTCATCCTGAATTTGCCAGGTAGTTTTGGTGATGGAGGCAGGAAGGGAACAGAAGAGGACGGCGAAGATGATCTCAACAATGGTCAAAGTACTCATCCAGGCAACAGGGTATCCAGGTTCAATGCCATTCCCTGAAATTCGAACTCCTATTTAATGTCCTGTCGAGATGAGTGAAATGTCAGATGTCCCTGTTTTTGACTGTCCGTTTTGTTTGCAGTGTTTGGTTTTTCAGGACCTGGTACCCAGATGCTCACCAATTTATATCCGTGAGAACTTTGTTTTGGGTCCAGCTACATCGTTCTGATTCATGCCCCTTTTGTCTGTGCATATTGCCCTGACCATATTTCTTTTAGCTGGGGACAGACACATTTTCCTCTCCTCAATGGCTTCATGTGCATTTGCTTGAGGCTGTACCTGCAGAAAGACAAGGGGGTTTGGTATTTTTTTACTGCCTTTTTTTTTTTGATGTACATTCCAAATGACTGGCTACAAGCACTCTCTGCTAAACATCCTTCGAAACTCTGCTCTGCTGCTGTGCGTAAAACTCTGTTAAATTTGATTTCAGATTGCTTTTGTAGTGTCTGTCCCAAACCTGGTTTTCCCAAATGGAAAAATACATAGTGTAAAGCACCAATTACTTACATGCCCAGTAAAGAAAATCCTTTTTCCACTGCTGCCCATTGCAGTGGCCCTGCTGCCACTTCCCCTGCTGCAAAGGTGACGGGCCGTGTCTGCTGCAGCGTTGTTCTCTGTAGTGCATTAACGGTTGTGTTTGGAGAGACAAGGAAAAGCTTCAGCAAGTGAGCTCAGAGAGAAGCTTTGTGGCACAGGGAGCATCCAGGTGAAGGTACAAGAGATCTCTTTTATCCAGGGGCACAAAGTGCCCCATTTCCCCAGGGAATGCTTGCTTGCTCAGGCTGGTATTGCCCTGTCCTAACTTTTACTGTTCAGCCTCACCACCTCTCCTAGATGTAGGAGAAAGCCTCTTTATTCCCACTGCCTTTTTTCCTGAAGCAACAGTCATTTTTGACTACAGCTTCCCCTTTTTGCAAAATACAGAGAGCTTCTTGGGGAGGAAGGAGGAATACATTTCTAAGTATCCCATGGGGAAGATAGTTGCACAGGGGAGAAAAGACCATGTCAGTGCCATCTGCCCATCCTATAAATGGAGAATGCATTTGAACTGTGGATTTGAAAATAAAATCAGGAGAGAATGACAGTTAAAACTGCAGAGAACAGTGTATCCTGCAGCTGCCTAGCTTAGAGAAAAACAAATCACTGGTAGACCTGCTGTGGAGCAGAAGGTAATTTTGACATTTCTGATTCTACAAGTCTGTCAGCTGAAGCAAGGTGCATCGCTGAGCAAGCCATGGCAGAGAACAGCTGAAATGACCAGACAGTGATTTCCTTCTCTGCCTTTTGCAAAGGAGACAGTGAACTCCAGGTGCTGTGTGGCATCGGCTGTGTCTTGTGCGCCAAATCCCTCAGTAGTCTTGCATTAAAATGCCAGGATCAGGACAATGTTACACCATGATGACACAGCACATTGGGCTGCTTGGAAGTAGGAGAGAATGGATAGGAATTTTCCTGTCAAAATCACTACAAACTGTACATTAAAAAAGGGCTAGGCTGCCAGGAGTCTGCTGGTTGAAAAATGTCTGATGTCTGAGAAAAATGACTGAAGCCTCAACCAGTTTGCCAGGTTTGTAGTGACACACTATGGAGTAAACTTCATCATTGTGTCTTCCTGCCGCAGTCAGGGAGGGAGTATCTGTGGAGATGCAGCTGTTTAGGCTGGAATGAGAAAGTTTTGCAATTGCTTTGTGTGGTCCTGTGCAAATACCCCTTGCAGGGGAGCCCCAGGAGCTGCTCCCACTTCTCTGTGGTCAGGTGTGATGGTGAAACCCCAACCACACATGAGAAAATACACCTTTGAGTGTGGAGTTGTATGCGTGCAGGTAAGAAAGGAGCACGCAGCTGTCAGCCCTCTCCCACAATCTCCTAATAAAGAAGCTAATGGCATCCCCAAATGGTCTGGGACCACCTCAGCAGAGCTGATGTGAAGATGAGCTAAGCAGCACTGGTGGTGTGTGAGCTGCAGCAAAGCCTGTGCAGGCAGAAAGCTGAGCTTCCAGGAGGGGAGCACCCACTTGGGAAGGTCTGCACTATTTCTGAAAAACTGCCTCCTCCAAAGGCATCAAGGGCAGAGAATGGCAGGTAACACCACTTCCCTGACTGACTCTGCCATGAGTTTCATTCCTTGAGCTGAAAAGCAGCAGCCTGGAATGGGGAGAAGATAACTCAGAGATGGGCAGAAGCAGAGACCAAGACTAAGTCTCTGTGTTTGCTCCCATTGTCAGGCACGCAAAGTAGGTGTTCTGGAGGATGGGGCCTACCCTTGGTGAAGAATACAAGCCCTTCCTTTTGTCAGTGTGGGGGTGATCCCACATTGTATTTAGGCAGCAGGAATGTGGTGCTGTCATGGGACAGCAGAAAGGCACTTTTAAGGTGCAGAGCTGATGTCTGTGAAGTGTTGCGTGGCCAACACGCTGCCAGTCCTTTCCTGAACCACCATGAGCTCCCATCCTTCAGCCCTATGGCAGCTGCTTTGCCATCCAACAAAGGGATGAACCCCT
The DNA here is from genome assembly GCA_024734555.1 of Trochalopteron elliotii. Taxonomy (NCBI): domain Eukaryota; kingdom Metazoa; phylum Chordata; class Aves; order Passeriformes; family Leiothrichidae; genus Trochalopteron; species Trochalopteron elliotii. The sequence continues at coordinate 4,018,110 of JANPWX010000111.1, forward strand.
TGGCACTGTAAGAGGAGGCACTGGCACCCCAGGTTGCTCACCCCAGCCTGGGTGACACCCATCACTACCTGGAGATCCCCAGGCCATGGCTGGAGAAAAGGAGGAGGAGGAGGTGACACTGCTGAAGGTATTCTCCTAATGCAGGTTCCTCTAGGGCCTGGAGGGGAAGAGGAGGATGGGTATAGAGAAACATCCTTTGTCTCCCTGCTTTGCTCACCACCTTCTCCCCACAAAACCTGTGGGAAGAGCAAGCTCTTTCCTGCTTTTGCTTTTCATCACAAACTCCCTCTCCCCGTATCACTGCCGGTTTAATCTGCTGTGAGGAAACACACCATTCCCCCACCACAGGCTCCATACATTGCTTGGTTTTCCTCCCCCATGCAGCAGCTTTGCAGTAAGCTTTGGGTACCTTGGTGTGTGGATGGTTTCCAAATGCCCTTCACCCCACCAACCGCCCTCTCCCCATTCCCCGCTGCTCACTCTGGTCTGTTCTCTGCTCTCCTCTTTCATTTCCCCTCTCTCTGATATGGTTCTCTTGGAGATCCAAGGAACCAGTGGTGCCCTTCCTCCACAGCCTGAGGGAGGGAGTTAGTGGGGTGGTTTTGGGCTCACCTGGTCTGACATTGCATTCAATCCCAGAAGTCAAGCTACAAGGTGCTGGAAGTTCTGTTTTGTCTGCTATTTGACTCCTTCACAACAACAGGACATTGGCCTGTTCTTCCCCTTTTTTAGCACTTTTCCAGCCTCTCTCCATTGGACACAGAAGGGGTAGCTTGCCAGGTCTTTGCATCCTGCCATACCCAGCAATGATCCTGGTTGTAAAAGAGAAAAAAAAAAAAATTGAAGTTTGATTTGAAAATCCATTGGAAAATTAGCACCAACTGATTTTGGAGAAGCCAAATCTGAGTGTGGAGACACACCACTGCCTGTTGCCTCGAAGAATTTACCCACTCTACTGCAACAGCCTGAAATTTGCCTGTTTGCTGCCTTTTCTTTACATATGACTGTGAATATAGCTCAGTCACCTGATTTCTTGGTCCTTGCATGACAGGTGAGTCCTGACCTCACTGCTCCAACATATAAACCAGGAACACAGCAGAGCAGTTTCCTCTGGAAAGGAATCAGACATACCAGTATGGTAAGTATCAAAACTCAGGATGGGAATGCAAAGTGCCAGGGTTCTGATGATGCCCTTGAGAACATGTCCTTTTCTTCTAGTTGTGCTGTTCTTACTCTCATGTCCTCTTCATCTTCCTGTGCAGCATCTCAAATGGATGCTTATTTGCTGGGAAGGAGATTAAAGGGAGTTTTGTTCTCTTGAGATGCAGCCTGCCTAAAATCTTTTTCATCCCCCTTCCTCTTCCATGTTCTAGAAGACACCACTTTCAATGCAGATCAAAAAGGGCATTCACCTCTTGTCCACTCAGAGAGAACTGGTGTGCTGTTGGAGCAGTCTCTTCATCGCAGTTGGATTGGATACATTGAAATTATTTATTTTGATACTTTAGACATGAAACATTATAATTTTTTAATGAAAAACATGGGTTTGGATGTTTTGTGTGCTCCTTCCCCTCCTGCCCTTCACCAAATGTCAGTATTGTGGATTTTTGAAGGGTGTGTGCTTGCCAAAATCGATCCCAGAACTGTGGCCTTTTCTGTAAAACATTAGTTCAGTTTTGCGTGGTTTCAGTGTACAAGTCATCATGCTTGTCATAAAACCCTTTTACTCATGCTTGGTTTTGGGGATGAGAGATGGCTCGAGGTGCCAAGGCTCTCATATCCCACTTGCTCCATGCAGTGAGTGGCCATCCATCTCCCTGCTTAGCTGGAGATCAAATATTTAAATACTCATAAATCACTGATATGTGTAATGTTCAGAGATGAAAGCCTACAAAGACAACAGCTCTGTGAGGATTGTCCTGAACCTCAGGTTTCTACAGAAACCTTCCAAGACTCCCTAAAATGACTTACGTGAGAAGCAACACTAATTTGTCCTCACAGCAAATATTTTGGGTGTCTCTTGGTGCCACTGTGCCTTTCCAATGGGGCGGTAAGATGGCAAAGAGGTGTTGCTTCCAGGTAGGAGGCAAAATGAGATACCCCTTGCTTTTTGAGCCATTTTAAGACAGATATTATTTTATCCCTGTGGAATCTTCTTGAGATGTTTCAGTTAAACATGAATCCCAATGAGTCTATTGGACACAACTTCCAGGAGGGTAAAATTCAGAAAGGAGAAAGGCCCATGCTGGATTTGTTTCAGTGGATTTTTACCTATTTCCCAAACCCTGTTCCTGTGCCCCCTGATGTCACCTATGAGCCTCAGCTTCGTTTCAGACAATAGTCAGCTGATGATAAATCCAAATCACAGTCTCTTTTTGGTTCAGGTATTACCCACCTTAAAAACCTGAGACCAGCACCCAGAGATGCTCCTTCTGCTCCCATATTACATATGACATCTCTCTCAAAAATTGTTTTTAATGTTTCTGCAACCACTGTGCTCACAGAATCATTCTGTCCTGGGTTGTGACTGCTTCCACCACCTCACTGGCATGGGTCATCCTGCTTACAGCTGGGGACCTCCAAGGGGCAGGATGGCATCCATAGGAGAGGGACACAACGAATCCTCAAAATCACAAGCTGCTGCAGCATTTGTGCTGCAAATCACTGTTAGAACCTCAGCTGTTACTTGTTTTGTGGCCATTTCCTCACCTATGCTGTAGGTTGCATTGGCAGAATGGAGCTACAGGTGATGACAGTGGCCCTGGATTTGAGGCCACTGTTGATTAACCATATACTGAAGCACTTAAAGCAGCTCCTGGAAGATGAGGCAGCCTCATTTACTTTCTCCTTTCCCACTTCTCTTCTGGTATCAGAATACTAGTTTGGGCTCTTTCACTTGAGTGCGTTGTCAAGCTCTTTGAGTTGTCTATAACTGTATTATCTTCATTAGTGTTTAATAATCCCTGGTCATCTCTGAGCAGCAGCCCATGAAGATATCATGCCTCTGACAGGAGGCACCTGTGGCAGGTTCTTTCTATTGTGGCAGCACCTGCTCATCAGAGCTTTGCACATAGAGCAGATGTGTCTGAGGTGAGGATGATGAGCTCAACCCAGCTCCTTTCTGCTGCCCACAAATCACATTAGAGTATATCAAAGCCTTGAACTGTCAGTGCTACCTAGATGTAAATACCGTAATTATCCTAAGTAAAATTAACAGTTTATCAGACTTCCTGTGTTGAATCTTTTTATTACCCAGGGGTTTTTTTAATCACAGATTTGATTTGCCATAGAGCTTATGTGACTCTGGATTATAAATTTCTGGCTTTCAAACACTACCTGACATCATGAGCCGTTACAGCAACTGACTGGCAGCTGCTTAGAGGCTTATTTTGCTGACGAGAAGGCTTCTCTCCTGACTGCCCTGAAATTTTCTGGTCCCTTTCAAAAAACGGTTTTCCCATGCAATGAATGATGTTGGATACTTACCAAGGTCCAATGGGATCCAGGCACAGATGCAACTCTACACAAATAAAGCAATGAGCCTATGCCAAGGAGAACATGGGGTGGTGAGTGTGAGGAGCAAAGGGCTCGAGCCTTCCTCATGCACAGCAAAGTAGAAGGCGGCAGTGTCACACAGCAAACACGAGGATGGTCTCTCCAGTCCACCATCCCCACTGGTGACTGGCATCATGGGCTGCCTCCACATTAGAGGAGGCTGCTGAAAGTGGCTACCAAGGTAGGAGCTTCAAAGAGGCACCTGCACAAAACTGTGCTAGTATCACAAATTATTTATAACACAGTCAAATCTTCCTAATGATTGCTCAGATTTATATCTTTGATGACTGCAAAGTTCAAGTCATGTGAAATAACCTTTTTTCCACCCTATTGGAACAGCCATTGAGCAAAATTACTCCACTAACAGGGAAGCACGTCACAAAGCCTGGTGCTGTGTCTTCCACTGCCCACCTCCCTGCAGCAGAAGACAGAGGAGAGTCAGCACAGGCTTTTCACCATGAGTTACAACTGGCAAAAAAAATATATTTTGAACACACTAAAAAATGAGCCTTTTTCCACACACATGGTAATTGTCTCCTAATGCTTTGCACAGCATTAGGAGACAAGGAACATTGCTGCTTCTGTCCCAGTGGATCCTGGCATGAGAGGTTCATCTTGGAGTTTTCCTGCCTGTTCAAGTGCCTTTCCACCAGATCCACACTTCCTGAAGATGATTCAGAATATGAAACATGACAAAACAAAACTTATTTTAATAGCTTGTCTTGGCCAAGGCCAACTAGGAATATAGCTGTGTTATTATCGTGAGTTGGAATGCAGAGCTATTTACTTCATTCACAGGAACAACAACAAAATAGCAGCCTGTGGTGTTAGCATGGGTAGAGCCGTAACTAAAATATTGCATACAAAATAGAAAAAGACCTGGAATAAACTCCTTATTATGGATCTAAAATATTTTTTTCTTGGACAAAATAGGCTCAGAAAGCCCCAACAGCTTGTGAGAGTCTCCTTGAAAAGCGGAGTTTTGTCCAACATGTGACTGGAAACCTCTGACACCCTGACGATGAAATACTGACACTCCTGCCTCCAAATGAAAGCTAGGGTCTAAACACTGGCACTACACTGATGAGTGAAAGCTCCAAGGCTGGAGACTTAAGGACAGAGCATTTAACCAAGGTGATTTTACATTTTGGACTGAATACAGTTCTGGAACCAGGGCAAGCATTGAATATGTATATCCATTCCCAGCCATTGGAAAAGGAGAGCTGCAGAGCAGAGCAAAAGGTAGAGTAAAGTAAGAGTAGGCTGAATTCCCCATCATGAGACTAACCTAATTAGGTTGGGGTTTGTTTCACTTTTCTTTTAAAAGGCTCTCTGTAAAATTTTGACAAGTATTTTCACTGTTTATGGATAACTTGTTTCCAGGGACAGGTTTCATTCCCCAGCTCGACCCAAGCAGCTTCCCCCAGCCATAGGGGTACAGAGGGGTTTCATTCTCTGGAGACAGCACTTCATCTGAAGTACAAAACAGGAGGATATAACATAAAAATACCTACAATAAAATCTCCTTACCTTTGAAAGAGGAACAGACCGTTTGTCTGGTTGTAACAACATAATGTCCTTCAGTTTTGTTCCAAATTTTCAGTCTATCTTGGACTATCTTTTGCATCTTAAGTAGATCAATCTGTTCCTAAATGCCCCATGAACATACCTGAAAGCAATATGTGCTTGTGCCTCGAGCATGTCTTCTTCTTCAGCCCTCTGGAGAAATCTTTTAAAACAGCCCTTCAAAGTGCCTTCCAAGAGAAGGAAAGATTCCCTCTGTGGGATTTCAGTTTTCTCTCTCTGTTCTGGACATTTGATCCATCCACCCTGCTCTGCACCTCCCCATTTCCTCAGTGTCCCTCTGCCTGCTTCCCACACACTTGCAGGCATTGCTGAGGGACACTGGTGCCACCAGCTCTACTGAGCCAGGAGGTGGCTATGGGAGGCAGTACCAAAGATCTTCAACAGCTCATTCAGGAAAATGGCTTGGGTTTGGAGTGATAGGCCCTCTTACCTCCCTTCCAAACTGCTGTGAGTGGGAGACGTGGGTACATGTGCTTCCACCAGTCCATGTATGTCCATGCCAACTTTAGGAGGAGATATAAAAGCTGTCAGAGCTGCCCTGGCTTCCTTCTTTCCTTGAATCTCCACCACCGTTTTTCCCCTCACTCGTGCTTTGGGATCAACTGTAGTATAAGCCATACAGAGGCTTGAAGAAGACAAGGTAATGTGCATCTCCTGGAAAGTAGGAGCTTCAAGGTATTTAGTCCATGGGCACATTTGTGTGCAGAATGGTGTTCAGAAGGACAGCAGGAAGAGAAATACAGACATGTCCCGGCTCTGCCTTTGTGAAAAGGAGCTGAAAAGCTCTGCCCCACCCGTGCTCTCTCAGTCTGACTCTGCAGCTTTTCCAGGACATCAGGCTCATCCTCCACCTTAGGTTTCTTGTTGGCAGGCCTGGGAAAGCAACACAAACATCTGTAACACAGGTTTAGAAGTGATTACTCAGAGTCTACTATGCTTTGGATCAGAAAAGTGCACAGCAAGCACTTTTATTTATTTAGGTGCTAAACATATATGGTAATTACTCTGTGCTTGTGTGTTTGGGTGGCTTTCTAAGTTTGAAAAAACCAGACTGCCACGAATCAGTCACCAGTAAAGGTGTCTCAAGGAGATGAGCTGAGGTAGGGAAGTTTCTGTAGTGAGTCATGGCAAGATCACAATTTTGTCAGTGAGTTCCCATCCTCATCCTTGGCTGTCCAAGCCATTTCCCATCCCGTTGGGTGGCCTCCAGACAGTCGTGTGCTGCTGATGCCAGCATCCAACATCGCTGCACATGGGCCCCATCCTCACCTGTCTTCTGTGAGCAGCAGTGCACAGGCCCTCTGTGTGCATCTTTTTTCCCCCCTCAAAATCTACTCTTTGGGCTATATTCCAAGGATTATCCAGAATGTAAAAGATACATGTTGGGGCTGAAATGTAAGATCTTTTTTATCAAGCCATACTGTTTTGATACAAGGAAAACCAAAAATCAATTTCCTTCCCCTCCTTCTGCACACATATTGTTAGAAACATAGACTAAATTAATTGCAGGAACATCAGGCACCAGAGGGTTAGAGAAAAAAAATCCAAAGCCTTGTAGTACAAGTTTAACAGCATTTCATGTTCTCTGGGGTTTTCACTTGCAGTGACTCTGAATCAAGGTTTCAGTCACATTGAATTTAATGCCAATTTTTATTCTGCTCATTCCATGCTGGGGATGTGCACTTGACCTCTGTGAAAATACACTTTAAGGCCTCAATGTATCAGTGTTTTTTGAGTCTCGGGTATGAGCAGGCCCCAAAATGATTTCTCTCTTTAGTCCTCTAATGACAAGCTTTTTCTTCCTTTCTTCTCTCTGGGTCTGGATTAACAGATAGACACTATCCATCTGTGCCAAGATCCCAGCTCCTGGGATGAAACTGAAATTTCAGCTCCAGGAGCTGAGATTATTTCTTTTAATAAATTAAACTTTCAGTCTTTCATCATACTGAGAGGAAATTTGAAAACATCACCTACAAGATGTTGGCTGAAGTCTGTGAAGTTACTGGAGCTGTAGATCAAACAAGAGATGTACTGCACTGTGCATCTCAACTCAGACTTAATGAGAAGGGTTATTTGTACCAGGGTTTGGTCCTGGTTTATGGCTGGGGTAGCCTTCCACTGGCCTATAAATATGGCTGCTGGGGTAGAAGATTTGGCAGGGGTTTCTCTTACTCCCAGAGGCGTGGGAGTGTCACAGCCCAATGACATCATACCAAAGACGGGACATTCGACATCATACTGAGGATGGGAGACTCCACTGCTAGCAGAGGGTTATTTTGGATCACCTTTAGAGGTGGTTTGAAGGCTAGAAGATTGCAGAGAGCATCTGGCTGCCGGCACAGAGCAGTGAGCCCCACAAATGTGCCATATTGTCTCTGGGAGCTTCTGCTGCAGCCTCTTTTGCAGGGCTGCTAACAGGATAGGAGGACCTGACAATCTTTGAGAGCACCTGCTTCCTGCCTCCCATCAGGAGTGCTGTGATCACTGCAATCTCTACCTGTTTGTTTCTGGGGGTGAATTTTTCCAGTTCAATAACTGAGGTGGCGGAGCAGGGAGCAAAATGCTCTGATAAAGCTCTTCAGATGCTTATGAGCAAAATGCCTGTCTTGGAAAATAGATCCACCAATATTTTATGCAACCAAACATCTTGAAACACATGATGCTGAATGTTCTCATTAGATCTTCTCTATAGGATTATCTTCCTCTCATGCAGGAGCCTGGATGTGTCAGTCCCCTGGCCCGTGGAGCTTTGCTGAGGGGACACTTATTTTCTCAGCTCTGAGTGAGGAGCCTTGTCAGATAAAACTCCAGCAAACAGTTAGCAAAATTCTGATCACTTGCTCTGCCATCAGTGTGTGCGCCTTCTCAAACACAAAGATTTTTCAGCGATCGCTCAGGCACATTCAACCCCCATACCATGCCAGTAGATTGTTCTGGCTTTTCTATAACAAAGGAGCTCACTTTAGATCCTGCTGATTTCAAGTATTCACCTCTTACTATCTTCTTTTTTTGTTTGTTTGTTTGGGGTTTTTCCCTTGAGAAAGTGAAAGTAATTTGCCTGTTCTTGCAAGATCTGTTTTGCCTTCTCCCTTCCCCAGTACTGACGCATGGATGCTTGGACCAGGTGGTGCCTAAGGGCTTTGTTGCAGCCAAACACCGAGCAGAGAGCCCTTTGCAAAGTTGTGTGTTATACAGCAGGAAATGCTAAATATGACAAACAGTTTCAGGGCTCAGTATTTCAGCAGCTGATTACTCCCAGTCAAGGATGAATCACTGGAGCTGCTGCAACCTCAGGCAGCTCCCACCTCCAGAGCCCTCTCACCCACCTTCCCCATGGCTTTTCCCATCCCCTCAAAATGTTTTATCCTCCAGCAGCAGCAGCAGCAGCAGCAGCCGCCACACAGGCACTCTTCTCAGTCAGCACTCTTCTCTCCCTTCAGTTCCAGCACAATGGCTGGAGCCTGTCTGGCATGATGGGACACGGCCATGGACTTACTAGACAGCACCAGCAAAACAGGAGGGGAAACTAGCTGGGAAGTTCTAGGGTCTCTCAACATTCTCCGGGTTTCCCTGAGCCTGTGCAATTTCCTGAGAGCAGAATTTGCTACTGTTGGATATACTCCATTCTCTGGAGAGGCAGAGGGATTCAACAACCCTAACAGCAATAAATCCCAGCTGAAGTAAAAGGGGCTGTAGGGTCAGCCTCACTCAGAGAAGCACAGAAACCAAGATCATAGGGTAGGGGTGAACTTGACAGGGAGCTGATAATCCCAGTGAGTTCTGCAATCCATTCATATGCTGCCCACATCACTGTCTGCTGTCCAGTCCTGGGGTTTAAGATGTCCATGGGATGTTTCTGAGGAACTCAGAATCCCAGCTCATCCCTGATTTGTCCTGATTGCATAAATGACCCCAAAACAGCTCATCTCTTGGGGCAGTAAGGGGCTGAATATGCTCATTGTCGGGTCTCCCACTGGCAGTATTCTGAAGATGACTTCCCGGCATAAAATAGGTGCTGCCAATCAGTGTGGTTGGGAGTTGTGTTCTCCTCTGCTTTGCACAGCACCTTCTGGATCCCTAGGGATGTTCTTTGTCTCACTGTGCCATGAAAACTGGGATTAGGATTAGCTGCAGAGCCTGTCCCACCCAGAGGCATCACCATCCACTTCTGGATATCCTGCTCACACCACTCTGAGACCTACTTGTACCTCCAGAAAACAGACATTTGAGGGGCTGCTGCAGGGTAAGCTCAGTACAGTTAAATGGTGGTTTGTGATTGAGCTGGAAACTGTTTGAAATTGGGTCCATCAGCAAGGTTGAGTGACCAGAAGATGGTCGGTTTTATAGCTGGAGACAGGTTATTTAGAAAAAGAAATAAAAATCCATCAGTAATGTGATATTTGATTGTTTTGTCCAGAATTCGACTGCTGTTCTTTCAATTCCCTAAGATGAACATACAGTAAAATAGGGTTTTTTCAGCCTCCTTTTCTTTATAGCAAAAGATAAGATCGATACCGAGCCAAGGTACTGAGCTCTGCCATGAGATCCTGGGTGCAAACCTGGCCCTTCATTCCTTGCCTCAGGTCTCTTCCTATTGCCACACCTATGACTAGATGAAAAAGAAAGGTTCTTTCCAAAGGGACTCAACCAAATAGATTCCCAATATTTTGGTTCTGTACATAAAACAGAAAGGTTTATCAAAACCTGCCATTTAAGCACATTTGTTAAAGAGTTCTGCTGTTTTAGAACACCAAATCTAAGAGGATCCTGTCATGCTGTATAAGTAAAAACATCAGGATATCTAAAAAGAAAGTAGTTTATTTTGACTATCCAGAATGAATGAACACTAGTAACCAGACCACATGAAAACACAACTAAAACCATAGTACTTATTTTCTGTATGTGAAAACATTCAGTTTTTCTCCCAATAATCTCTTGATTTCATGTCTATACATTTTTATTATTAGTCACCTGGCAGCTCTTTTTAAACTACATTTTGAGAAATAAGATTTCCTCATTGATAATCTCAAACCTTCAGAGCAAACCATGAGTTCCCAACCAAAGAGGTCTTCCCATGTCAGAACAAGATGCAAAATTTTGAAATGCAACAAAGGTAAAGAGAGGTATTTAAATTCCTTTGAAACAGCTCCCTAAAATATTACTATCAAATGCAGAAGTACTAACATTTGTCAAAGCTGAACAGATCTTCACCTCCTAGGATTGCTGCAGCAGAGGGGTCAGGGCAGGTGGAAGAATACACAGAAGGCAAGGAATAAAACCTCTCTCTGACAAAGAGAGGCAGAAGCCCTGGAGAGGGATAAGCCAAGAAGGATACAAATGCAAGTTGTGATCCTTCATTAAAATAATCATCAAATCAAAAGTGCTATGACCTGGCTGGTAAAAAATTTAACTTATAAGCTGGGAGGAGTTACTACCAGGGTTTGAAATGTTCCTTGGTGATGAATAAGCAGGTGAGAAAAAGTGGGTGCATTTACCATGTGCACACTCCGAGGCTTCACCATCATTGCTCCTCTGTTTTGTTCATCCCCTAGCTGAGTTGGGAGCACCAAGAAGGAGATCTTCCTGGGCTACCCACAGGTCTGCTCCAGGGCAAAATTGCCTTTAGGCCCTAAGAGTTCTGGTCCGTCCTGCCTGGCTCCTGCTGGTCCCCCAAGAATCAAGGCAGAGGAGCACACAGGAGCTGCTGCTCCTCTCAGTGCCACAGCCACCCTAGCTGGATCATGGGGAGCAATTTGGTGAGTTCTGCAAAGCAGGGGGCGAAGTAAAAAAATTTCTTTCTCTCTGATGTTCTCAGAGAAGTATGACAAGGACACAAAATGAATATAAAATGAAGAAAAAGTTCTTTTTAATCATTTAAAAAAGAAAAGAGTGCAACAGTGAACCACATAGGTTTTTGGAAGCTTTTCCTTAGAGTGTATAATTTCTCTCTTGAATTCAAAACCACCCACTAGTGAATTTGAATGAAAATCACTGAAAATGTAAAGGCTCAAAAAGCATTTCTGATTGAGAGAGGTAGACAACAAACAGATCATAAAGCTGCACATAGTCACCATAGCGATGGGGCTTCTGAAAGGATGCAGGGGAGCCTCAGCCTTCAGGAGCATCACCAACTTCCACCACACCAGGGGAAGCAGGAGCATTCTGGGGACGTTGGGAGTTGTCCTTCAAAGGGAGAATGTCACTTCAGGGAGACAGGCAGGAGGCTTTGCAGACAGAGTCCTTCCTGCTGGACCCCTTGCCAAAAGAATCACTGAGCAGATGTGGAGAGTTTGAGATCTTGGGAAGAGACTTTCAGAAACATGGCCTTAGGACAGTTATTGAGTTGTCTGGGCTTATCTCAAGCAGTGGGGATGGGAGGTGATCTCAGTGTCTTTAGCACTCCACATGTCTATTTGAGACTGAGCCCTGAAAAATATATAAAAAAAAATAAATTAAAAACCAACAGAGGCCAGAAATCAACCAGCTTGGCTCCAAAAAATCTTCCCTGTCATGCACTGATTAAAAAAAGAGCACTGAACACTCCTGACTCCAGTATGGGGTACCATTCACAGAAGACTTCATCTCATATGGTAAAAACAAGATGAGCAAGAGAAAGGGTTGCTCTGCTGCCCAATAAATAGAAAAAGCTATTGATAAATACTTTGAATAAAGTCAAAGTCCTTAATACTTTCTAATTATCAGCCTATAGTGAATATATGCTGTCGAACAGGCAGCCAAAAAAGGGAATGAGATGCAAGCCTGAAAGAAAGCAGTGGTTAGAGAGCACACAGGTGAGGTAAATGTTTTTGATTTTGTTGTGCAGGAGCAATTTCACCCAGCATTAACTGACAGTAGTGGTTAATTTGGAGAGTTAGTGATGGATATGCCAGGATCCCCCAAGTTTAAAAAGGCCAAAGGAGCTCCTATGAAGAGAAAAGGGAAGACAAGAGAAGCCAAGGGAATCATAGACCAGTCAGCCTAGCTGTAACTCTTTAGGACAAACAATGAATTTATTTTTAAACATCCAGGAGATAACAATGAGATGAGAAGCAGCCAACTTGGATTAGTCAAGACCAAGCCCTACCACACCAACCAGCTTTCCTCCCAAAGCAGACTAACAGCAGAAGCTTCAGAGGTGCAGCAGCTCAGCTCCAGACAAGCTGTGGCCCAGTCTCACGCAATGTTGTGCTAAACCAAAAAGAAAAACACACTTGATAAAATTAGTGGAGGACTAGTGGCAAAGCCCTGTGCTATTCTGAACCTCAAAGGTGATTTATTTTCCAAATGAAAGGCTGGACCAAGTGAGGGTGAGCCAGGATCTGTCCTAGGCACAGGCCTGTACATGGCTTTCATGTAAATTATTTGCCTGAAAGATTAGATTGATTAAATCTGCAGATGAGCCAAAGCTGTGTCATGTTGCAAGTAACACAGATAACTCTCCCTAAAAATAATACAACAGAGGCTTCATAAAATAAAATAAGATATTCAAATTTCAGTTATGCTTAGTAATAGCATCTTGGAAAGACTGAATATACATATAGATGAGATCAGTCAAAATCCTTAGCTACATATGACCCTAAATCAGGAAATTGCTTTCTACCAGAGCACTGTGCAGAGCTCACCACCTGATTTGTGCTGTCTCTGCTAAAGGAGAACCAGAGCATATTTTATTTTACATCTTAATTTTTTTTATTTTTAAAGCCCACATATTGCCTCAGGCGTGATATAATTCACATTGGTGACAAAGAAATGTGAAAAGCCTTCCATGACATTACCAGCAAGCCTGGGGCCTCCATGAACTGAGAATTCAGATACATTTTGACCCTTGCTTGGACTGGACATTGTGGGATGAGAATAGACCCGAAGTAGAGTCAATACTTGACTCTACTTGACTCAATGAGAAAACATTAATGGTCAAATAGTAATTAATGCAACAGTGTTTTGTAGGTTTAGATCAGAAGCCATGAGAGTAAGGGAAAACATTTCCCCAAGTTAGCATCCTAATTCTTTTCCATTATATGGAAATTCACAATATTTTAACTGTAGGAAGAACTAGCACAAGGAAACTGTACCAAGGAGAAAGTGTGCTGAGCAGGATGCCAGGTATTTTTCTTAAAGTTGGGAGATTTTCACCAACAGCATGTGATACTCCCTTTACCTCTGCTGCAAGACAAACTTCCACGTTACTGGCAAGGCTTCCTCCTACACATCTGTATTTTATATTACAGAAATATGATCAAAACCGATCAGGCAAAATTAAAGGTCACTTGCTAGTGGGACTTCTTGACACAGCTTATGAGAGACCTGGATGACAGATACCATCCAAACCACCAGAGTTCACAACTGGCCTGACAGCCCTACAGTGTGAACCCAAGGCTGATTGAAGTAGAAGTTATACTTGTACAAATGATAATGATAATGATAATAGAAACATGATTCTTTTGTATCACCCACTATCTAAAATAAAAACAAGAACATCCTGCCTTGATATGGATAATGCATGCAGAGGAAGATGAGCTAGACTTGAGGCAAGGCTCTCACGGGGCTGGGCAGGCTCCAGGTTGTGTGCCCAGAGGAAGCCTTCAGTGCTGTGCTTGGTGTAATGAAGAAATACGGATGTGAATTGAACACTCCAAGGAATGATGAAATTACATTGTTTGTTTTTACCTTTGTTTTAATGAATCAATTCCATCTCTTCTTGGTTTTCTGTTGGTATGAATGAGTGATCAGGTGTGCTTGTGTGAAAAATGCCCTTGGAGGAATACTAAAATAAATTAGTAAATTAGTGAAGATGGCAGGTTTTGGAGCTGAAAACAATATTATTCAGAAGTAGCCAAGCTTACCTAACCACCCCTTCTCCTTTGGTAGTGGAGAAAAACTGGGCCACTTGTGAAACAGGGTATATATAGACAATAAATGTTAATACATTTAAAAGTAAAATTAAGGTTTAAGAAAGATGTGTTAAAGGAAAGTTACTGTGGTGATGCCTGTCATGTTACATCCCCAAACACAGTGAAAACAAGATTACCATATGACCTAGGTCATACAACTTGGCAAAAAATCCAAGAAGACTGGATATCCCCCTTTGAAGAAGGAGCGATATCTCCTTCAATACCCTTGTATCTTTCAAAGGCCTATGTTCTTCACTGCTGGAAAGCTCTGAGGTTTTAGCCTGAAAAGACTCTGCCTCCTCCTTGAAATCTTCCTAGACAAGATTAAAATCTAAGTAATTCCTTCAGTGGCAACCTCACAAGTCACTTTGATAGATATACAATCTGTTGATCAATAATTTGAATCTACTGATGTATTGATTTGATCTTAATCGTGATCTCAGTGTGATCACTTAATTGATCTGCCTTTAATTAGCTTAGTAGAAATGATTAATTAATCTAGTGATATCCTTGCTCAGGTGTTCCTTCATGTGTTCATCCTTTTTAATCACCTCTGCAGGGAATATACAAAGTAGGTTTACACTATTAAATAGTCACTGAGGTCATAAACTTGAGGGCAGGAGTAAATTTGGGTAGGGAATGTCAGCAGCTCAGCTCTGCATCTCTCCAGCCAACATCTTATACACCCTGTGAATAAACTCATCTCCAGGCACGTTTGGTCTCCCAAAGATCTTTCTGCATTGCTGAATGAAGGGCAAGGAGGGCTTCATCTCAGAAGCAGTCAAACATCTCAAGGATGCCTTTCTCCATGGTTCACAACCAAAGAGGAGTGGACAGGACATCCTGGGCCCCACAGTGGATGATTTATCCTCCCTTAGCCTTCACTCATCAGCACAGAAAGCTCTGACTCTTAAAGTCCTTAAGGAAAAAGTTGTGACTGAATTAAACTGAAAGAGAAGGTAAGATTTTGAACTGTAAGACTTAGAATAATACAGTACTGGGGTGACAAGCATGCCATTCTGTTCTATTTTTCTGGCATTGTGTCAGTTCTTGGATACCAGAAGAGAGCACACACTCCTGTGGAATAGGTAACACACAAAAAACAAGTCTCAAGGGAATTTTATGTGAGGTGGATGGGTGGTAGGAGGAAATGAACAGCTGAAATCAGACAAAATCACTCAGTATTTACACCTAGATAAAATTTGAGCAGAAGAGCTGAGACTTCCTGCTTGTAACATGTGAGTGAACAGAGAAGGAACTGGGCTGGTGCCCATGGAGTAACCCACCATCAGAACATGAGTTCTCGCTGCTCCCAGTGCCCAGGCAACTCTTGTTTCAGGGTTGATGCTTTCAAATTCAGGTCAAATGTATAACCACAACAGAATGAGAAGAAGAAGAAAAAAAAAAGATGAAAAGGAAAGAAAAAAAACCCCCTCATATAAGCTTATATTACCAACTCTGAGTGAGTAAGGGATGCAGCTTTCCTGACCACTCATTTAGCTAATTTTGTTTTTTACAGATATTGCTGTTAACTTTGTGAGAAAGTCAGAAGACATCATCAGAACTGGCTTAGAAATTATAAACAAGCATTTTAATTTTTATTTAAACAGGAGAAGCCTGTTAGAGGCCTGTTTTGAAGTCAGTTTAAGTCCATGGAAGGATTTAATTGGGCTTTGTTTGCAGGCGTGGTGGCAGCCTCATTTAAAGTCATTCCTCTCCTTACAATCAAGCCTTGCCCCCGTCAGATTTTAACCACTTCTTCCTAGGTTAGGCACTGCGATGGGCTGGTGACAGGCCCTGCTGCAGTCGCATGCCACTTGTGTGGTGCTGGTGCTTGAAGTCAGGCTACTTTACTGTTTCTACTGCTGACTGCAAACGCAGGAGAGGAGCTGGGAATGAACGGAGCAATGCAGAGTCAGGGAGGGAGGAGTTTGGTGGCAGGGCTGGAGTTAGTCACCACAGACTTCCATTTCCAGATCATGAGGAAGGACCCAAGCTACTTTAGGCATTTTCTTAGACTTCCTTCCCAGCTTTTAATTGAAATACCCAGAAGGGATGGAGGAATCCACAGGCCTATTTTGCACTGATGTGGGATACTTCTGTGCAAACACAGACGTGCTCCCCCTGCGTATTGTAGTCAGGCCACTGTTGCTAGTCCTTGGCTCAGCTCCTTTTCATGGCAACAGGGAATCTTCCACACGTCTCACCTTCTGGAAGCTGATGCACTCCTCTGTGGAAGATGCTCACTGTGGTGCAAATAACTTTTAAACAATTTTCTTGCAGGAGCTAACTTTGCTGGGACGGCTTGAATATTCAAAACAAAACCCATTTAATTCCAATACCTCTGAGGTATATAAATATACATATACCTTTATCCATATATATCTGTAAGTGCCACAGATAGGAAGACATATGAAGCCTGGCCAAGCTCCTTCACAGGGGACCCAAATATCTGCACAAAATACTTATCACATGGTGAAAGAACCAATGTTTGTGGCCTTTTGTGATGCTGATTGTGCAGCTCCAGCTTTGTGTTTTGCTTTCTTGAAGCTGATTCTTAATTAGCAACAAAGCTGCAGTAATAGAAACACTGAGGACAGAGAAATAAGATCAACCTTGAAATTGTTATTTTTCTGACCACTAGAAAAGCTCTCTACCTTCCCCTAAAAGCTACTTAAATGTTCTTCACTTCTAAAGAATGATAAATCCTTTCTTGCTGACAAAGTATCATGACAACCACGACCTTCCTTTCTCACTGGGGCCTGCTGTTATACGAAATGATGACCAGTCCAGCCATCTCAAAAGATTTTAGTTTTACTCGCAGGTGGTTGCACCTTTATTATGGTGCCTGTGCTGTACCGGGCAACTGGCCTTTCCCTGACACCCAACTCATGTATTTTGTGACCACCTCCATGCACTGAATCTGGAGCACCCTGTGGCACCCCTCTTCCATGTCTCTCCTGCAATCAATGGGAAGGCATCTGAGATGGCAAAAGAGGTTGGAGTAAATATCAGAAATCAGCCCATAAATCTCTGCTGTGCTAAAATGATCTTTCCAGGGCTTGAGGTAATGTAGGAGCACAAGGAGAATAAGTGTGGTGCTGGGGGGCTGCCACAGCTTATGCATTCTGGCTGCTCTCTTGGTGCCTTTTAACAGCATTGCACCATCAGGGTGAATGCTCCCTTCTCCGAGGCTCCCAGGCCTTGCATGAGGGACAGGCAGAGAATGAGAACTGAATGTCTGGTGTCGCCTGACAAGTCAGCATCCCTTGCTACAAGAGACCAAAAGGAAAAAAAACTCATAGGCAATGAAGTGTGAGGGTTCACAAGGAAATTTCTGGCAAGAGAAGTGATAAGTCTGTATAAATTAGAAAGGTAGG
Source organism: Trochalopteron elliotii (assembly GCA_024734555.1). NCBI lineage: Eukaryota > Metazoa > Chordata > Aves > Passeriformes > Leiothrichidae > Trochalopteron > Trochalopteron elliotii. The sequence continues at coordinate 4,035,523 of JANPWX010000111.1, forward strand.
GAACTGGGGATTAACCCTATTGTTTTACACACACTGGTTGCATTAGAATCAATTATATTTTGGTGTTCGTGGTTAATAATTTAAATTCTATGTGCATGTAGAAGGAAAGAATTCATGTCAAAAAGCCAAAAATGTACAAGATACTTTTAGAGAAAAGCAGAAAAAGAAAAAAACAACCAGACCTATATTTCCTGTGTAATTCTTTTTCTTCCCTGGCAGCTGTAAAACCAGCTCAGATTGTGTTAACTAAGTGTATTATCCTGTGAACAACAGGGTCCCATTAGCTTTGTCAGAAGGCCAATACCCCCTGTACTGAAAACCTCTTGATTCAGTACATTTCCCTGTCACAGATTAAATTGTTGCTTTACCCCATTGAAGGAATCACTTTACATCTTGAAACATAAAAACAATTAAAGCAGAAATAAAAAGTTACTTTTTCCCTCTCTTTGCATTTTGATTGCCGATATCAAACACCATGTTGCAGTTCAGCATATAGAATAATGTTGTAGCAATAAAAAAAAAATTAAGAAATACTGAGAAAAAAAGCAAGCAAGAAAGGAATTGTATAGCAGTAATACATTTATTCTGTTCTTTATAAACACATGTGGTGTGGATTTGTGTCTGTGGGACAATTCAGGAAACAAATGAAAAGATAAATTTTGGGTTTAAACGCAGCAGATTTCAAAGTGCATTGTTTATACCATCTGCAGTGCCATAAAGATTATCAAAAACTTTTCCATTGGATACAACAGTCTAAAGAAATAAGAGGAATGTGAACAGTATGCTTCCTTTGGGTTGCTACAATATCTCTAATTCTTTTAGAACAGATTTCCCATGTTAGCTTAAGGTCTGTCTCACAACCATCATTTTTAGCAGATAATTGTAAATACTTTACTGAGCTGACTGAGTTGTTCAGAAACTTGCCATCATTTCACTCTCCACAAACTCAAAGCATGTGGCAAGTTCAAGGGCCCTTAATTAAAAATAAAATACTTTCATTCTAGAAGCTCTTGCTTGCATCCCAGCAATACTGTGGGAGAAATCAACTGCTGATGTAAATGCATTAATTTCAGAGTAATTTCATTTAGAAGCTACGAGAGTACTACATTTCTATTTAATTATTTGAATGTGCTTTCTGTAAGGGGGAGTAGGATCACCTCCCCGCTATAGAGGGGAGAGCTGAGTCTGGGAAGTGAGAGGCAGAGATTTGACCGGCCCTTGGTGAAAGCTGGGAGAGCATGCAAGCCTCTTGCTCTGATCCACGTTTGTGCTTTCAGCATGAACCAGGACATGGAAACGATGCATGAAGATACACATATTTCAAGCATGAGATTTGGCTCTAGATCGATCACCAGACCTCAAAGCTGCAACTGTTCCTAGGCAGAATGTACTTCTGCCCCTCTCTTAAATTGAGAGGTCAATTTTTGTCTTCTTCTCCTATTTTGCTCTTGTAAGGGAAGACAGCATGGCATGTTTGTCACAACTATAATGTTGCATTTGCTAATTAAATAAAGGGGGGGTTTTGGGAGAACTTCTTCTAAGCAAAACCATGTGTTCCAGGGAGGAAACATTCTTCTGGTAAACAGCTGAGCCCTTAGCATTTAGCAACATAACTCTGTGTTTGCAGCTATTGAAAATTGTGTGACCGAGGAAGCCTGTATTTCTGAGACTCAGGACTGAAAGCAGTTTGCTTGCTGTCAGAATGCCAGCCCTTTCTTTCATGTATATGCTAAAAGCAAGAAAGAACCAACTATTGGATGGTTGCTTCTTATGGGTCTAATAAAATTTGTCTCATATCAGAATGCTGCTGGGTTTTAATGTTGATGCCACGCTGAGCAATGTTCTCTGCTCTGGCACAGCTGGCTCTTGGTTTCCAGAAATACAGCTGCACCCTGGCATTACTTGCAAAAACTGCAGCCTTAAATCATTTCCTCATCCCTCTGACCTGTGCCAGGAAGGACTTTCCTGGCACAGATCTCCTTGCTGGTACAAAGAAGGGGGTCATTCCTCCTCCCTCCCCAGCTGCTGTGTGAGCAAGAATGCTGTGGTGGCAGGAGGTAGCTAGGGAACAGAAGTTACCTGCCAGACATGAACGGCAGCCCTGGAAAGCTCAGGGAAAAAAGATAATAGCGCTGGAAACTGCAAGCAGAAACAAGATTGAGAGAATGGGAGTGCCCTGTCCCTGGCTCCTGCCTTCCATTCCAAGAGTCCGCATCTCTCAGAGACACTCGATGGGCCACAGGGCTGTGGGACAAATCCTGCTGAGGGGGTGCAGGGAAGTTTTATTTGGTATAAATGATTTCCTGAGCAGCATTAGGGGGAAAGGAAGGCTGACTGGGTGACTTTGAGATCTTACACAGCTTCTCCATCCAGCACCTGGAAGGGGAAGGCCACAGCCCCAACTCCCTCTGGGCCAAGAGAGATGATTATTCCTCTGCCCACTCATCTCACTGAAACTGGGCGACTGAGCTCCGGGCATCACATTGGCCGTTGCAGTAGAAAGGGATTTTATCTTGTTCTTTGTAGCCCTCAAAGCAGCTGGGCATGCTTACAAATTTCAGTAACTACCAGCTAAGGCCAAACAAGATCCCACGATAAAAGTTCAAGACTCTGCATTCTTCTATTATTGCTTTTCTGAGCAGATTCTCATTTTAACCAGACTTATGATCCTTTCATCCAGTTATCTTAAAGTAAATAATGACTACTGTAATTACTGACAATAATGATCTAATCAATTCTTCTAGGTATTATTTACAAGGGCTAAATATTACTATCCTTGCTATAAGAATGGGGAAACTGAGCAAAGAGGAGAAGTTTTTGGACAAATAGGTGTGGTTTACTTTTCATATTATAATATGCTCCTGGTTTTATTTGTATACGTTTATATATTTGCTTCTTATATTTGCTTCTACAATATCTCTAATATGCTTTCTGTTCTGTTATTGCTTTCCAGTAATGTTATATGTGATGGGTTGTGTGCATGTACTAAAGTTCATTTAAGAAAACAGGTAATTTCAGAAAACTTAACAGATATTGAAGAGGTTTTTGTCATTGCTTATATAAAAATATATATTTTTGATTTATCATAACCTTATTTTCCTGACTTTTCCTTATCTTCCTCCTTCTTTTATTTTTGATGCCTTCTTTTTTGGAAAAAAAATGTTCTTTTCTATTTAATTTCCATATACTCCAGTTTCCATTTAAATCTCTAACATGGACAGCCAACTGAATATGACCTTCTAATGTCTAAAGAACTAAGATATTCTACTGGGTAGGAAGCTTGCAAGGCAGAACTATGGCTTTACTAAAGTATCAGTTAACCATATATATAATTAATATTCAGAAGACATATGTTGGTATGTTGGTTTGGTAGCATTTACCTAAGAGTTTAAGTTTCCCACAGTTCAGGTATGCTTCCCTGAATGCTTTTCGAGGATAGATAGACAGCTAGCCAGATCAGAGGCTAAGCTGCAGAAAAAAAATAAAAGAAAAAAAGAAAAAAAGAAAAAAAAAAGAAAAAAGAAAAATACTTTATTTTGTTTGTCAGCACAATTTCAGGTGAACTGTGTGGTAGGATCTAGTCCCTAGATAGGAACAAGTGTCACAAAACTCTTATTTGAAACATTTTCTTTGCTCCGAACTTGTTTAATAAGGGCCTAACTGCTAAAAGCATTTAGATGTTTTTGTGCACTTCAGCATCTTTATAAAACCCGCACTAATTCCTTATTGAACTGGAGACTAAGGGCCTCCAGATAGTCTGACAACCTTATATTGGCTTATTTCAGTCAACTTCTAATTCTAAGGAGACCAAAAATTTAAAATAAGTCTCAGCTGTGTTAAAAAATTGCTTCACAAACAAGGGAAACAGTCAATCTGAAAAAAAACCCCTGAGGTAATATAAAACCTCTATAACTGTAATATTTTGAGTAATTTAGAAAAAATAAAAGGCAAAAAACCTGTGAGAACCACTTACATAGTTTCTACAGTGCAATTGTTAAGTTTAAGGCTGTTAGCCCTGACAGCTTCAGTTCTGAGACTTTCTGCTCTACAGATTATTTTCCTGAGGCTTATTTGTCTTTGCAAGGCTCCCTTCTACCTCTCTTAGCATACTGCCTATGCCTTCAAGACTTTTCAGGAAGGCTAATCCAATCTTTGGGCATTTTTGGAGTGGTTTGTGATTTACATTTTGTGCTGGGGGAGACAAGAACAATCTTGCTTAAAATAAAACTCAAACAAGGGAAGCTGAAGAGTGGGAGTATGTGAGGGAGCTGGTGGATAACTTACAGGGCTGTGAACCTCCTCCTGCTTGTAGGCTCGTCTTGCAGGCTGCGGTATTGATTCTGTGTTTAGTCTAGGCTCTTCCCAGGTACCTGCTTCGGCTCTTACGTGGATTACAGAGAGCTAACCCCGGAGGGTGAGCGGCAAGAGAAGTCCTCCTCCCAAATGTCAGGGTTCGGATCAACACCCCCTGATTTTCCATTAAAAACATGCACATGCCTGCATTTCCTTTCCATTCGTATCCCATAATGGTGTGCGGCCCGACGGAGTCCAAACGCACCGAAGGGAAGTGCCAGGATGGGGCACTTCCTCATGGATGAGTCCTCAGAGATATGAGGAAAACTCGTGGCGGGTCCGTAACCTCTGGGACGGCTCAGGGGCTGAGAGGGCTGGTGAAGGACCGCGCCAGTGTCACCTGTGCCTGCGACAGCCTCTCTAAGGGGCGGGTGCGCTGTCAGGGTTCTGCGATCCCTCGTACTGTGCCCTGCGCCATCCCCGGCACACGCGGGGATCTGGCAGAGAGCGCGGGGCTTGTGGGCTTATTTACTCTTTGCCATAAAAGTGTGAGGGTTTGGGCTTTTGTTTATGTTTTGTAACGCCAACGGGAGCCTGAGGCAGCTCTGGACACCCCGGGATAGGCAGTACAGAACGCCCCCAGATTAGGAGGAATTTATTCACAGAAAGGGCAATTACGCGTTGGAAGCTGCCGGGGGAGGTGGTGGAGTCTCCGTCCCTCGGGGTGTTTAACGGAAGACTGGACGTGGCACTGAGTGCCATGGTCTGATTGACATGGTGGTGTTTGGTCACAGGTTTGACTCGATGATCTCAGAGGTCTTTTCTAATCTAAATTATTCAGTGATTCTGTGATTCGCAGTCGCCCACCTCGGGATGCGGGCCCCGGTCCCCAGCCCCTTTGCTCGCTGGCCGGAACCTGCCGGTGGCCGGGTTGCCATATCTGTGGCGCAGCACGGTCCGGGATCGGCGGCAGGAGCGCCCCGCCCGCCGACGCCGCGGGGAACCGGCCGGGAGCCGGCAGCCGGGAGGGAAGGGAGGACGGCGGCGGCGAAAGAACTGCGCTCTTCCCGCCGGCGCCTCAGCCCACCGGGGCGGGCAGCAAGCATCGGGTGGTGGAAAAGGCCGGGACGTCCTTAGAGGACGACGACAGGGTCCGGCCAGGCGCCCCCGACCTACGCCACGCACTTTTGGGCCGACAGATAACGGCGTGTAGGGCGGGGCAGGAAGAAGGAGCTTTTTTTTTTTTAAGGGAAAAATCCTTCGCCCTTAAGCGGTGGGGCCAGTGGAGTTTGCGGAAGAGCCCAGGGAGAGGCGAGCGCTGATTGGATGAACGCGGTCTCGTGACGGTAGCTGGGGCGGTCCCGCGGCGCCCCGCCGGCGCCCCGCGTTCCATTGTGTGCGCTAGCGCCACCGGGCCCCCCCCC
>JANPWX010000111.1:4046218-4066881 GCA_024734555.1 Trochalopteron elliotii
ACGTATGCACCGCTAGTTTCCGCTCCCCCCGGCCCCCCCCGCCGGCCAGCGCCGGGGACCCCTCCCCCGCTCGGGCATTCCGGGGCAAATCCTTCGGCGTCCCCCCCCGTGTTTTTTTTCTTGTTTTATTATTTTAATTTTACTTCTTGCTCCTCGGAGGGGTCGCTGCGCGGCCTCCTCTCCTACCGGATTATCAACCTCTTCGCTCCCTTTCCCACCCTCGGAGAGGCGAAGGGAGAGTCCCCATCGCGCCCAAAGAGCGGCCGAGTCTCCTCCCTCGCTCATCGCGCCCCGCATCGCCCGTGGGTCCGGGGGAGCTGAGACAGGCAGCCCCCTCCCTGCCACGGTCTTCGGCCGCCCGGGAAGGGGGAAGGTAGGCAGACAGTGCGGGAGGGGCCGGCTTCTTCCTCCTCCTCGTTCTCCTGCCGCTGCTGTGGGATCGGCCCCTCTGCCTGCGCCGGAGCGGGGTGGGGGGCAGCCTGCTACTGCGAAGGAGAGAAAGAGGAAGGGGAAAGAAGAGAAAAAGAGGGGAGTAGAAAGGGTGTTGAAACTCGCCCCCCACCCTCCCATCCCGCGATCGGTGGTGCCTCCATCAGGATAACAACCCCTCCTCCTTCCCTGCACAAGATGTGAAGCGAAGACTCCTGGGACTTATCCTCACCTTCCTCATCCTTACAGCTCCCCTTTCTGCAGCCATTAGCGACGGGCGAGGAAGAAGCGAGTGGAACTGGGGACCCCTCGCACGCTGTGCCACTCCCCCCGCCTCCTCCACCCCCAGCCTTGTCGCTGGTGGTGGGTATTTTTTCGCAGAGTGCTGTTGGAGGGGGAAGGAGCCGCTGCTAGAGGACGGTGATCTTTTTTCTTTTTTCCTCCTCCTCTCCCCTCCTTCGCCCGCCTCCTTGTGGCGATGAGGAGGAGGAGGACGGCGCTGAGGAGGAAGAGGGTGATGGCGGCGGTGAGGAGACAGCAGGAGGAGATCCCTCGAAGGATGACGATGATGGTGGTGGTGGCGGCGGCGAGGAAGCACCAGCACAACAGCCGGGATTAATTTTACAAAAAAAAAAAAATATTCACCAGCTTTTTTTTTTTTTTTTTTTTTTTTTTTTTTTTTTTTTTTTGGCGGGGGCTTTACCTGCTCTTCCCATCTTCGTTCAGCCCTTTCGCCTGGGGGAAGAGGCCTCACCCCCGCCCGCCCCACCTCCCACCTCTCCCAGCTTCTCCGCTGCTGCCCTCCCAGAGTCCGAGAAGCAGAAAAAGGGGAACTTGGCCCCCCGTCTCCGCCAGATTCTCCTCGTTTGCTCGCGGCGTTATTGTTGTTCTTCAGCTGACTCGGGGCCCCAGAAGAACGTGAAGGTTTTGGAGTTCACCCCCCACCTTCTCTCTGCTCTGAGTGATTGTCTGAAAAATTAAAAATGGCCGAGAATGTGGTGGAGCCGGGCCCGCCTTCAGCCAAGCGGCCTAAACTCTCTTCACCGGCGCTCTCCGTGTCCGCCAGCGACGGCACAGGTCAGTCTTGGGACCCCAGACCCTCTCCACTTCTCGGTGCCGCAATTACTACCCTTTTCTCCCCTCTTTTGCCTAAATCTCCCCTTTTGCTGCTGTTAGCTCGAGCCTGCCTTTCTCCTTCCCCGTCTCTTTCGCCTGTTCTCGCTCCGCTTGAAGCTATTTGCGTTAATGGCATAGGGAGGGTGTTGGGATGGTTTTGCCCTATTTTTTTTTTTTTTTGGAAGTGATTGAAAGCAAAGCTGTTCAGTTTATTGTGCTTTTGATCAGCTGCGGATAGGACTTAAGAGATCGTCGTTTTCGAGTCTTTCACAATAGTAGCGATTACTGAGCTTCCTAAGCATAATGCCAGTTGCAGAAATACTAAGTCGTGCTAAAGACGATGCTTTTGTACACTTTGTTGAATTACTTGTGTACAGAGAAATATCTTGGTTTTGTATTTTATTTCGCGTATACAGGGTCCTTTTACAGCTTGTTTAGAAATCGGAGTTTTATTTCTCTGCTATTTTTCTTTTTTCCTTCTTATGTGTGATCTGCTTATATGATGTACTTTTTACAATCCTTCATTCTTCTTCCTTGCAGAAGCGTATCAAAATACTGGTTTTCTGATTCAAGTAGACCATCGGCTTTAGGAAAAACAGCTGAAAGCGAAATCCAGATGCCATGCTTGTGGCATAAGGTTTATTGAGACTCTTATCTTCTCAGAGATGAAATTTTATTTCACCTTATTTGCATTAAGAATCAATATGGAGTGTAGTTCATCTTGCATGTTTCTTTGCTGCACGACCAAAATGTCTGAAATTCCCCTGTAGAGGGGAAGAGCTATGAAGAGAACAGGGACATCTCTGCAGTCCTGCAGAGGTCTTTGGTGATGCTGCAAAGGCAAGCTAGAGCATGGAAATTTTAGACGTCCCAATCCCTAGCAAATATGAAGTGGTTGTACTGGGAGGGGGGAGGAAGGGCTCTTCAGCTTTTTAATGCTTCTTGCGAAGCAGATGAGTATTTGGTGTCATTTTGCTATGAGAATACTCTGTTACCTATCCCACAGGAGTTTCTTTGAACTCACATTAGATCCTATTAGGTTATGGAGGAGGCCTCCTCCTGCCAGTCTGGTGAGTGATGGCATTTCTGAAGGCAGCAGTGTTCTTGTTTAATGCAGTTGACAACTGGCAAGAAAAGGGAAGATGCGTGGGGTTTGTTTTGTTGAGTTTCTTTGATTGTTTTTTTTTGGGGGGGAGGGGGTTGATTTTTTTTCTTTTCTGAAAAGCTCTCTGACAACATCAGGTTTTAATAGCAGATCTTTGAGCAGTGGATGTGATTCTGCTAGGGATCATTTCTAAAATTTTGATTTTGCCTTTTCTATTTTCAGTAAATGACGTATTAGTTTTGAAAAGTTTGTGTGACTTTTAGTGCATATTAAATACAGCCAATATTATGTTGTAATATGATAATATAATAATGACTATTCCTAATATCAACAGGTCTCTAGTAAGAGAGTAGAAGAGTGTTGGAGAAGCTACTCTTTAGCTAGAACCAGTTGTTCACTGTTTTTGTGCTAGATTTGGAAAACAGCGGTTAAGTCAATAGTAACCGTTTTTAGTTTGTCTTGATAGTGGTTATTTTGCTCTTTTTAAAGAGGTGAAATAAAAATATTTTGTGAGAAAACTTCTGATACTTTAAAAATAAGAAAATTAAAGGCACGTTTTGATTCAAATGAGCACATCTAAGTTCAGACATTTGTGATTGAATAAGGGTTGGATAATACATGAATGTATTTCAGTTTAACAGGTGCAGACTTTCGCAAAATACTTAGTCTTTAGTTGTTGACTTACTGGGCAGCTTTTTAGAGTTAATAAATGAACTTTTTACAGTTTTGGTGGAACACTAGGGACTGGACAGTTTCAGTAAGTTTCAGACACTTTCAGTTTTTCCCAAAGTGATTGGGACTGTCAGCATCTGATAGCTATGCAGAGGTTTATAGTGGTTCAAAGACTTCATATGTGCTACATAAGACCTGTTAAAGAGTTCTTAATCTTCTGGTTTTTCTTTTAAATTGCCAACTACTTATGTGAATATGGAACAGTTTTACGTTCCGTATTTTTTAACATGACATACAATATCTATTTCTGTAAATAAAATCCGACCTATGAACCAATGAATAATCTAGGGTTAGATTTTTTCATTTGCTGCTTGCGACTGCAGTTTGTTTTGTCATACTTCTGTTGTGGGAAACTGCTTTGAAGTTTACAATTTTTTAACCTATCTGCTGGTTAAATTTGCTTTGAAATTGTGCAAGCAGCTGTCATTAAGTAAATTCCACTCATAGAATCTTGTATTGTCCCCACTCCTCAGTTAATTATAGGAAATAAGTAACATGGTGCTTATGTACTTACTCAAGCACTCTTTTTAAAACTGTTACATTCTCAGCAGCATCAGACAGAGGGAAGGAGAAAGACGAGAAACTTGCACTGTTGATGAAACTTTTTGCAGCACCTGTGCAGAGTGCTGTTTTTGCTGTTAACTTTTGCATTAGTTTCTTAATCGGAAATATTTTAGTTTGTTAGGTATATAAAAATGATGACTGACTGCTGTTAAATTATTCCCAAACTTGCAGATGTTAAGTATATTTGTATTGAAGACTAAGAGGAATCTCATGTTTTCACTGTAGACCTGGATGATATGCATATTCTGGGCCTGGAATGTACTAAACTCTAATGTTGGTGACTTTCTTCTAAAAAGAAGCAAGCAGAGATTGTCCTAATATGCTTGATTTATTGGCAGCAACCAAATATAGCTGCATTTCCCACTTTTGTTGCAGTGCTGTGTCTTCCGTCTTAAAAGTTATAGGTGGTGTTCCCTGCTCAGAATTTGCTTTGCCATGGAACATACTGTGTTGGTGTGCTTTTAAGTTGCTTTTTTAATGCCAGTCCATCCTTTAGGGGGCAAACTAAAATCTTTGTAGCACATTTTGTAATAAACATTTTGAAGTAGTTTAGAAAGTCTTGATACTTTCAATGTAGTATATCACAATTTTTGAATGGTCTCATTTTTTCTTTAATGTTGTACAACTCTAGAATAATTTCAGAGACAGGACTGTGTGGAATTCCTCTGAACTACACAGGTTTTTCTACAACTTTTTTTTTTTTTTTTCCCTATTTAAGTGTTACATTTGTTGCAAAGAACAATGGTAATGACCTATGTATCTTGTCTGGGCCTTAAGTTTTCTGAGGGCCATTACAACTCCACAATTGGGATCATCTTTTGGTGACAACAGTGACTTTGTCACACTTCTGTACCAGCACGGTTACATTGACAGATGAGGACACTGGCTGCACTGCCAATGTAGCTCCTTTGCTTGGCTTTCCTAACTGGTAGCAACATTTTTGATATGCCGCACCTACTCTAACAAGACTTTCTTAAACATTGTTAGTAAACTGATGCATATTGGTCCCTCCAGTATAACAGAATGACCTGAGTGCGTCCTGAGGAATTACCTCTTAGACTAAAATAAGTGAGAGTTGTTCATAATGACAGATTTTTAGTTGAATGCTTTAAACCACTTGTTTTGGTATTTTTGGGGGAATGGGGTTGGGAGGAGTCTATTTGTGGATCCCTCAACTTTTCCAGCAGTAATGCAAATGTGCTGAAATTGCTATGTGCAGATTTATTTGTAGTATATTCAGGGCAGGAGAGTTTTAATAGTATTTTACAAAACCCCCTCCACCACACACATTCCTCCTCCCACTTAGAAATAACCTGTTTTCTGTGAACCGGGAAAGTGTTTTGGGCCCTGGGTTCAGAACCACTGTGTTTCTTCACTGAATAAAAATGGAGTACACCCCCTGCTGCAGTGGGTTTGTATAGTATCATGTCTTTAGGTTGCTAGATCTGAAAATAAGATTTTAAGTGCTGAGTGTTTCAGGCTTGCTGGGACACTGGAAGTCAGTTTTCTACAATTAATTGGCATGTGTGTTATATCAAAGATCAGAAAATGTATTTGTGGTATGTGCCTTAACATCCTTTAGTTTACTGTATGCAGAAGTCATGTTTTCTACACAATAGCACATCTTCAGTCTCCCTTAAGTATCTGTCTTTTGTAAAGTCTGGGTGTTCCTTTTTGTCAGGAACTGTTTCTGACCTTTAAAATTTTACTCTCCCTCACATCAAAGGTCTAAGACCTGTAACAGAAGTTCTCTTCTGGACTACTGCAGTTTTGACTAAAACTCATCTTTCATTTGTTCCAAATGAATCAGGATGTTTCTTTTCTCAAAATGAGTTGTATTAATATTGCCTCTTTGCCCTTTTCAATTCCATTTTCTGAGAGCTGTGTGGTTTTTGCTAGTAATTGTATATACTACATTTAAAATTAACAACTTTCCATCAGTCTGTTTTCTAGCTTACATTAAAGATTAAATGATTAGCTACATTTAACTTACAGCCATCAGTTAAATGTTTTTATCCCTTCTTGTTAAAAGCCATACTTCTTGCTGTTTTTGCCTTAAAATGTCATTAGATGGATAGCATATACTGTAAGTCAAGTACTGTAGTGGTGGATGCTTGTGTGACAAAAATGAGCGTCTTTGCTGTGTAGCTAAATAGGCTTTCAAATTAACTGTGTTAAGAATAAATATAAATCAAGAAAATTTAAGTCTGAGAGACTTGTTTAAGAAGTAAACCAATCATTCATATAGTGCTTAATGATTTTTTTTAAGAAAATCGCAAAGGCTTTTGAAACTTGTACGTTTCCATACTGCTGTATCTATTTTTTTGTGTCTTTCACCATGCAGACTCTGGCATAGGTAGGTTTTTTTTTTCTGAGCAGTGTTAGAAAGGTACCTAATTTTTTAAAAAAAGAAATACTTACTCCAACACAGGTACCAAACATACCACAGTGTAAAACTGAGTGTTGAGCGCTTACAGATAAAAAGCCTTTGAGACTGGAAAACCGGTTTACAATTGCAATGTAAAACTAGATTCACAAGGTTAATGTTGGAGGGAAAAAACTTTCTTTGGGAGAACACTTGGAAATTTAAATCCTAGATTAAAAATAATCTACTAATTTTTCCATCTTGTTCCTTGTAGTCCTAGAGCAGGGCTAGACTTGAGTTCAGGTTATTGGTCACTTTTGCATTTGCAGAAAATGAAATTTCATCTGGGAAGGGTCTGTCAGACTCCAGGTTTTAGTGTATGTTTTGGGGGATGTGGGTCTATTAAGATACTGAGGCTAAATGCTGAACATCTGCTGTAGGAATTCTGGTTTTTTGCAACTTTATATCTTTATAACTTGGAGAAAACCACTTTATTACTGAATTTGAATTTTGTACGATTTAGTGTATATTTCTTGCAACTTCTCTGTAAGGCTACTTGATGATCTCCAGTGTGTCACCTCAGTGTCTTGCTTAGCAGAAGCAGCCTTTCAGTGCTTGTTGTGACTGTGTAATGATACTGCTTCAGCCTTTCTCATCACTTGAATTTGTACACCTTCTGAGAGGGTTTGCTCAAAAATTACTTGGATTTATTATTTGACAAATGGAGTCATTTTGCTGTGTAGATTTCACTGACAACTAAACAATGCACACCTGTCTCTAAGGATTTTGTTTTTCTGTCTTTACTTAAATGGTAGTGGCAAGCTGAAGTAAATTACATCTGTCTCTGCATATGGTGGTGTACCTAATTAAAAACTTCAGTGGCTGCCTTGAATTTGTAGAACTTTAAGTATAACTTAAACTAGGGCAGAGATCCTCCCCCTCAACAGTATGTGAAAACCTATTGTTCTCTTCCTAAATAGCAAGAAATTCTTTAAATGGACTGGCTTAAGAATGTATTTAAAGTTCTCTTAAAAACTCGATGTGCAATATTCTCTTTCAAGCACCTATTTGTTCCAAATCTTTTTGGAGAAAATGAAGAGGAGCATTGAATTCTCAAACCACAGTAACTTGTTGCTCAGTTGATCCTGTTCCTGTAAACACATCTGACATCAAGCATGTGAAATTGGAGACCAGTCTAAGATTTTAATCAAAAAGTGCAAGTTAGGTACAGAACCTTGAAATACAGGTTATTTTCTATTAGTGGTCATTGTGAGATGGGACAAATAAAGATTTAGCTCTTTCCCATTTGATGGTGTGAAACATCTCTGTACTGCATCTTCCGTTGCATTCCTGTTAGAGATCTAAGGATAGGAGTTTTGAGTGGTCTCCGCTTGCAGAATCAAGATTGGCTATTTCCGTTTTTGTAGCGCTTCCAAATACCACTGAATAGACAATTTCTCTTGTTTTAAGAGAGACTGTAACACAGTCCTACTGTTTTAATGAACGAAAAGACACTAACTTTCAGGGGTTCTTCCTTTTTGGAATCCTAATAACAAGTAAAATTCCAGCAAAATGATGGCATATGGCTTGCTCAGTACAAATTTTGCTGAAGCTAAACTGCCTTTTACATGTTGCTGAATGTAAGTTCAGGCAATCTGGGGTATTACTGTTTTAAGATAATGAAGTCTGATCTGCTGACTTACGTTATTTTGTTTACTTGTATATTTTTTGTACATAAATTCAGCATTGCTTTTTGCTTTTACTCTGAAGTAATGTTGAATGAACTCAGAGAAGTGATTTGCCTTTCTGGTAATTGTATATGCAGATTGCATCATTTCAAAGCCTTTGTGAACTTGACTATGAAATTAACTTTACTCTTGTCTTGAAATTGATTTATAATCGCTTCTAAAATGAATTCTGTGTGTTTTGTGCACTTAAGGTTGTTCCCATCCTATCTGCATGTACCCAGTTTTTGTCCACCAGCTTCTCTAACTTTCTAGGCCACTGAGAATAAGAATACTAATTCAGAGACTTTTGACTAAAGTTAAAGGTAGCCCAATGAAATTTATGCAAATAGCAACATGTTCACAAGGAAATTATTAATGATATTACTTCACATTTTGGAATTAAAATGTCAAAACTTGATCCTATGTGGGTTATCAGTGATGGCAAGACTAGTAGCTTTGTATAACAGCATGAATAAACAGGTACATAAATAAAAATGTCTCTGAAATTCGTCCTTAAGTAATATTAAATTCTTAATTTTAATATTAAATTTTTAAACATACCCTATTCCTGAATTTTGGCCCCAGTCTTTTCCATGTGATTATACCACTTCTGTTTCCCTAGAACAGTTAAAATTCTATATTCCAGACTCATAACAATTGCGTTTTCACCATGGTTTTCTGTGGTTAACTCCTGCTATCATCTGTATCTCTAAATACTGTTTTTTTGAAGAACTTTGAATATGAAACTGAAAAGTTTGTTATAAATACAGTTTTCTTCTGAAGCTGCAAAAAACCATGCATCGATCAGAGTCTACTAAAATAGGCATTTCGGTTGATATTAGTTTGGGAAAAGTATGACTTAAACTTGCAGGTTATTGAGATGTTACAAAAGTGAGACTATTTTCCTGATTTGATGCATTTGACAGCAGTGTTTGAATAGGGATTAGAATATCTTAAAAAATGGAGAGATCGAGGTCGTAGTTTTAGGATTTCAGTAGATGTTGAATAATGTGCTGTTCCTGCTTTAAAATGATTTTTTTGTTGTTGTTCTTGTTCATGTTTGCAAAATATTTACATTTATGCCTGGTTGTTACAACTAATACTGGAATCGTGCATTCTAGATGGTAAATTGGACATTGATCAATAAATGTTTGATTGTTTTTAAAAATATTTGTGCCAGAAATTGTGTGCTACCATAATGTGCTAACATGTTTTGAGCCTTTATGTTTGTTGTCTTCCAGGTGTTTTGAATAAGGTTTTTTTAATATGTTTTCTGTTTGTATCATTTACAGTCTTACCTCAAATGACAATGTTTCTTGATGTAGTGAAGAAATTCAGGTCTTTTCTGGATTGGCAGGGAAGGAAAGTGGCAGTGCTTTCCCAGTTTCTTACACGGAGCAGAATTAATATTGAAGTCTAACACTGAAGACTGTTAGTCAAATAGCATAATACAGAACACAAATTCTCAGTTATTGTTGAGCAAGGGATTACCCCCCATTAGGATTATAGTGCTGTCTGAGGATTTTGGAAGCAGTAGCTGCAATGATCACTCTAGACCTTAATATCTTAGGCTGATGTGGATGTTTTGCCTCTTAATTTTGAATCAATTTAGTAGATGAATTTAAATTAATTCTACATTTTAAATTAGAACATTTTTGGCAGAGCTTGTGTTACCATTGGGTAATCATGGCTTCATAGAGGATCCACATGAAAAGCCCCCTCTTTTAATGGATTTGATGGTCTGATCTCCAAAGTGCGGTATAGCAAAGTTCCTACTGGGTTGGTGTATGCTTCTTTCTTAGGCATGTGGGTTTAATTTTGTTTTTTTCTTCTTCCCTAATAAAACTGCCTGGACTAGTCTAGCTTAATTTTCTGACATTGTAGAGGCCTTGGGAATTGATGACTTTATTGGCATTTTGTTTCAAGTCTGTGGTTCACCTTTGCTTCTGCGTTTTCATGGATACTTGAGGATTATCCTGTGAGATTGTGTCTCCTTATCTTGTCCTGCCTTTTTTTGATTTTATGTTTTGAGTTCTGGCTTTTTTGGTTTTTTTTTTTTTTTTGACATTTCAGACAGTGCATTTTAGGGCCTGTAATGCTGGTGCTTGATTGCGAGTCTGAATGGCTGATTTCTCTGGAATACTGGTGGGATCTTCTGGGCGCTTCCTCTGTTACATGTAGGCCCTGTTCAGTTATGGGTAGTTTTTGTATCCCCATGCAGGGAAGATACTGACCTCAGCACCTTATTGTTATTTGTCTGAAAGCACAGCGAAGGTGGTGTGTTTTTCATGTGGTCCAACATCATGTGTGGTTCCTGTCAACCCTGTCACATGCATGCTTTGTATTCAGTATCCCATATTAAGCCTTGTCTGCTTGTTTCATTGTGAACCCAGTGACTGTGATATAAGTTGATCCACTAAGAGGTTGCTGGACTTCAGAAACATGTAAAAAGGTGACTGTTCAGCAGCTTTTTAAGTTGGTGTGTCTCTATTCGGAATATAATAAATGGGAAACGGACAGAAACTGTTGCGTTTCTTACCTCTTTGCTGGTTTGACAGAGATAGGTCAGACAGCTGCTGACTCCTGAGCCTATTTGCCATGCAGGGTTCTTGATCATCTGATTACATATGATGCTTTTCCTTCAGCTTGTGCTGAAGGAAACTCTTTTCAAGACTGAATACTCTAATGTCTTGAGTCTGAGGGTTCATACCCCTGAGAATAAAGTGTTGCTATTTTGTAGCAGGTGGTGAAGTTCCTAGGAAACCAGTATTATTCCCTGCAGCCTATTTGCTAGGACCTATTTGCAGATAATTTTCATATAGACATAAATTTCTGTTTTGTTCAGAAAGGTCAATAAAGGTCTGTTCTCTTAATCCAAAAATGAGAAAATGATGGAATCCTGACTGTAGGTTAGAAAGCATGTAAAAGAAACTCATATGTGCCTCCTGAACATGTGTTGATTTCCTTGCTAAGTACTTAGTATTGATATATTTTTCCCTGCTTTATAAGCACTGTCGTAAATTGCTGCCTTGCTTGCTTTGGAAGCTGTTGCATCACTGGTGCTACCAGGTGCTCTTGCAGTCAGACTAACTTAAAATAAATACTTTGTAGCTAATTTGAAAATTGATCACTTGATAAGACACTGAAGTCTTACTGACTTAAGATTGCACACTCTGCATATGTATTAGTTTAAAGTCCCTTTTGGTGCCAGTTGGCTTTTCAAACCAGACTGGCAGTTTCCTTGCATCTTGCAGATCAGACCTTGTCAAAGGCAGACTTTTGGAAGTAGAATCCAAAATCAAGAAGACAGTCCATAGTATGCAATGCAGGTTAGTACACTGATTTTTGAAGTTGCCTTCTCACAGTTTAAGGCACAGATCATACTACGTAATCCAGTCTAACTGAACTGCCTCTGGTAGAGATGTACCTGCTCCTACTGTCTTTTCTAATTTTCTCACTATAGATCTAATGTAGACAGGGCAAATTAGGTCAGTTTCTTGGCCCCTTTTTTTCTTTTTTTTTTTTTTTTTTTCTCCTAAAGACTTGCTAAGTATTCAGTAGTGGTACAGTTCCTAAAAGGAATTACGATATGCTTTTGCTTGCTGAGATGATCAGACTTTTGTATCTACTACTTAGATGTTGTTTGGAGGAGGTTTTCTTTGCCTCTTGGGTGGCAGCAGAAATCTATTCTATATGTTCTTGTTACCTGTAGAAGGAAATACACTAATGATAGCATAATGGGGAATCACTCTGTGCTGCTGTACACTGATCAGGATTGAGATCAGGATTTAGCTCTACCAGTGCCACTTCCTTCCAGTATGTTACTGGATGGATGGTTTTGGGCTTTAAACCAGATACTGTCTGTTCTGTTACATCCCAATTTTTCTGTGTCAGAATCTCTAAGAGATGATGACTAAGGTGGACAAACCTTTGCAGGACTAATTTTCCTCCTTTTTCTCACAAGCTTTTGTTAGTGAGAAATCTTGGTGCGCATCCTTAATGAAACAGAGTGCAAGAGTAGCAGTGGGCTCAGTGTACTGGAAAGTCAATCCGTTCTCTGCATACTTCTCACCATTGTCTTAAGCTATGCCTTTGGCTCTTGTGTGGGTATATATGATCCTGTTTTCACATGGTTTATGAGCTGCCTGGCCCAGCATTGACAGTGTTTGGCTTGGTAGAACTCTCTACAGAGCTAGAACTCTCTACAGTGGCCTTTAGGGCATCAGTTCTATGGAGAAGACTGAAATGGATTGCAACTGTTAGATATACACAAGGTCCTATACATCTTTATGGTCATCTGAGATTTTTGATTCAGTCCTGTATCAGCAGTTGACTAAAAATGTAATTTTCATAGCTGACCAGACAATTGAAAGGTTTTTTTTCTATATCTACTAGCTAAAGATGACTTTGAAGGTTTATTTTTGGAAAAGATTCTAAAAAGAGCAAACTCACACCAGAATGTTGCATTCTTGGTAGTTGCTATTTAAAATTCTGGCTAATAGTTGACAGTATTCTTTTACAGTGAATTGTTGTCTGTAGTATATTCTAGGATTAAAAATCCTAGCAAGTTAGTTTTATGTGGAAAGGAAAGTTTTGTATGGAACATCTTAGATGTTTTGCTGTAAAGAAAATGGTAGGAAATAGAAAATAATAGGAAAATCCATTTCCAGTTAGGATTATTTCACAACCATTCAAGTTGGGGGTGGGTTTTGTTAATGTAGCTGGTGCTGTGTTGTGCTTTAAGGCATTAATAAAAATAATTAATGCCACTTACAGTATTTATAACATTTTTCTTCCTGTTCACTGATGTCACAGAATGACCAGGCCGAGGAGCTCAGATAGCTTGTACCTGGATGCTCCAGTTAGTGATGGGCTAGTAAGCCTTAAAGCTGGAATGATCTCATTTATGAGGAGGGAAAATTTCAAGGAGAGTGCGGTCTTCAGAGAAGCAGATTAATATTTTCTTGTGAGTCAAGGTGACCAAATCTTTGTCTCTCAAAACAAGAATTGCCCTGCCTCTTTGTGGTGTTACATCTGAAATCATCTGTATGGGTTTTCCTGAGAAAATACTATGTGGTAGTTTGAAAAACAAATTAATTTTTCATATTTAAAAATTTTCTGGTCACTTTTAAGTTGGTTTTGTATGCAATGGGCTTTATATGCAATGGTCTAAACTCCAGAAAGGTGAAGTGAGGATTTTTGGTTTGGGACTTTCCCTGTACTGGAAGTTGTGTTTGTTCAAGAGCAGAAATTCTTTGCCCAACTACAAGCAGTCAAAAACGTGACCTTTGGACTGTGTGGGGGCTGATGGGAGGTGTCTGGGCTGCCATGATGGTTATGTTGTAGGTACAGGCTTTGTGCTGGGTCATTTTTTTTCCAGTCGCTTAACTTTCGTCTTTAGTTTTGTTTGTTCGTCATTGAGGACAACAGACTAACTTGTGAGTTCCTGATTGTATCTTTCACTCCTTCCTCACTCATGGACTCTTTGTTAGGTTATCAGCAGAATGTTTTCAGGATGTAGTGTTTCAACACTAGTAGTGTTGCCTATTAAATGTGTCCTAGCAGGCTTCTTAAGGTGCCAGTGGAAGCTGTCATCAATTTTTTTGATTGCATTTTCCATTTCCTTGATCTCTAATTTGAGGATCTCTTCCACTAACTCTTGCCATGGTCATCGAAATGTAATTCTTAAGCTAAACACTGAGCATTGTAAGTTGGTTTTGGTTTGTTTTTTGTTCTGGGTTTTTTGTGGGGATGAGGGTGTGTATGCTGTGTTTTTAGATGAATCTACTGATGTACATTAAGTTCATAATTTTAGATGAAAGAGAACTTGGACAAAGATATATTCTTCTGATTGTTCCTTTGCTTTTGAATCTTTAAAAATACCAGTCATGCAAATGAATTATCAGTTCTTGGTGTGTCTTGCAAAGCCTAACTTCTAGCACAAGATACATGGTAATGAAGAACGGGCTATCTGATTTTAATAGCTTAAAAGTTCTTTAGTGGAGATTTTCAGTGTGTCTTAGGTGGTTTGTAGTAGAGTGTATAAAACGAGTGTTAAAATCCCTGTTGTGGTATACCTGCCTTCTTGCCAATCTCATACCATAGTTTCAGAATTTTGAAGTTATAATCAGTTATAAACAGTTGGGAAGTTGTAGAAACTGTTAGTCCAGAGTTTGGTGTTTGGTAATTTGTGTATAGTATCATGGGAAACATTTTAAACAGATCCATAATGCTGATGAAATTTTATGACTTACATGCTGTTCAACTGTAGTCTTTTTCCACTTATATTCAGACCCTTTGGATCTTGAGCTCCACCATTTCTTGTTGCTGCAGCCAAGGCTGCATTTGAGCTTTGCATTCCTCACCAGACACTCATTGTTGGTGAGAACAACATGCCAGCTCCTCTCACTTGGAGAGAGAAGTTGTCATTAATGCATGTCAGAAACCATAAGCTTTCCAAGTTATTTTTTGTTTAACTACCATGGATTAAATAGGCCAAGGTAGGTACTACTACTGCAGACGTAAGAACTTCTTGTTCTCTTGAACAAATCGATTCTGGGTGCTGTGTAATAGACTTGTATCTATAGATTCTAAGTAGCAATCCTTCGCCACTTAGTTACACTGGGGGTTGCTTTGCATGGACTCTTGAGATGGGAATTTGTTTTTTCATCGTGGTGTTTTTCACAGCTTTGTGGCAAGGAGGGTTACTTTGTTTTCTGACGTAGTTTGTTGTGGGAAGATTCTGGATGTCCAGTGAAGTTCAGTGAAATTTGGTAATCAACGCTGGTAATGACTGGATGTGGAAGAATAAAAAAATCAAACAGCTACGCAAAAAAAGAAACTAAACCAACCAACCAAACCAAATGCCAGAAAACCCAATTCAACATAAAACCCTATAACTAAACTATTATAACTATAACTATTTATTATTTTATAAATCATAAACATTTTTAAAGTTATATTGCTGTACTAATTATTGCTGTTCCAAAAGTGACAGAGTTTAGCAAAAGTTATAAAGACAGTGTTTTCCCATCAACCTGCTAATTCTTTCATGTAATTGCTGTTTAATTCCATTGGCTAACTCTGAGAGATTTCAGGATGTATTTTTCACTCCTCTCTTGTAAAAATTCTCAAGTTGAGAGGTCATAGGAGATATCCAGTGATCTTTCAACACAAATTGTAGAAGGCTGAAGTAGAATGGTTTTCTCTAGTTTAGATCCCATAAAGTTTAGAATTTCTCTTATCCTGATGAATTAGATAGCTTTCAGTAACAACTGATAAGGGAATTTTGCTCAAATATAAAAAGTCAATTTTCACTAGTTACTGGAAATCAAAAAGTAGAAACTTCAAGACACTATTAATTGCTCTGACCTCATATACAGTCTGTTTTGTTTTTCAGATTTTGGATCACTCTTTGATCTAGAGCATGACTTGCCCGATGAACTGATCAGCTCCACAGAACTTGGGCTCACCAATGGTGGTGACATTAATCAGCTGCAGACCAGCCTTGGCCTGGCACAAGATGCTGCCTCTAAACACAAGCAACTGTCTGAACTTCTACGGGCTGGTAGCTCCCCAAATCTCAATATGGGGGTTGGTGGCCCTGGCCAAGGCATGGCTGGTCAAACCCAACAAAATAGTCCTGGAATGGGGATGTTAAATAGCATGGTGAAAAGCCCCATGGCACAGGCTGGGTTGACTTCTCCCAATATGGCGATGGGTGCAAGTGGACCAAACCAGGGCCCTTCTGCTCAATCCACAGCAGCAATGATGCCAACAGTGAGCAGCCCAGTAAACCAGCCTGGCATGGGAATGAACACAGGGATGAATGCTGGCGTGAATCCTGGGATGTTGGCAGCAGGCAATGGACAGGGGATGATGCAGGGGCAAGTCATGAACGGTTCGATTGGAGCAGGCAGAGGGCGACCCAATATGCCATACCCAAACCCGGGAATGGGCAGTGCTGGTAACTTGTTGGCTGAGACACTGCAACAAGGCACTCCACAGATGGGAGGGCAGGCTGGATTAAGAGGGCCACAGCCTGGAACCATGAACAAGGTAAGACAAGCTAAACGTCATTACTTTTCCTTATTATTGAATTTGTTTTGTAAAATTAATCGTCTGTGGATTCTATAGGGTTTTATCTTTAAGAATCATGTATGATGGATTAAATAATTTATATACTGCTAAAGTGGAATTTGTGATGGTCATAGGAAGCAAAAATTGAATCTTGCACAAGTAGCAAGACTATGGTTAGATTAAAAAGCCTGTTTTAGAAATCTTGTGACAGTACAGATTATCCATAACACTGAAAAATAACTTGATCATACTTTATTGTGTTTTATGCTTTGTGTGCAACTTTATTTTTCCATCTAATGTGATGCTGGTATTGTGAGTGTGATGGGAATCCATCAGGACCTTTTAGATGTTGTGGTGCTTTTTTCTGTATGACAGTTAATGTAAGTATTTTTTGTCTGAGATCAGCTGAGTGTTTTTGCTCTAGCAGATGCTGAGACGTACATGCAGGTCACTGTATGTGCTGGGTTATTCGAGTTAATGGTGGAGAATGAATGCTTGTTCAGATGCCTGAACCTAACCCAATGTTGGGTTCTGAAGATTGTTAATTTGACTCAGTTCTAGTTTTAAAATTTGCGGTGGCTTTGTCTATTGGAGAGCAAACCAGAAAGCTAAAAAAAAAAAAAAAAAAAAGATACTGAGAGGGAAATAAATGTGCTTTTGTAGTCCAGGAGGTTGGAAGATAGTTGTTATCATAAGTCACTGAAAAGATGAGAGAGGACCTACTGGTGTAACTAGCAAAAGGATGTCTAAATTTAATTTTTGTCATGTACAATTGGCCAGCTTAGAGTAGGAGACAGTTGAGTATTCTCTTTTTTTTCTTTTTGTTTTGATCAAAAGCCTAGAAAGTATTTCAGTGTTTTAGTTCACTTTAAGTGGGTATTTTGGGTTTCTTTGCTAATGAGGGGAGAATTTTTTTTAAGTTGCTTTGCAATGCCTAAGTCTCAGAATGCCTAAAGTCAGTCCAGTTGGAGGACTTGGAATGATAAGTAACAGTCTGTAAATGTATTTGGAATGTGCATAAAAATTATGCTGTGTATTAATGGTTTTGTCATGCTTTAATGTATTAAGTGAAATTACTTTTGTGTCTTGTAAAGATTAATTATGAAATTCTTTGGTCTTAGTTGCTTGCTTAAGCTCAGTGAGATAACTTTTGCGGGGTATGTATGTGTGTATATATATACATATATATGTGTTCAGTAATGAGTTGATTTTGTGGTCCAGTCATTTCAGATATTTTGCCTGATAGGAGAATTGATGCAAAGCTTGATTACTACTGTAGAAAATTTATATGCAGCTTAGAGTGTTAAGAAATATGTAGCTGCTTGAAGTACTCTTGCATTGGAATTATATAACACATCATTCGTTAGTCCTTGGCTAAAAAAAAAAGAAAACGTCAATCTTCACAGGTCAAAAATTGACGTATTAAGTGTTCAGATGAAATGCAACTTCATCCTTACTTATCAAAGTAGAGTTATGCACTATAATAAACTCATTTATCTGAAAGTAAAGAAAGGACACAAAATCGAACTTTTGACCAATTTAGTCTAAAATTAAATTGTCTTCTTTCCTTAAATTCCAGAAGTTTCATACATCTAAATTAAGAGCGCTTCATACTTTCGAGAATATTCAGATCAAATACACAGTAACTTCTGTTTTTTAGTTTGTAGTCCCAGGCTGGTTAAAAATACTTAGGGTTCTTTAATTTCTGATAAAACAATATTGAGACTTTTTGTGTTAGGTACAGAGGATATAGCCCTCATAAAGGAGTTGAAACTGTCAGTTGAGAGAGAACAGTCTGAAATGGAGGCTGAAATTCCAGAATGTCTTCAATTGGTTTGGTTGTTGGCAGGGAACCTGTGTTTCACTTCATACAGTAGAGTTAGCAAATTTGACAACGGTAACGTCTGACCATTTTATCTCCCCACCCATCTGCTTTTGGGTTTTTCCACCTTCCAATCTTCAAAAAGTAGATGAAAACAGAGGACCTTAAGCAGTTGTTTTTAAAAGCCAGTTTTTCTAATTGGTGAATTCAGTAGTGTGTTGCTGTTAATGTGGGAGTTTGTGTAATAACTTCTGTAGGTTTCCTTCATTGCTGCAAAAAATGCTCATTATCCAGCTCTCCTTCAGTAGGAGGGAAAAACAAAACAGACTAGATGCTTTAGTTATGACTGTTCAACTTCATCATGTTAGCTTGCCAAAGGCAGCCCCTTCAGGTGATAGGAGGGTTGCTTCAGAGAGTTCTCTCTCAGGGAAATAAAGATATGTTGTGCAATGGTTTGTATGGAGTAGCTTAGGTTTTCTGTGATGTTGCATAATTGGGAGGGAGGATGTTACGCTCTTCTAACAGGAAAGATGAGCTCCAAGGGGCTAGTCAGTTTGGAAAGTGAAATTGGTTATGTTTCTACTTTGTTTTGTTATTCTGGGGAGTTACTGAAGTTTTCTTTCTCTCTTCCCAAAATGTTGACTAGCAATAGAGTGGAACACTTGCTTTGCTCATTATCTCTGTACTGCCAACCTTCTCTAGTTGTGCATGTTACTTTTAGGACTTGAAATCCCAAATGTCACTGTAAGTGATTTCTATTCGTAAACTTGTCCTGTCAGAATCTGATGCTTCCATCCTGTGGTTTAATGCTGTAGTTTTCTGTCCTGATGTTAGCACTCACCAACATATGAAGAAGCAGTTCTGTCTGGGTGATGTCTCTGTGTCAGTTGTGTGACAGGCTGTGTTGGGAAACTAAACCTGACTGAAATTCAAACTCAGGTGGTCATTAAAAAACCAATTAATTTCAATTGTTTTTCAGGTCCAGTTTATGGTCATCAGTTGGAAAGCTAGTATCCCTATTTCAGGGAGGGGATTTTTTAAAGGAATTGATCTCGCCTGTCAGAGGAGGGTGTGAATCCTGCTTTGGTGGCAGTACAGGCGTAAAAACACCTGTGAAAGTCTACCCTGAAAAGAAGTGTTAGAAGTTTGGAGGGGATGGAATTGTAACAAGTTTTGTGTTCTTGAATAGTTTTTTGTTTTCTATGTGCTTGGTTTTGTGTAAGTTAAGAGGATAACAGACATACCTTTTACTCTTGATACAGTGTTGTGGAAATTGTTTGTAATCCTTGGGTTCTGTCATCATTTAGGTATTTTTCAGGCATTTTGTTTCACTAGATAGTTTTACAGCGTTGATTTAAATGTAAACAGGTAAATTATTACAAAGCTTGAATTTGCTAAAAGCTGATTCATGTTTCTGGTTTTGAACCATTCTTCATTTGGAATTTTATCTAGTCAAAACCTTTGTTTTATTCTTCCACTGGGTTCTGTTGAGAGTGCCTCGTTAGAGTCTTAACGGTCCAGACTCATATGAGGGGGGGAAGATGGTATTTTGTGTCTAAGTTGCTCTATGCATTTCTGTCACAGCAGTGCTCTACCACAGAGCAATAGGCCTGACCTTCAGGTCACTTACATTTCCTCTCTGATTCAAGAAATATTCCATTACTTCACTAGCAAAGTGAATGTGTAGGCAGTTCAGATTAGTATGGACATTACTACTACCTGCTATGTAAGCATGTAATTTAAAACGTTTAGTTCCAGTAGTAATTCTTTGTGACTTGGTTTACTCTTTCAATAAGTACAAAGCTCTCTGCTATTGACTTTATCAGTTTAACCTCTGTTAAGAAGATTCAATGTCAATATTTGGCTAAGACAAACATAATTTGTCAGAATCTCCTTAACTTCTTCTAAGTAGAACAATAAGAAATTTCATAATAATAAATTTCTGTTCAAAGTTGAAGAGATTGAAGATGTCACCCACAAATTGTGAATTAGATTAAGAAAGTAAAAGCATCATATATTCCTTAGCGTTAGCATATTCAGTCTCTCATTTTAAATAGGTGGTCAGTGTTCTTGGTTGCCTTTCTTTTTTCAGTAGCTATTTGATTCAACAGCTAAATGTATCCATACTGTTCAGAGTCTCTGACTAAGCATACTATATGATCAAGCACATTAATCCATTCAAAGGGTAGTGTGAGTTCCAGTCCTTGGCTTTCTCTTCTTTGGTAAAACAAGGTGGAAAAAAAAGAATAATTGCTCACTTTATACCAGAGTAAGAGATGAATGTTTGTTTATGAGGGAAAAATGAAGCAGTGAAGACTTGGAGTCTAAGTTTCTGGAGTGGCATGGGGAGTTTCTTGCGGAAATAGCGGTGACGTAATGCTGGTGTCTTGAAATAGGCATCTTAAAATACTATGCAGTTAAGTGTGAAGAATAATAATCATTAGCAATCTTTGGAAAAACTGCAGCAGACACCACTGGCAAAATGTAGTTAAGGTATGCTTTAGTTGAGTAATGCTCTACCAGTCAGTAGAATGGCAGTAGGAAGTGATGTACAGTAAATTATTGTTTTTAAAGACCCAGCTGGAATTTATTAAAACTGCTGAAATTTACTTTCCTGCTTGGGGCAAGTTCATTAACTTTCACTCGTGAACCTGTTGTCATGGGTTGAAGCAGTATCTCACTGCTAGGACCTTAGACTTCTATAGAAAGGACAGGGGCCTATGG
>JANPWX010000111.1:4067278-4128302 GCA_024734555.1 Trochalopteron elliotii
GGGGCCGGCCGGGCCTTCGGGAGCCGCTGCCCGCAGGAGGCAGGGCTGCAGTTCGGCAGGGCCGGCCGCGTGTCTGGGCCGTGGTGGGGTTCTGGGCCAGTCGTGGCAGGACCGTGCCCCGGGCCCCTCTGGCTGCCGGCACCCCTGGCCCAAGGCGGGGGATGGGATCTCCCCACCCTTCGCTGGGCCTTGCAGAGCAGCTGGGAGAGGCTCAGGCCATCAGATCGAGGGGTGGAAGACAAGGTATCCATCAGCCGTCACCCCCACCAGGCATGGCTTTGAAACATTTGCAGCTGCCGTGGCAGAAATCACCTGACCACCGCAGGCCTGGGCAAGCTTTAACTCTTTCCTGACACAGATTAGGATTTTAACCATTCTCGGAGATGAGAGGAAAGGCCAAATTGGAGACATGTAAAGGGGCAATATGGAGATCGCAAAGTCAGTAAAGGAAGAGTGACTTTTGAGTGGTAGACATGACAAGTTGCCTTGGTTCTAGGCTGAAAATCTCCTATGGATTATGGTAACAGGACAATCTTTTAAATCGCGGACAATAAAAATTGGGGGGTGCTTTGTAGATTTGAGCAGAGGTATCTGTGATGAACTGAGTGAATATTTTTCTTTTTGTGCCCCATTAGAGGTTGACCAGAGAGAGATGAGAAAAAACCCTCTGCCAGTGAAGAAGTGAGAAGACTGTCTCTGTTCCATGAATTGAAAAAGATCCTTTGTTCTTTGAAACAGCTCATTTTTAAAAAGTACCACCCCAATTTGTGAAGTCCATGGCCCATAGGTAGTCATGGGAAAGGCTGCATGATATGGGGAGGTCCGCAAATGCAGATTCTTCTGGGCAGGCTGCTTTTGGTAAAAGTTACTGAACAACAGGAGTTGTTTGGTTACCTCTCTCAAAGACTGAATGAAAGACTGTTTTATAATTGGTACTGGCCTGGAGTTCTGAGTTTTGCCTCTTTACATGGTTTGTAGAAAATGAAAAGTTTGTAGTGGGAGAAAGGGTTGGTTTTAGAAATTAATTTGTGTTGGGTTTTTTTTCCTTTTCTTATTTTCTTCTCTTAGTGTATGTTAATAAAATCTATCTGGTTTTGCTTCTGAGTTGAGCCTGCTTTTGCGTTTTTCTCCCAAAATCCTATCAGTTAGCAAACAAATTTGGCAAATGTAAAACACCTACACCTGTGGATATGGAAAGATAATAGATATCATCTGTATAGCATTGAACTAGTCCATGCACATATATAGAGATATATACATAGCTGATACTGTGAATACTGGGTTATTTGAAAGAATGTTATTAAAACTTAATTCTATTTGTTTACTTCTCCATGCTTATAGTTACCTCTGCAAATCTAAAAGCTGATCATGGTTCAATACTACTGCCAATATGTAGCTGTCTTTCAAATATTAGAAAGTTAATGACACAGTTGTTCTTACAGAGAAGCAGCAGAATATTTGCAATGTCTGTGTGCATACCTATAGCAGGAATTCCTTTTCAATTTGTACTCTATAGTATTAACAGTAAAAATAGAAGCAGAGTTAGTCGCTTGACCTTCCTCTGAACTGAAGGATACATGTGTTTCATTGCATTAGAACAAAACCTTGGGGAAATTTTTCAGCTTTTGTAGTTACTCCTCTTAGATGGTGAGGAGTACCTGAATATCTCTGTCCGATGCTGTTTGTAAACTAGGATGTTTCCTGAACTCACGTCATCCATGGTGAGATATACACCTTTCTTTATTCGGGTATTGACATCCCCTGCTTCCCCTGGATGCAGGAAAGTCAAGTTGTTTTCTGTTGTGTATGTAAAAGGTAGAATCATTTGAGATTACCTTTGCTTTCTATTAGCTATCTATCATCATTTTATGATCTTCCTTGTTTTCTTCTTCTTTACTATGAATTGGATTTCTGTCTGCTCTTCCTTTTGTGCAAGTTCTTGCATATGTGATGGAATTAAGTGGAAGCTGTGAGGTGAGGAGAGGAAGAAAAACTGGATGAATATGAAGAGAAGTAGGAAGGGCAGTGAAAGGAATTGGTGGCCAGGAAAAGTAAGTAGAGGTTGTACTTGCTGACTTGTAGCTCTAATTAAGCCATGTATGTTTTTGCGTTGTATTGCAGATGAAGTGTTGTACTTCTCTTATGCGGTGATACTAACACCACCTTTCTTTGGCTGGTTCTTCTGCACTTGGTTGTTTATTTCTCCCCTCCCAGAGATCATTAATGTGCTGATGAACTGTGTCAGTCTTCCTGGTTGTTGCCTACTGAAAATTATACAGGATTTTGATCTTCCTTCTGTAGTCCATGAGGCCATGCACTTCTTCCTGTTATATGTTTTCTTTTATTCATATTTCTCAACATGTCCTGCTTCTTGTGCAGGATCACAAGGCCACCTTGTGCCAGGTGGAGAATCTCCCAAATGATCTGTCTCTTGACTCAGTCTAGAGTTGCATGCAGGTGGTTGGTATCAGGTTAGTTGGTATCATGTGATGGCAGAACTGGGAGGCATTGCTGTGAGGTTCAGCTGAGGATCTGTCAGGTGTCAGTCTCATCTGGATCAAGTAATGGCTGCTGATTTTTTCAGGGAGACCTTGAGGAATTTGGTTTTTAGTGTCTTAGGTGTTGCTTGAGTTTCTGGCTTTGAGGCAGTTTGGTGTGCTTGCCTGTCAACCTGGTGTGAGCTTCTCTGGCCTTTGCCTCTCCCATAACCTGAAAGGGGAAAATATTACCCCTGTAAGGAGCAGCTAGGCTCAGCTGGGCATGTGATGTTCTGCTGCCAAGTCCCTTGGCACAGTGGGGTGAAGGGGGAGGGGAGCCCTGTGTTTCTGTCATGGAGAGAGCCTTTTTGGAGGGGACTGATCTTGCACCCCAAACTGTGCCAGTGGCTGATGCTTGAGAAAGCATCAGAGATTCTTGTGCTGAGCCAGGTTGATGAGTAATTTGAAAAACACCAGAAGCTTCACATAAAGTTTGTGTTCAGCTTTGTTGCAAATATAAGCGTTGATTGCCTTGGTGAAACTTCATCTGTGAGTTTCATCAGGAAGTTGTTTGGGGTGACATAGCAAAAGTGTCCTTTCTAAGTCTAGGTTTGAGTTTCTTAACCTGTAGTGAGGACAGAGCTGGCTCACAAGGCCACAGTTACTCTGAACCCTTTGATACTAGTATGTGAAGTCTTCAGTTGTCTGAGTTGGGTGTCTTCATTTCTCCCTGTAACACCAAGTTGTGGAAATGTGCCTTCAGCCTTGAATTCTGAATTGTTTAGTTTGTTTTTTGTTTTATAAGGCTGATAGCAACATAAGTTACAGAAGTCAAATGGGGCTGGTGATAGTGATGCCCAGCATAGTCTGTACTTGGGTGTACTCTCAGATGTCAACTGACTTTGGAGTTGTGATTGTTAATGAACTTGAAAGCTTTGTTCAGAAATGTATGGTTTTGAGGATGTCCTTGCATTCAAAACTCTCTGGAATTTTGAGACCCCCTCAAAGGGATCAGGCTATCTTACAGGAAAACATAGCTTGTTTATTTAAGGGACTAATTCTCAGTCAGGCCTTCACTAAGCCTTGGAAACCTGTTTGTCAATTTGAGGTGACAGTGACAATGGGGAATATTTCTGAAAGTGTGTTTGCTGACTCCTTATGCTTTTCTTCTCCCTTTGCCTTCTGCTTAACTTGCACATGAGATCTTACTGATCCTCTGAGGGAGAGGAAGGAAAGTTTTGGGTCTTACCTGTCCTGGTTTTGGCAGCAGCTGCTTCATTGGTCACCATAGAGGTGCATTCACTGAGGCTGAGACATGGCAGTGGAAAAGAAGGCTTTTAGTTCTGCTTGGTCATTACATAGGTTGTTTTTCTGCCATGTGTAGAGATTATTTTCATTGCTCTCTAATGAATTACTACAGTGTGATTATGTTTATTGGTTATGTGTGGAGGAGGGGAGCTGTCCTCAAGTGAATTCACTTGTGCATATCAGATGTCTAAAGTGCCAGGTTCTTCAATGAATTTTGTATTCTTTTTCCTGTAGCTTGAGTTTGATCCTACCTTACTTTGTAAATGCAAACTGAAGGCTATTATAATGGATTGGAGGTTGTTACAGCTTGATATAGGGAAGTGTGACTAATTGCAGGTAATCTCAGGGCATGTTGGTTACTTCTAGTGCAGGTTCAAGAAGCTTGGTGAGCAAAAACAAGGTGTTCCTGCTAGGGGAGGATGCTTTGAGAATAAACATAGAAGTGATTAGAAACAAGCCTACCATAGGAGTTACGTTCTACATTGAATGCAGGAAAATGATTTGAACCAAAGAGCATCAAGGAGGCTGGACATTGTCTAGTCAAATGCTAATGTGAGTTGAAACAACACAGCTCTTTAAAGTATTTTTGTGCCTTTGTTTTTGAGTTATGGCTCCTTAAGGATCCTGCTGGAGTAATGGTGAGAACTTGGTAATCTTAACAAAAATCTCCAGTTTTTCTGGTCCTCTATGTGTAGTTCTTTTAATCCTAGAAGGCCAAATTTCCTATAGAAAATAAATGGGAATGCAAAGAATGGAAAAAAAAAGTCAGAGGGCAAACAATTTTTTTGGTGAGATTGCTCTTTGTTCTTTAGGTTCTGGGCATCCCAAGACAACAAACAGTATATTTTGGTGTGCCAGAACTGTTAAATATGCATCTGGTTTGAATGAAATATGAATTTATTTCCCCAGTGGGTGAATGGTTCAGTAGATTGGTTTTGTTTGGAGGCTACCTGTCCTCTCCTTTGACCTCTAGTACTGCAAATGAGTTGGTGTGACTGTGAGGTGTTACCTGTGACTGTGGTGTACTCTTAAATTGAAAATATTTGTGTACTGATAATGCAGACATGCATTGTTATGCCTGTCAGGAGAGGAGCTGTGGGAGTGCTAGCAGTTGGATAGGATGTTTTTGGGATAAACTCTGCTGATACGAATGAAGTCTCCATTTGGAGTCTACACAAGCGCAGGGGGGAGAACTCAAGTCTGGAAGAATTATGTAGTCCATGGTACACACTTGTGATTCAGAAAGGTGGAATGAGAAATCCATTGAACCAAATATTTTATAAAGAAGTAATCAGGCCACTTCTGTCCAGTCAGATCTCAATGATTGCTAAGTTGGCCTTATGATGTTTACAGTTGAGAAGTTGATGAGTTGTGTGATGGGCACATCTGTGAACATGAAGGAGCAGAGGAGGCATGTGAATCAGTATTGCATTGCAGCTGGCTCGTGGCTGTGATCGCTCTTGCTTCTCTGAAGTACAAATTTGCCTTTTACATTATGAACTTAAACTATCTGACTTGAACACCTTACCATTTTAATTTCTAGATGGGAATGATGAGCAGTCCCAGCCCTTATGGCCAGCCCTATGGTCAAAATACTGGGCAGCAGATTGGAGCCAGTGGACTAGGCCCTCAGATGCAGAATAAAAGTGGACTGCAGAATAGTTTACCACAGTTTCCAGTGGACAAGAAGTCAGTTCCTGGGTCAGGAATGCCTAACATGGTAAGTAGAATGAAAAGTGTATTCAGAAAATGTTGTGGTAAAGAGGAGCAATATGCTCTGGTCTTTCCACATTGTAAGTTTTTTGCAGCTGTCATACCCAGTGCGAATATGTGCTTGAAATCCACACAGAATGCACTTGTTTCAACCCCTAAGACTGATATGAGGGAGAGGGCTGAGTTGTGCGAGTTGTGCTGAGTGTCAGAACTGCTATGTTGATAAACTGTATCTCCACTTGAACCCTGTTATCTCCTTCAAACCCTGTTAACAGGGAAAATGAAATGGAGCTCCTTAACTGAAATGAGCTTTGCAACCTGTTTGGACACCTCTTCTCTCCTGTCCCATCCTTTCTTTCATTGTTGCTGTATTGGGCCTCTTCTCAGAGTATCTCTGTCTGGAGAATTGTTTTCCTGCTTGTACTCACTGATGCTTTTGGGAAAGAGAAGTGTCCCTTCTCAAACAGGTATTACCTGTGGTAGGGCTTAGAAACCTCAGCCTGTGTTCGTTCTTGTGGATTACATGAACACGCACAACAGTCCTCATGCTGAAGGTGATTCCCTGGCAGCTGTAGTAGCCTTGGTACCTTTCCCTTTTACCTCCTCTCTTATTGCAGCAGGACTTAAGGAAAGGGGAAGTAAGAATAGTGGGAGAAGTGGATGACCCAAGCTTGTAAATGTCAGTGGTTCACCACATGCCTTAACATTAGATACCCTGGTTTGAGCTTAATGCTGATGCCTCGTTTTCAAAGCTTAAATTGGTTAGTGGTTTGACATGCAACATGTCTTACAGATTTTTTCCTATATATATATATTTTTAATTTAGGAAACAAATTCATATTTCTGAATATAACTTCTGTTTTTTCCCTGCTTCAAATTTCACTCCCACACACCCAATGGGAGGGTCCATCTATTGATCTTACTAACTGTTGCTAAAAGACCATCTCCACTTAACTTTACTACCTTTAAATTGAAAAGAGCTCCATCCTGTGAGTTTTATTTAATGTTTTTTTAAGTTGAGCATGAAACACTGGAAGATGAGCAAATCAGTTGATTGTTTGAATCAATAGAAAAGCAGCCAAACTTGTTCAGAACCCCAACTTTCAAGTTTGTGTTCAGTGCAGAGCATAAAACTCTTTTGAATTGGTACCCAGCCTGAACGTAGGAACTTAAAGTTGTTGCTGTCTAAGTTGTTGTTTAGAATGCCAGGCTGAAAACAAGACATTTACAGTGATACTGGAACATGCACAGACCCTGAGGGCATGACTAATTGGTGAAGTCACCTTGTAAAATGAAAGGTTAATACTAGTAGTCAGGAGCTGCAAAAGAGCTGTGGCTTAGAAATACAGGTGTCTGGGGTCTAAACATCTGGAGATCTCCAGAAACATCCTGTAGAACCTCTGGGAAAAGTCAATTAGGAACTGAAGTCTGTTGAACTGAAGTGATATAGGCAACATAGAGTACCTGAGCCTCTCTAATTTGCGTATTCCTTGAATGTCACCTGAAAGGAATACAAAGAGTTCTGAACAAATAAACAGAAGCAGGGGAGACAAACTAGATGTTGGCGTACCTGACATTAGTTCTGTGGTGTTTATTATCCTGGAGCTGTGCTTCATCTCTAGCAGAGACTAGGAGGTGCTTGTTTTGAATGTCTGTGTGTAAGTTTGCTGATGGAAAAAGGTTAAAAGATTCCCAGAACTTCCCTTTTATTCTCCTTTTCTAGGAGCAGTCAACTTGACACCTTATACTGGGGGGAAAACCCTATTCATTCTAAAATGTGCTTTCTTCCATTAATGCAAGAATTGTGGATGCAAATTTTTAGCCTCCAGAATGAGGAGATTTGAGATCTAATGCTGTTAATATTTTTTGATTGGTCTACCACTTCAAATTAACCTGTGAGCATGTGCAAAGGTCTGCTGGCCATTGATAAGGCAGGAGCTAGGACTAGTAATAGAGTGATATGGGGAGGAAATTGTGGCTGGCAAGAGAATTGCCAGGACTGTTGCTAAGGGGGCATTTTTAATGAGTTCTCCAGAACTACACGTAGGTGGGCTGTTTCCTTAATCAGAGAATGTAGTAGTAGTTGTTTCTCTTATTGGACTGTTTCTTGTGTTGCTGTTTGAATTGCTACTTTGAATTGAACTTGCTAAATGAATTTTTTTTAAAAATGGACTTATTTCCAGGAATTTCTTTTTCACCTTCTTCAGGGCCAGCAGCAGGCTCCCCAGGTGCAACAAGCTGGGATGGGGCCAGCAGCTTCTCAAGGAATGGGGTCTGGAGCACCAACAGCAGATCCAGAAAAGCGCAAACTCATTCAGCAGCAACTCGTTCTCCTCTTACATGCTCACAAGTGTCAGCGTCGAGAACAGGCCAATGGGGAGGTGCGACAGTGCAACCTCCCGCATTGCCGAACCATGAAGAATGTCTTGAACCACATGACACACTGTCAGGCTGGCAAATCTTGCCAAGGTAAGTGGAGGAGTGGTTATGTAGATGAGGTCAATGTTTTAGGGAGAAGAGCTCCTAGAAAGAGATGGACTAGTGGGTGACTTGCGAAATAAGTTAAAGAAAAGCTGTCTTATTTGCTGAAGACAGGGAATTGTAAGCAACATCTGGGCCTCTTTAAGTTTAGGCAAGTTAGAGGGGACAAGACACAGCAAAGAGATGAGTAAAAAATTTTTTGCCTAACTTTGTAACTCATTGTAAAGTCTTTTGTATTCTGCCTTTTTTAAAGGTAGACACAAATCAGGAATCTGCAAATAGGTATCTACCTGTCTTCCTTAAACTGAAGACATGAATCTCAAGCAATACCAAGCCATGAATTTGACTGCTACTGGCACTTGCAACCTCTCTCTGTCCTACTAAAATGCAATTTCCCTTTTTGATACCCTTGGCTCATCTGGATTGTGCCAATTGTTGACATCTCCGTTGCTTGGCACAGTCTGTCTAACACCTGAGATAGATGGAGTTATCCTTCAAGCCACAGAGACATAGGCTTGGAGTATCACATAGGGTTTTCGAGTAGGCTTTGTTACTATTGGTGAGCCAATAGTACTGGAAGAAATCTGCCTATGTTTTCAGGGTTAGTTAGTGCCGAACTATTTCAAATAGTACTTTGTCTTTTTGTCGATATAGTAACAGAGAAAATGCCACTCTCTACCCAGTTTGATGTGACCACATGGAGATACTGGCAGTAGTTTGTAAATGCTTTTCATTCCTTCTCTTTCTCAGTGGCACATTGCGCATCTTCCCGACAAATCATCTCACACTGGAAGAATTGTACAAGACATGATTGTCCTGTGTGTTTGCCTCTCAAAAATGCTGGGGACAAAAGAAATCAGCAGTGTAAGCCTACTGGGGAATTCTGTGTGTTGAATAAACCATAAAATGCATGTTGAGAGTTTAACTTTCTTGCACCTATACGGTAGTGGTGATGCTCTCAAACCTGGGAATATGTTAATGTGATTTTTCTGTTGTTTTAATCTCAGAGTATTTTTCTGTCTCTGCTAGTGTTTATGAAAGCTTTCTAACTTTATTGTATTTTTATATCAAGAGAGTGGTAAGGATGAACAAATCATAGCTCTCTCAACCACATGATTGGCTTTTCATTACTGCTTTTTCCAGCTGGACAGTTTCTGGAGACAGATGTGTGCAGACTCGCACATTGTGTCATTTCAGCCCTGGTATTTGGTTCTGTCTTCATTCTTTGTTTGCATCAGATCTCACTTGCCCTTTCTCTTTGTGTCCCCTTGGTCTCCCTGGCAAAATGTTTGTCAAGATTTTTGTCATTGTGTTACCTATATGTGTTTTTTTTCTCCCCACTTTAATGTTACTGTAGGCTCTTCTCATGACTATTTCTTGGTTTAAGAAAGCTAAAAAAAAAAAAAAAAAAAGGCGCTAAAAAGGCATTGCAATGGCAAGTGGAAAGCTGTGTATACACTTCTGCCCTAGCTTCTGTGACATGGTGTGCCTCTGTTTTCAGTTTAAAGCGAGCAGATGTGTCCTAAATACTTGAGTGGGGTTTTCTCTGAGCAGCCCAAAGGGAAAACAGCATGTTGGATTGGCTGGTTGGGTCAAAACTTGTCTCTCTGTTTCATGACAGGTTTTTCACATCTGTTCCCTGCATGCTTCCAGGAGATGTTTTAGTTCTGAGCAGCCAGTGCACTCTGTCCCTGTATTAGTGGGCATCTCTGGCCCATTCTGCTCTCCTCACTAACTCCATGTGTCTCTCGCAGCGCTGCTGGGCGGAGCCGCGGTAGGACTTGCCAATA
This sequence comes from Trochalopteron elliotii, assembly GCA_024734555.1. Lineage (NCBI taxonomy): Eukaryota > Metazoa > Chordata > Aves > Passeriformes > Leiothrichidae > Trochalopteron > Trochalopteron elliotii. The sequence continues at coordinate 4,077,048 of JANPWX010000111.1, forward strand.
CTGGCTCTGTGGGCGTGGGGCAGCAGACAACGCCCAGCATCAACACTACTAGTCAGATAGACCCCAGCTCCATCGAGAGAGCCTATGCAGCCCTCGGACTGACCTATCAAGGGAACCAGATGCAGACACAGACCCAGGCTCAAGTGAAGAATCAGCAACAGGGACAGTCACCCCAGGGTCTGCGCCCTATGAATCCTATGAGTAAGTTTATCTGTTAGCATTAAAATGCAAATTATGGGCAACTTCCCCATACTACATCTAATGCAAATTTTCTCAGCCTACTAGCTTAATACTGCTACTTAATTTGCGAAAGGTAAGGCTTTGAGATATTTTAGACTTGAAATAGCAAGTTACTCAGTGCAACAGGAACATTAGAAGGCCCAGGTGCTTTCTCCTGGAAAACAAGTTCTCTGGAAAAACTAGTTTCTTTAGAAAAATGATAATTTTCCAAGGTGACTCTTTTTTCTTTTTTTTTTTTTGTGGCTTTATATGCAAGTTTCAGGCTATTGGAGAGTTTTTAATTGGTTGTGCAGGCATTTGAATGCCAGCATACAGGTGTATTTCCCTGTCACTCAGAGTGCAGCATTTTACATTTGTATCTCAGATATGTAAAGTTTGTTTAAAAAATGAAAAATAGTAAATAACTGACATCCTCACCTAATCCTGTCATGTGATCTCACAAAGCTCTAAATTGTCTAGGTGGCTTAAAGCACCTGGCTATCAATGGTGTCAAATGAAGTCACCTTTAATTGCCAAATCTAAGTTTAATAGTTTGAGATTACATCTCAGACTTGTTCTCACTCTTAGCTGTTTGCTTGAGTTGCATGAGTAGGTGTGGCTTTTTTAGTGGAAAAGAGGAAAGAAGAGCTGTTAGTGATTTATCACAAGCTTGTATGGGATTGCAGTGATCATGCCTACATGTCTCATGACAAAGTTGTGTGCAGAATGAGAGACTGGTGCAGAAACACACAAACTGCATCCTGCAGCTAACTGCTACTTTGCTTTGCAAAGGGAATGCTGCTCCTGAGTTGCTCAGTAAAAGGCTGCTGGGTAGAATAGACTTGTTAATGAGATGACTGGCCCTTACAGATTGCATGTGACTTGCTGAAACTTTACCTTCTAGTGTGTAAAACCAGAAGAAAGGGCAAGGGTCCTGAGAGCGTAGTCTTAAAGCAATTAGATTGAAATATTTTCTATTGTGCCTTGGAGTCTTTTCTGAAACAGAATGATTCCTATTCTTTATGTATGTAATTACTTATAGACAGAGTTTTGCCTGTGCATTCCTTGCAGAACAGTGGGCATTCTTTCTACAGTTGCTAAGAAAATCCAATGAAATGGGATTGAAAAAACTGTAGGAGTGTGAAGAGCTACAGCTTAATGTAGAAAGGACAAGCATGCAGAGTGTAGACTTTTGAGTGTTGCTTCCTTATTAGGAGTGGGTGGCTAAGGAGGAAATCACAACAGGTAAGGTAGGCATTATTAGTTCACAGTGTACAGGACAACAGGGCTAGTTTAGGAGAAACAGCAGGATTTGATGAGGCTTGCTATGTGAAAAGATGTAGTCCTAAGCAGCTCAAACAAATGGTGGATTTTGACAGTTAAGAAAGGGAGAGTTGAGGTAAAGGCTGACTGTTGTCCTGCTCACCAGTGTGCTTTCAGATTTATGAAAAATCTGTTAAATACTTGTTTGTGATAGTAGGGGTGTGTATTAGGCTCGATAGACTTAATTTCAGTGGGTTTCTCCTGTATGCAGTGTGTAATTTTGTTTGAAATATGGATTCTGTAGGATTCAAATGTCCTAAACACATGTGAAGTGTGGTAATGGGTTGCAGCTTCACAAAATGATCCGTTCGGAAGCTCCAGACAGAAATATGCTGCATTTTTCTTTACTAATTGAGAGGTAACTGTAGTGTGCGCAGGAAATACGCAGTTTTTGTGGTGATTAAGGTTTGGTATGATTCAGAAAATCAGATATTGTTGTGCAAGAAATTAGTGGTGTTGCCTGCAAAGGCTTGTCAGATTTTCCTTCTTACAAGCCTTGCACTTAGTTGTAGGATTATTAAGTATGGAGTGGGTGAGAAGGGACCTTGTAGGATGTAAGTGGTAGCTGGTGTTTTAAGTGTTTGAAGCCTTTGTGAATATATATCCTAAGATTCTGAATGAAAAGAAACTCAACTGCTTCTAAACAAAAAAAGCAGAAGTGGTTGGAATCTTTCATTAGAGAGTCACAGGAAAGGACTCTGGAACATAGTATTTGCAGCAAATTGAAATCACTTGTTTGTTGATAAGTTCAGGAAGATGTGCCGTGGAATAATGGGAGTTGATGCTTCACTTGGAGGTCACCAGTGTTCTGCCTCTGCCTTTTTCTAAGTTTGTAAAAGAAAGAGGGTGAAGAGAGCAATGCATAATTAAATTCCCTTCACAAAAGTCCAAGTACTTGAAAGTTTAAACCCTTGTTATTGCTGAACAGTTACTGATTTTGTGTGGTAAATGGGCTCTTCATTTTTTTCTGTATTCTTCTGTTTTCTAGGTGCAAATCCAATGGGAGTGAATGGAGGAGTAGGGGTTCAACCCCCTAATCTGCTGCCTGACTCGATGTTACATTCCACCATGAATTCTCAAAAGTAAGTGGAATCCCTTGTACCCCAGTGGTTTTGTTTTGATCTCATGACACTTCTTGCATAAACAGTGGAGTAAATGCCATTGATAGCTATCTCTCCCTTTGGATTTTGTACCTTTTGTTGCTGTTTTCCAAGTCTTTGGGTAGAACAGCATGTAGTCTTTCACAGTATTGTTTGGTGTCTGTGCAGCTATTTCTGCAGTTTGTCCATTGATTGGGGAATGGCCAAACTAGCACTTTGTCCTAACATTATTCTAAAAGAGGTTATGACTGTAAGATGATTAAGCTGGGGCTAGACTTTTGCACTCAATTCTTGTTCTGTTTTTGAAGCCCCGTGATGAGTGAAAGTGCCAGTGTTGCCAGTTTGGGAGCCATGCCAACAGCTCAACCATCCAATACCGGAATTCGAAAGCAGTGGCACGAAGACATTACTCAGGATCTCCGAAACCACCTTGTTCATAAATTGTGAGTAGCTAGTATCAAAACAATCTTGTGTTAGGTGAGCTGCTACCCCAGAGGTGTATTGAAGGCAGAGGAGTTGCAGAAGGAAGCCTGACTTGCGAAACTGGAAGGCCGAGGAATGAGTTTTGTCAGGATGCATGAGAGGATAAAGGCAGAAGCCCGAAAGATGGAGCTGTGTCTGCTGGTTTGGGGCTGTTGTTTTGGAAGTTTCACACTCCATACTCAAGCCATCTACAAGGGCTCAAGCCATCTACAACATCTACTGCCCGGGAAGAAGTAGCAGTAGCTGTAGTCTGTCAGCAGACTTACTTGCTACTTTGTGTTCAAACCACTGGGGTTAATGCTGGTCTGAGAGCATTCTAATCACTTGCATGCATTTCTTAAATATGTTTTTCTTCCTGCTCAGAGTCCAAGCCATATTTCCTACTCCTGACCCTGCAGCACTGAAGGATCGACGTATGGAGAATCTGGTGGCATATGCTCGGAAAGTGGAAGGGGATATGTATGAATCAGCAAACAGCAGGGTGAGATGCCATGCCCTGTTCTCTAGTTCCGTGTATTTCTACCTTGATCCTGTAGTGATTGCGGAGGAAGAGGAATGAAAGTACAGATGGAACTCCAAGCTGAGGAAACAAATGTGTTTAGGGGCTGCTGGATGGGGTCTAGGAGCCAGCCAAGTTGAAGGCTGCTGCCTGGGTGTGCCAGGAGTTGAGACGTGCTGTGCCTGAGACTTGTCACAGTCCCCTAAAGGCAGTATTGAAGCTCTTCACTGTGATTGTCCCAGAGAAGGTTTGAACGCAAGAAGAGAAATACCTGGTCTAATACTTAAGAGCAGTGCCCTTAGCAATGCCCCTTTTCCCCCTCCTACCTATCTGACAGTCCCTGAAAAGGGGAAGACTGCCTCCTACCCCAAGCCAAAATGTGTGCCTCTAAGGCCGCTTTGCAAGTTTGAATCACTGGAACCAGTTGACTTTTCTGAATGCGTGTCTCATCTCTTTCCTCCGTAACAGGCAGAGTACTATCACTTGCTGGCAGAGAAGATCTACAAGATTCAGAAGGAGTTGGAGGAGAAACGAAGAACCAGGCTGCAGAAGCAAAATATGATCCCAAATGCTCCAGGCATGCCACAAGCTCCCATGAATCAAGGGCCCAATATGGGACAGCCACAGCCAGCAATGTCTGCAAGTAAGAACCTTTGGGCTACTGATTACCTGGTGCAGAAAATCCTGTACTGTCATTTCAGTAGCCTGGTGACCATGTAGCTGTTCATGGGTACCTGACTTGTTAGTGAGCTACTGTTCATTGTTGTACCTTGATAACATGCTTCAAATTTGTCCCCAGTTCCTGAAAGCTGACTCTTAAGTCAGAGGATATTTCTGTCACTGGGATGTACTTCTATTTTCAAGGAAGTTTTGAGTTTGCCTCACACTTTGAGGACTCTTTAATTATGTTTAATTACTGTATATATTTACTTTATACGTGAGTTTTAATGTGTAATTCTCACTAAAATGTTTGGTGGATAAATCCTGGTGGTCTTCTGAATAACACTGTCTTATTTCAATGTCTTTTTTTCTAGATGGTCCTCTTCCTGACCCAACCCTGATACGTGCCAATGTGCCAAACCAGATGATGAATCGCATGCAGGCACAGCCAGGTAAATATTTGAAGAAAATTTGCTATTGTGATTTTTACAGGAATCTTGGATTTGGACAGCTCTTACTGAAGCATCAGGAACCTTGTATTGTGTGCAGTTTTTACATTTGATTAAGAAAATAGCTGTCTATATTGCATAATTCTTACATAACTATGTAATAAATATAAAGCACTGTCTAGAAGCATTTCATCTTGTGATTTTGAGCTGCACATTAGCTGCTTGCTCTGTTAAATAAAGAACTTGATGCTTTTGGAATTTCTGATCACAGGATAGGTGTGCATAGGATGGTGGCATCAGTTAAACATGGTGAGCCCAGCCAGCTCAGGTGAGGACATGCTGGTGGCAGAGGGAATGTGGTGAGAATTATTGCTCAGGAAAAAAGGGCAGAACCTTTGTTACACATTCAAGATGTGTTATAGCCAACATGCGAAGTACTTGAAGTTAAGATAGTTTGAGATTCAATAAGTGTATTTCTAATACATAATTAAGATAATGCAACTTTCTGTGGGAAGTTGATCTTCAACAGCAGGTGTGACAATCAGTATTTGTCATGTGTTACAGTAGTTCTCAAACTTAATGAGTTTTAATAACAGTGGAAACAGGTGTCTTGAGGGGGGAAAAGCTAGTCTGTATTCTGAAAGAGTAGGTAGCTTGAACACTGTATTTAAAATTATTCCACGTAACTAGTTAATAGAAGGCAATATTTGACTGAAAGCTGGTTGCTAGAAAGGAAAATTAGAAAGAAACATCATTTCTTCTCCAAATGTTGAATGGTGCCTAAAGGAGATTTCAGGCCTTTGTTTACACATTTTTTTTTGTCACAAACTCACAGGAATGAATCAGTTTGGCCAGATGAACATGCAGCTGTCGCCGATGGGACCCCGACAAACCCCTCCTCTTCAGCACCCTGGACAGCTAAGTCAGGCCGGGGCCATGAACCAGGTCAGTGTGCCTTCCCTCCAGGGTTGAGTTCAGAGGTTTGCTTCTCTTGTCTGTGGGATCCTTAAAAGCACTAAATAAAAGAAATTTGAAAATAAATCAAGCATTACTTCTTCATTCTCTTGGCCCTTTGGTTTCTGTCTTTTGCTTCTCCGGTAAGATCTGCCTGATATATAGATCTTTAGATCTTTGTGGTGAGAATTGCCTAAAAATTACGTTGAAGTGGCTTTTTGTTGAATTCTTAAAACAAGGAACCAAAATAAATCTTAACTCACGGTCCCAATCTGAAATCAATATCCTTTTACTTAGCTTTTAAGAGAAATCATGAATTCTGTCTGTGGAGAGGATCTATAAGCAGGCTTTTCACATTGTATCCTACAGATAAGTGGCAATCATCAATTTCTGCAAGATACGTGTTTCTGTGTTTTGTTTCTGCTTTTTTTTTGTAAGATGTTATGAAGGTGTATGCACATTGTGTGAAATGAATTGCTTTCTTTTCCACCAGATGGGATTTTCTTCACGTATGCAGCAACCAGGAGTTGGCCAGCCTTCTGGTCAGAGTCAATTTCTACAACAGACTCAGTTCTCTGCTTCTTCCCCGGGAGTGAACACAGCGAGTATGCCTATGAATCAGCCTGGCAATCAGACACCAGTATCTCAAGTAAGTTTCTGATTTCTTGAAGTGGTGTCGGTGACTTTTGTCATATACTGGTTATGATTGTTCAGTTTGTAGCAATGGAGAACAACTTGTCTCCTTGAGACTTTTGGAATTATAGTCAACCAAATTCATTTACTGAGACTTTTCAGTTTCCTGGTGTAGCACTGGGAATGGCAAGGGTGAAATATTGTTGATTTGTTCTCAGGCTTTAATTTAAACATTAGAGTAGAATTGTTTTAGGTCTGTTTTTATGGTGCAAAGAAGAAATTGTGACTCAGCCTGCTGTAGTTAAGATTCTCTTGCTGACCAGCGAAGCAGCAGAGCCTGAGAAATTAAGAGGTGGCAGAATAAGTCATAAAAAGGCATGTCTATCCAGGCCTGTGTGTTGCTGGTTGTGGGGGATTAGGAGGGTTATCACTACTGGAGATCTGAACTTACAGTCTAGCAGTTTCCTTTCTGTCCTCTCCATCTCCCTTTTCAGCAAGAACCTTTCAGGCCAGGAAGAAGTAGGGAACGTCAGTTTGCTTCTCATTGATGCTTCTTCCTAGTTTGCAGGCAAGATTATTGTAGAGTTACAGTTTTTTATCTTGACCAATAGATTTTTTTTTTTTGTAATTTTTTAATGGTAGAATTGCAGCTGTACTTGTTTGTGATGATAAATTCAGTTTCTAATCTTGGGGGTGGAGGCATGGGCACACTAAGTGTATTTGAATGCAGTTTTTCACTGTGGTGCATTGTCCCATATCCAGGATGTGCAAATCTACAGTTTTAGAAAGAAGTGTTTTGCGAACCAGGAGTGTAGGTGTGCCATTCTTTAAGTATATCAACAGATATAAGCTATTCTATTGAAACTTCTCTAAGATGAATAAACTATAAAACAGCCTTATGTTTGTGTAGAACAAAATAAATCAAGTAGACCATTTCTGCTTTTGAAAGAGTTCTTTAAAGTGAAGCAGATGGTTTGTCACATTTTTTCAAGTATGCTGTGGGAAGGCAGACATTTGACAGTAATTTCTCTTGCTTTTCTATTTCAAGTCATTGCAAATGTGTACCTGTTTTCCCACAGGCACAAATGACCAGCGCTTCCTGTCCTGTGACCTCTCCTGCGATGGCTCCAAGTTCTCAAGGGAGCCATATTCACTGCCCACCTCTTCCACAGCCTCCCATGCACCAAAATTCTCCTTCTCCGGTACCTAGCCGAACCCCAACACCTCACCACACACCCCCAGGCTTGGGATCACAGCAACAGCAGGCAGTGGCGGCTGCTGCCACCACTGCCTCCACACCTGCTCCTCAGGCAATGCCACCTGGACCACAGTCCCAAAATATGCACCCCCCTCAAAGGCAGACTCCAACACCTCCACAGGCACAGCTGCCTCCACAAGTCCAGCCTCCAGTTCCAGTTACCCCCTCTGCAGAGCAACAGCAGCAGCCGTTGTCACAGCAGAGCACAACTGCATCTGTTCCCACACCAACAGCACCACTGCAACCTCAGCACCCCACAACACCTGTAAGGAAATACTTTAATTGTGCTTTCCCTGCAAATGTTTGTGTGTAAGGTTTAGTTTTCAGTTGTGTGCTCCTGGCATGTTTAATATTAAAATGGGTTTTTTTTGTATTTGAGGAGTAAACTTTTTCCATCAAGAGAAATCTATAGATCACATGTTGTTTCCAGAGAGGACGTATTTTACAGAATTCTTGTACGTGTTTTGAAATGCACTGTAAAGCATCAATGAGGTTTTTGGTTACATAAACATATGTATAGTGCTTATACAATAGGGGAAATAATGTCATTTTCTGTAGACAAGGCCTTCTAGTGCATGCCTCTGTTACATGTTTTCCAATAGTTGAGGTTGTGGGACACTATATTCATCAGGGAAAGCAAATTGAATGACTAGAGTGCTTTTTAACTTGGTGGAAATACAGCGCGGGTGAAACATAGATTAGAAAAGAAAAATTCATTAGAAGCCCATTTGTAATGTCTTTTGTTCACTCAGCTTTCACAGCCAGCTGTGAGCATTGATGGGCAGGTATCCAACCCTCCATCCACCAGCAGCACAGAGGTGAACTCTCAGCAGACTGTTCCAGAACAGCAGCAGCCACCCTTGCAGGAAGTGAAAATGGAGATTAAAACAGATGAAGGGGAACCAGAACAAACAGAGATGCAAATGGAGGAGAAATCTGAGGTGAGACTGTTGACCAGATGTTGGGTAGAATACCTTCATCTATACTGCTGGCTGCTTTCTGTCATTCCTTCCAAAATTCAGTGAGAGCTATAGGTGCTAACTGCTGCTGTTGCAGTTTTGATTGTTGTCTTTTGTCTTATTCCTAAAGAAAGGTCTGTGTTTTCTGGTGAAATTGTTGTAGAAGTCAGTGGCCACAGGAAGGACCATTATAATGTGGTTGCTATGAGGCTTTGCTTTGGTAAATGTCAGTGTGAGAATGCGCTCTGGTCAGTCCTACAGCTGTTAAAACAGCAGATACTAGGATGAGGGGAAATGGCTTCGGGTTGTGCAGGGGGAGGTTTAGATTGGATATTAGAAAGAATTTCTTCACTGAAAGCGTTATCAAGCTTTGGAACAAGGCTGCCCTGAGAAGTGGTTGAGTCACCATTCATGGAGGTATTTACATGATGTGTAAATTCGGCACTTTAGGATTTGGCATAGCAGTGGACTGGACAGTCCACATTAACATTGGACTTAATCTGAAAGGTCTTTTCCAACCTTAATGATTCTATATGTACATGATGGGCTGCTTTACTGGGCTTTGACAGCTTGTCACCGAGGACAGCCAGTGGCTGCCAGTCACATCATCCTGGCAGCTCTGCTTTATGAGAGGCTGTTAGAACTGCCTGAAGAAGTACCCATGCATCTACTTGTGGCTCAGAACTTGTTAGCAGCTCGTCATTACTACTACACATTGCAGTGTTTAAAGATGCATTCTAACACATTTGCTCAAGTTTTAGATGAGTTTTGACTTCAAGGGAGGTAGAAGAGTAGGTGGCCTGCATGACAGACAGGTTTGAAGGACAGAAATGTGGATGGGTGGCCTCCCAGGAGATTGAAGTGACAGGCTCCAAACTGCTTTCCAGGCTAAAGTAGAACCAGTTGTGGAGGAATGTAAACCAGACCCAATGGAGCAAGAAGAGAAGAAACCTGAAATGAAGACTGAAGTACCAGAGGGGGAAGAAAGACCTACTACTCCAGCAACTCAGTCTTCTCCAGCAGCTGGGCAGTCTAAGAAAAAAAGTAAGCAGAATGACTGTTTTTACTTAAATTCACTGCATCTCCCTAGAGAAATCTCTGCAGGGGAAAAAAAACCCTGGGCTTTCCTTTTTGGTACTTAGTGGATTATGTGGTACTTATATGGATTGTTCTTTGTGGCTTTTAGACAAAAATATCAAATAATACATGTGCTGATAATTGGCTTTGGGCAAGTTCTTTAGAATTAGACACTAAGCCTTGGTAAAATTGTCAATACAATGGAGATTTAAAATAGTCAGTTACAGATTCTCTAGAAATTTTTTTTTCTTGGGGCCTCCAAGAGGGGATGTATCTAGAACTGAACCATCTCTACTCATCAGTGTCATCTTATGGTAGTCTTTTCTTCAGGTGATCATTTTAATATCCTCTTGGCAACTCAGTGTTGCAGAGGATAAACAAGCCATGCTAAGTACCTTAAACCTGTCTGTCTGTCTTTTTCCACAGACAGCACATTTTCTAGTAGGTTTCTTCATTCCGGCTGTTTCTGCTATCTTTCTAATGTTGAATGTTTTCCAAAGTTTTCAAGCCAGAAGAGTTGCGGCAGGCACTTATGCCAACACTGGAGGCACTTTACCGTCAGGATCCAGAGTCTCTTCCATTTCGACAGCCTGTGGATCCCCAACTACTAGGAATTCCTGTGAGTGTCTTAGCAAGATAATTTCCTGGTTTTAATTCAGAATTACTGTATTTTGACATACCTGTTTGAGAACAGCTTACAGGCTTGAGAACAGCTAGCAAGACAGTCTGTCTTGTTAATATCTTCATATTGGTATGTCTGGGGAGGTTTAACTTGGGCAGTAGAACATACAAGGTCTGACTTAGGAAAGTTTGTTTGGTTCTGTGTTCCTTTTACTAAATAAGCAGATGTGGTGTGCAGTGGAATGATTTACCAACAGAACCCCAGTGCCGTATGGCCTTTTAATGGTTGTTGCTTCATGTTGTGATGCTCTTATTGCTGAATTTCATAGGTGTTTCTCATCATGTATAAATCTTGTCTGAAGCTGTGGGAAATTAGGCAGATCAAACCCACTTAAAATATACATTAATGATTATTATCTGTTATAGGAAAGGAAGAAACAATTTAAGTTAGAGGTTTGTTTAGGTTAAATTTTCTGCGTGTTTTAGAATTTTGTCTTCAAAAGACAATTATCATTCAACGATCTGTGTTTTTAAACTCTCTGAATTGATGTAGTGGCTTGAGTGCCCACTAGAATTATTTACTCTTTTTCTGCTGTGAGATAGGATTAGGAGGAAAGCAAAGCAGGCCCAAAACTTAAAGGGTATAAAGAAAGCTTTATTAACAGAACTACAAGAGAGAAAAAAATAATAAGAATCAGAATAAAACCTTAAAAACACCTTTCCTCCCCTCATAACTTTTCTTTCTCACTGACAACATGCAGAGACAAAACTTGGAACCCAGGTCAGTTTACCACCTCTAAAATAGTCTTTCATCAGTTCTTTTAGAGAGAGAGAAGTCTCTTTTGACATGCCATGGAAACCTCTCCACAAGAAAACAGTTCTTTTATGGCTTCAATTCTCACAAATAGCAGCCACCCTGGAATCTGCATTTGTGAAATACCTCCTATATCACGCAGCCTTCCCACAGCTGCATTGTGAGCCATGTAAACTCATGGGGGAGGTACCATTTTAAGGATGAGCAGTTCAAAAGCAAAGGTTCTCTTCATCTCTCTGTGAGATAATTTTATCTGTGGGAACAGTGGTGGTCTTCTCGTCCTGGGAGCAGATCTTCATCTCCATCTCATCTCTCTCTCTCTGTTCAAGCTTCTTGTAAGATCACAGCTACTTCAGTATTTACTTAGTTCACCACAAATGCCTTTGCTCGTATCTGCAATTTGAACACATCTTCATCTCCCCAATACATGTTTTCCGCGACTTAAATGGATGTTCTAGTATATCACAGTCCATCACTATGGCTTTGCAAAAGAATTTCAGTCTAAAACCAAGACATCTTGTTCTCCTTCCATCTAGGATGTGACTCCTCCTTCACTGACCTTGATGTCTTCATATTGTCTCTCTACATGTCTTCATTCTGTCCTTTTCCCCCACTCAGAGAGGATTCAATGTTTTGCAAGTTTCATCTGTGCAAGGAAAGAGTTAATATTTCACCCAGGGCCTGCAGAGGGTCATGATGGTTTTTTTCGGGCTGTGGCCGAAGATGGTAAATTCAGACTGCGCTGTGTAAAGTCCTGTTATTTAGGAGTGGAGCTGGAGCCTAGACCCAATAAGTCTCTCTGGTGGAAAGGCCGCTTGGGGAAACTCAGGCAAAGCAGTCAAGCTCACACATCCACACGCACCACGTGGCTAGCTCAGCAAGGAGAGGCAGAAGGCCTTTGCATTAGATCAGTTCCAGCCAGGTTTATTTCCAGGAGCCGAAGGGAAATCCAGGGCAAAAGGGCTGAACATGTGCCAGTCTCAGGCTTAAGTATGAGGTTCAGCAGCCAATGACCTTGAGGTATGAGGGTGGAAGAAAGGGCAGGTAAGGTCCTATAGGGAAGACGGGCCGGTCACCGGGGCTAGTCACCAGGGTCCCACAACCAATGAAGACACAAGGGAAAGGAGAAACCAAAGGGCCAGGGGCATTAGGGGAGGGGGGAAACTGGGGCAAACCATCGTGTACAGAGCACTGTTGGGAAGTCCCCTCTCCTAGGCTGGGCAGGTAACTCTATGGTCTGTCCTGCCAAGGCCAGCCCCTAGTTATTATGTCAAGGAGCTGCAGGGACTCCACAGTGCTGGGCTGTGCCAGGATCTCGCGGGCTCTAGCTGCAATCAGTTTCAGCTGTGGGGCCACTCTCCACGGCTGCAGAGCCACCCTGGGTCTCAGCCGAACGATCTCTCGCATTCCCTCGGCAAGGTGCCTTGGTAGAGGCGGCTGGGGCTTCTCCCTTTTCCTCTGCCCGGCACCCACTATCACTGTGGGGGGTTAACGGCTTAGCAGCAGGATGTTAACAGCCGCTGGGGGCCCGATCCGGCCAGGACGGGGCCTTTTCTCCTCCCCTCCCCCATGCCAGGCAGCCGCCGGGCCTTGCCCTGCCAGGACTTGCAGCAGCGGCAGGCCCAGCCAGGCTGCGCCAGGCCTGGGCGCCACGCGGCGGAGCGGGGCTGACCTTACCGGTGCCCGGTAAACTCCTTCCAGGCCGGAAGGAAAGAGGACTTCCTGAGGTTTTTCCCGATTTTTAACTCGTATTCACAGAGGCCTATCCAGCTTTCTTGTGGCCTAATGTCAATATTCAAAACTAGCCACTGATTGGTTTAATCACAGCTTTTCTTAGAAAAAACACTTCCGTGGGTGTTTTTCTTTCCTCACCAAATGTCAATTAATGCAAAACCAGCACAATTGACTGCACAAGTTTACAAAATATAAACAAATCCATAGAGGTAGAAGTCCTTTTTAGGTGCTTCAGATAATGTTTTTTTGCCTGAAAGAGTTTGTATTTGCTAGTGGTGATTTTTTTTTTTTTTTTTAGGCAGATGCTGCAAAATTTCAAGGCCTAGTCACAACCATTTATACACTTGCTAATATTTGTAACAAACTTTCAGTTGACTGTCATTCTGCAGACTTTTGTAGACATTGCACCCTTATTAATGGTGGTTTGGAAAAAGGCATCCTTTAGAGGAGACGTGACAAGTTTTATCATAGAATGAGGTTATTTATTTTTGTTAGGTTTTCTGGGCTACTTAAAACAGTCACTTTATATTAATGTTCTTGTGTATGTTTTTGGATCACAATGGCTGTAAAAACATTGGCATTTTCTACTATTTGTAATACTTGTTTTGCTGATTAAAATTAGAGTGATTTGATTTCATTAGTTGTGAATGAGCAACAGCACCTGAGAAATACAGGAATAATGAAAAGAAAGCACTAGGGAATTATATGGTATCACTTGGAGATTGCATTCTGTGTGTCTGTCACAAGCAGTTTGACAGTCAAGTCAGGGAGGAACCTGTTTTTCTTGATGAGAAGAATTTATATGCTGAGAATGCTCATGCTGTCATGTCACAACTTTGTTCTCTAGGAGGGATTTGATGTGCTGCGTTTTCTTGCAGGATTATTTTGACATAGTGAAGAACCCCATGGATCTCTCTACTATCAAGAGAAAACTGGACACAGGACAGTATCAAGAACCATGGCAGTATGTTGATGACATCTGGCTCATGTTCAATAATGCCTGGTTGTATAACCGCAAAACGTCCAGGGTATACAAGTACTGTTCCAAACTGGCAGAGGTGTTTGAGCAAGAAATTGACCCAGTTATGCAGAGTCTTGGTTATTGCTGTGGAAGAAAGGTAAGAAAGTACATATCTTTAATCTGTTGCTTGTTTCCTTGAATTGAAGGGGGAAATATAGCAGTTGCAGTTGTTATCAGTTATGGTGTGTCAAAAATTTCCGAAGTTTGCCAGGATTTAGCAATCTTCAGTAATCTGAATTTGAGCATTTTGTGGGTCTTCCAGTTCTATCTAGTCCTTAAATAATCTACTTGTATGTAAGCCCATGGGAAGTCAGCAACAGAAGGCTTATTTTGATTAGGACAAACTTTTGCTATTGCAAATTACAAACAGGTGTGTTTTTATTACTTCAGAAGTTCTATATTTCACTGTATATTGAAATTCTGTTTCCCTTCTTTTGATGCGCTTTCTGTCTTTGGAGAAGAGTTAACTTGAGAATAACAGCCCACTTAACGTCTTTTGTGACTAGCACTTTGTACTCTTCGCTGTACGGAGAGATCTGTGCACAGAGTAAGGTGGAAGTGTTCACTGTCTGGGTCACACTTGCTTCCCACGGAGAGCAAGTGAAAATGTGTGAGTATTAAGATGACCCATTCCTCTTTGCAGTTGGAGTTCTCGCCACAGACTTTGTGTTGCTATGGCAAACAGCTGTGCACTATCCCTCGAGATGCCACTTACTACAGTTACCAGAACAGGTAAGGAAAACTCAGTGCAGTTTTGTGCATGCTACAATCAATCTGTTATAGGCATGCATGTATTTACATGGACACCCTCTTTGTATGTATGCACCTTTATGTTTTAAGATAAATTTTTTTGCTGGAAGTGCTCTTGAATAGTTTGCCTTGTGTGTTAATGATTTCTTTGAGCAAAAGTTCACTGCAGCCTTTGCTCTTCCCTCCTTTGTTTGCAGAAATGTGATGATGTTTTACTACATTTTGATCCTGCAGTTAATTAAATCTTCAGTTACCTACAAATCATATATACAAGTCTGTTGCCTTTGCTTCCTACTCTGCAGCAGTATTTTTCATGCAGAACACGCAGCAGACTATGCAGAAAGTGTATTAATGCTCGTAATGCATATTGGTTTTAGCAAGTCTGTTTTTCTCATGATGTTAATGCCAAAGAGGAAACTTCTGTATTGCACATCTTAACTGGAAGATCTGTGTATTCAGATCTTCAGCAGATTGTTGCTTGCTTTTTTTCACGAAGTTTCCTGAAGGGAATTGTCTTTGGCAGTAGCTATCAGTAGCTTTGTAAAATGCTGTCCCTTCTACAGCTCTTTTGAGTATCTTTTTTACTTGGCTTTTATTAAAGGATTTAAACTTACTTGACTTCTGAAAGGAGGTTTCTTGCTATTCATCTCTGGCAGCTGGGGAAGTGATGCAGGAAGCAGCAGGCAAACATGCTTTAACATTGTCATATTCCCTTGCTTGTCACCAGAATGCACCTATTAGAGCAGAGAACTGCTTAACCCCAAGATCCATCAATCTATTTAATTCTTGCTCTCCATTCATTCCAAAACCTCAAACAAACCAGCTCCAAAACAAACCATAATGACAAAAACATGGAATATTTTACCTGAAAGCCAAATTTATCCAAGAATTGTAGTTTCCTTAAGCACCTAGTCAGATGAAAGCAATCAAAGATTTTACAAGTTATATCTTAAACTTTTAAAGCTTTATAAAGGTTTCTAGCAGCAAATGGTGGTTTTTAAGCTTCTCCTACTTAAGTCCTATAATACCCCACAATAGCTATTGTAGTTTTAGACTTGTATGTAGTGTAAAACTTGTCATGTCATATCTTTTGTTTATGTTTGTCCGTGGGCAAGTACTAGATGAACCAAAAGAGTATTGCTCAGAAATCTGACGTTTGACATGTTTTCAAATGCTAGAAGGGAATGTCTGCATTGTAACAGGTGCCTACATGACTTGCAGATTACATCATATATACAGAGGCATATATCTATAGATTTAAATGTATAATTCCAGAAGTACTGTTCTCTGCATTATCTCAGATGAAAACTGGGAAAGGAGATTCGAACTGTCTTTTTAGCCTAACAGTTGCTAATATCATAGATTAGTGTGGCTTTATAATGAACTTGTTTGAATTTTTTTTTTTTNTACAGCGTTTCTTTTTTGTTTGTTTTTTTCTCCTACAGTGTCAACACAGTCACAGTAATAACATAATAAAAGAGGTAGGGTGGAAAATAAAACTGCCTCCAGGGACTTAGTTTTACATAAGCTTCTTGACAGGCTGACAGAGCTGGGATTGTTCAGCATGGAGAAGAGAAGGCTCTGGAGTGACCTCACTCAGCATTCTACTGGAGGGGGATTATAAAAAGTAGGAAGATGGACTTTTTATACGAGCACATAGTGACAGAACAAGGGGCGGTGGTTTTAAACTGAAAGAGGATAGATTGAGATTAGATATCAGAAGAAAATCTTTACTGTGAGAGTAGTGAGGCACTGGCACAGGTCGACAGAGAAACTGTGCGTGTCCCACCCCCGGGAGTGTTTAAGGCCAGGCTGCATGGGGCCCCGAACAACCTGCTCTAGTGAAAGGTGACCCTGCCCTCTGCAGGGGGTTCGAACTGGATGATCTTTAAAGTACCATCTAATCCAAACTATTCTGGGACCGAGCGAGCTAATCCCGAACTACAAGAAGAAATGGAGCCGGGGAGGCAGCAGCGGGGCCCGGCCTGTTCCTGGGCGGGACCGCCGCGAGGGGCCATGGCCGCGGGAAGGAACTACAGCTCCCGTCGTGCCCCGCGGGCACCCGTCGGGAACAAGCTCCCCGCTGATTTGCTCTGCTTTCCGCTGCTCTCGCCAATCAGACGCACAGCTCACGGGGGACGGTTTCCACGCGCATGAGGCGGGCTGGTGGCGTCCCGGGAGGGATGGAGCGGGACCGGGGAGAGGTGAGCGGGACGGGACGGGACGGGACGGGACGGGACGGGACGGGACGGAGGCTCTGCTTGGGCCCGGGCTGCTCCTGGGGGCTTCGGTGGGTCCGTCTGATCCCGGCGGGACTGGCCGGGATGCGTCCCCCTCAGCTTCCTGAGGAGGCTCCAGGTGATGCTGCCTTTGCTTGGCAGCCCTGGGGACTTGTAACGTTTCCGCAAGTTTCACTCACCTGTTGTGGAAAAGTAACGATGCTATGGTGTTCGCGTCCTACGAGCTGGTGTAAGGTGCACCCACACGGGGACTAGTAGGCGACGAAAATATTTCTTTTTTAGAGAAGTTCAGACCTTTCAGACGTCGGGAATGCTGTCTGAGGGCTTGGATACGCAGGAGAGCAACTCTTTGTTCAGGGAGCAGCCTGGGAACCTTGGATCTGTTTTGTGTGAAAACTAGGGAGGATGCGGGGAGACAGCAGTGAGTGAAGTCTGATCTTTCTGTCCACGTGTCTCTAATGATAGCCAGGAGCCAGGAATCAGAGGGAATTTAGCATTGGAAGGTGCTAAATTAGCTTGCTGCCGATCTTTTGTTGTTGCCCACTTGGAGGAACAGTTGTATCCTCCTGCCTCCTGTAGCTGTTTGAATCTGCCTTTCTGTTCCATCACTTCCTTTGCTGATGCTGACTTTTTGCTGCTCCTCCATGAGTTGCTAACACATTTTCCCGGCTTCTTTTGTGCTTATTTGGAGCGTGGTTCAAGATTCTTCTAGTCTGAGACACACTGTTTTTCTGTACTCTTTCTTCAGTCTCAGCTCTCCTGCTGTAACAGCAAGTACAAAGAGCTATTGAAGATGTTTAGCTGTGGAGACATCTGGTTTTAGGCAAAAACCTATAGCAAACGTTCTGCCATCCTGCTGGGTGTAGTTTCTGAACCGAAGTCAGCTGTGGACTGTGAAGTTTCCAGAGGACATGAACTGTCTCCAGGACTGAGTTGGCCCTGCTGACTTTCAGGCTGTGCTGGTCGTGTGAGCTGTGGTGGCAGGAACATGCAGCTTGTGGTCCTTTCTGGAAGTTTGTGCTGGCTTTACTGCAATGGTGTGCTGTGCAACTGTGCTGGGAGGAACATTGCCTGGAAGGACACAGTCTCATCTGTCCTTCATCAGCATGACAGTGCTTTGCCCTGCATTTTTGCATGTTCCTCAAGCTGTTTTCTATCTAGCTACAGTCCTGTGGCACTTTCCTCTTGGGAAGCAGAATGCAGCCTGTGGAATACCAGTAAAGGGACCTGGTCGGGGGAAGAAGAGTCCTGCCTTTGGGGTTGTTATGTGGACTCTTTGCTCGCCCTGAGGCTGCTTTCTGGCCCAAGATGGCCTCCCCCAGCAGCAAAGGCAGGCTTTTTGTGCAGTGGGGTGTAAAATATCTATTTTAAAGCAAACTGGCTCTTTTTGTAGTTGGTGTCTGCCTTCTGCCACAAAACTTCATCTTTGGAGCGGGTGGAGGAGGAAGGCGATGACGATGAGGAGGATGATGAATTGGACATCTTTGGGGGTTATGACAGCCTCACGTGCTACAACAGCAGCATGGGCAGTGACAGCAGCTCTTGTCTGGAGGAGTCTAGTGATGATGAGGTAGCAGACCGGGAAGCTGGAGAGCTTTCGACCTCTCCAATGCACCAGCCATCCACAGGCCGGCTCGCAGAAGACAGTGGCTCTGAGCCAGGTACTGCCTATGCTACCTGAAACATGTTTGGGGGCAGTGGAGGGTGTGTGGCTGCACCTTGGGGATATTTTGGGAGCAGCTTTGGATTCAGATTGCATTTTCTGGGCTATGTGGGGGATCTGCTCTGTATAATGACAGTTAGCTGGTCTCAGCTCTGTCCTTGCATTGACTCTGCCAAATGCTCACCTTTTTGGCTTTCCTTCCCCCAGCTGTGTGTGAAATGTGTGGGATTGTGGGCACCAGGGAGGCTTTCTTCTCTAAGACCAAACGTTTCTGCAGTGTCTCCTGCTCCAGAAGCTACTCCTCAAATTCCAAAAAGGCCAGCATCCTGGCCAGACTGCAGGTGAGTTAAAACCTTTCCATCTGGCTCTCAGGCCCCATCATGCTTACAGACCCTTGTCAGGCTGGGGGACTTCAACTTCCCCTGTGCCTGCAAAAAGTAGTATGGCAAGCTGTAGGTAATCCAGGAGACTCCTGGAATGCATGGAGGATAATTTCTTAAGTCAGGGAATAGACAGCTGTAGCAGAGGGAATGCAACAGTAGATTTGATGGTGACCAAAGTAAGTGAATCAACTGGGGATGTCAAGACTGGAATGGCTCTGGCTGCAGTAGTCATGCATTGGTGGAATTTGCAATCTTGAGGAATATAGATTAGCTGAGGAGTAAAGTCATGCTCCTGAACTTTAGGGAGGCAGACTTCCAGCTCTTCAGGGACATTCTATAATTTTGTGAGCTTTCCTGGGGACAGAGCAGGATGTGCCTGTACGTACAGGTAGGTGGTTACTCTCTAATTAAATATCAGACTGACATTCCCAGTGGCTTGTTCTTCCTGCCTGAAGTCCCCAGAGAAGGCATGACAGCTTAAAGGTGGTACTCCCTAGAAGCTGAGAAAGGACACACTGTTTCTTATTCCTGTGAGCATTAGTAAATATTGTAGTAACCTGAAAATTGTCCCATGGGAGAAATGTATACCCAGTTGCAGGGGATGACTTAGTCTCCTGTGCCATTAATGTTTCTAATGTTCCTTCTTTTGTAGGGGAAACCACCAACAAAGAAAGCTAAAGTTCTGCACAAGGCATCCTGGTCAGCCAAGATCGGAGCCTTCCTCCATTCACAGGGCACAGGACAGCTGGCAGATGGGACACTGACAGGTCAGGATGGTGAGTGTAGGTGAGGTGTGAGGAGATGCAGCTGCTGGAGTCACAGAAATGGGGACACCTTGAGGGGTGTAAGCTCTGCAGTCCTCCTCCTCCTCTCTGGTATGCTGCCTTGTAAAGATGTGTGTGGATCACTCTGGCAGGGGCTGGCAGAACATAGGGCACATCTTTTTTCCTCTTCCTGCCCATCCACTATTGTAGCCTCATCCTCACTCCTTGTATGACTTGACCTGGAGTGTAAGCTCTGTGGTCCCATTCCCACAAGGTGCTGACTTGTGCTGGCAAAGGTGACCTAAAGGTGTCCTGCTTCTTCCAGCCATTCGCTGCCCCCCTGCTCATGGGGAGTTATATTTGCCCCAAGTCACTCACTGATCAACTTGAGCAATAACCAGTCACTGCAGCTAAAGGAGCAGCAACTCTTACTGTGTTATGGAAAAGGGGAGTGCTGGGGCATGGCATCAATAGGGATCCCTGAGCAGACTGCTGCTAGAGCAGAGCTGTAGCCAGGAGTGACTGTGGGATTAATCTCTCCAATTAGTATCTCTGATTTTCCCAGCAGAAATTAGTATCTCTGATTAGTATCTCTGATTTTCCCCTTCTGGGAAAGCAAGTGCTACTGATATGACCCTGCAGTGTTGCTGCTGAGAGGCAAAGATGTGAAGTGGTTTAACTCTGAAAGGATGCACTCTCTCTGGAGTGCTTTAGCCCTGGGCAAGACTTGGCCCCTTTTATTGCCCTTTCTGCTCACCCTCTTCCAAAAGCAAGTGACAGCAAATATTGATTAATAATATATTTTGGCTCTTGTGGGGGTTGGTGACCATGCACTCACATAGGGTCTAGCTTCCCACCAGAGAAAATGCAGTGGAATGCATAATCCATGTGTTGTGTGTCCTGCTGCCTGGAGGCTGCAGGCTGTAGTCCAGAGGTAACTGATCTCTGTGCCTATTCTGTGATCTCATCTGATCTTCTGCTCTCATGTCTGCTTGTAGCACTCGTCCTGGGCTTTGACTGGGGAAAGTATCTGCAGGAGCACAGCTACAAGGCAGCTCCTGTCAGTTGCTTCAAACACGTGAGTCCTTCTTTGCTGTGCATGTCAGGGCACATGGGGCATGTCATATGCATGGGGCCCCCCTGTCATCCTGTGACAGGTGGTGAGCAGAGGTCCAGCAGGCGGTTATTGAGACCTAGGTGATGCAAGGAAAGAAGTTGGGGTTTCTTGCAGCTGATAATGGGAGTCTCAAAAAGGGTCCAGGAGTTTGGGGGGAAGGAAACAGAGGGGGACTTGATAGAAACACTGCTGATAGTGATGCCTAAGATTCTTAGCTTTTTTTTTTTCATATATTTGTAGCTTTGTAGATTGTTAAAGCATGACTGTAGCTTCTAGTATTTTTCCTAATTTTCTTCCCTATATTTAGAAACAATAAGCTAACCTTATAAACACATTGAGAAATAGTGTAGTCTTATTCCAAGAAGAGAACCATATACAAGGAGATTCTGATTTCCAACCGGAATCTGAACCAGACGTAACACAAGTGGGCCAAAAAAAAACTCTGGACTGCTTCCAGTGGGTCAGAACCCCAAGAATTTTTACCTAACCAATTAACGTTTTAACTGGACAGTATATGATAAGTATACTAATTGACTAATCTTATAAAAGTTGTAGAATTACTATACCACATGTGATTTTTGCAGTATTGTGTACCTGAAAGCTTTCAAGTAAAGATTTGCTTTTATATTCACTCTAACATTGTTGGGAAGATCTATTCTATTTTCCAGGCATCAGTAGTGATGGCTCAGTGCTGACTGGGAACAGAATTAGTTCTGACTGGGGATGATAGTGGGAAGCTAATTTTGCAGTTTGTATGACTGAGAACAGCCCAGGGTGATGTGCAGAGAGGAATTCAGTTTATATGAGTGTCCTAGGGTGACTATGTATCCCCAAATCGTCTGTTCTGTGTTCTGTACCTTTAAGACTGGTTCTGAGAGTGAGCAGGGAAAGAAAAAGCGCGCAGTTTGTTTTGAGAAACAAACTCACTCCTCGGAATCTGCTCTCGTCCTTGGGACTGTGTGGTTTCTTTTTTTTTTCCTTTGTCGAATACACGGAGGGCAGCCAGAGAGTTTTTTTTCTCCTCTTGTTAGTCTAGCTAGCTGAGGCAAAGAAGCTTTCCTGGACTGTTTTTTTTTATTATTTTATTTTTCTTTGGGACTGTTTAAATCTGCTCAAGACTAAAAAACCCAAAAGAACACCGAAATCTTGCACCCGTGGCCCACCGGGCCAGGGCTCGGCATTTTCCAGCACTGAAGGGACTGATAAACAGACTCCTGGCACAAACTCTCAGTTTTGCCATCTCTCTTCGGAGCAGCGAGAAGTTTTATTGTTTCATATTATTATTATTGTTATTATTATTATTCATTCTTTATGCTTGTAGGCATTTTGTTTGTTAAATAAATAAGGCTTTTTTTTTCCACTCTATCTCTGAAAAAATTATTTCCCCAAACCGGCTAGAGGGAAGGGCTGTTTAAATTTGCTTTTCAAAAGAACCCCATTCAAAAATTTCCTCCCAAATTTGCCCTAAACCAAGACAATGAGCCTGGCAGTAGCTGCCCCTCCAGCATGTCCAATTTTTATAAGACTTGTTATATTCCTTTTGAATTGTGGTCTGATAATATTGACAGCATTTCCTTTTTCTTGAGGATAGGTCAGGCAGACATGGCATTTTTACTGTTAGGTATTTTTATGCCATAGAGGAATGGCAGCAGCTACTTTGGAATAATAGGACATCTGGCAATGAAACAGTTAAATATTGCTATATGGTATTCTGCCTTTTGAGATCCTCAATGAACATCCCAGTGAGATGTTTGAGACAGTTCAGCTGTATTTCAAGATGTTGGCAGATCTAGGAGGGGTAAGGCGTGCAAGCCTGTGTCTAAGGTGAAAGTGTAGCTGCCTAAGACATGTCTCTGAAAGCTTGAAGGGCCTTAATCCTGCTCTGATTTCCACATTCCTCTCCCAACATGGCTGCCTCAATCTTCTAGGTGCCGCTCTTTGATCAGTGGGATGATGTGGTGAAAGGTATGAAAGTGGAAGTGCTGAACAGTGATGCTGTGCTCCCCAGCCGTGTGTACTGGATTGCATCTGTCATCCAAATTGTAGGTAAGTCTCCGAAGTAATCTTTGGCAGCAGGGCACAACTAAACTCTGAGGGAAACTTCAGAGAGCTGAGGGTAGCTGATCAAGCAAAACAGCAGCTCTTTGGAGCTTTACAACTGCTGAGAGATTTTGGAACAGGAAATACCATGGTGCAGGAGAGGGAGGAAACCATGGTTCCTCTTCTGGTTGCTGGGCAACTTGCAGGACTAGTTGCTGGAGAAGCTCTGGTAACTTGTGCAGATCTCTCAAGGCCATGCTGTGGGTACTAAGCCTGTGGTGCCAAATTCTTGGCCTCTAACGCCTTTGGTTGTCTGCTCTGTCCTGGCAGGATACAGGGCCCTTCTGCGATATGAGGGCTTTGAGAATGATGCTGGTCATGACTTCTGGTGCAATTTGGGCACAGTGGATATTCACCCCATTGGCTGGTGTGCCATCAACAGCAAAATCCTGGTACCACCACAAAGTGAGTGTGGGGCAAGAGGGGTCAGCATATGCCTGGGCATGGAGAAGCTCTGGTCTATGCCTAGCCCTGGGGGCAGCTGCTCCCACTGCATGTAGGACTACAGCTCCATTTGTGCTTTGAGTTACAAGCAGCAGTTTGAGTTTGGGAAGCTGGAGACTGCTTTGATTTCTTCCTCTGCATCTCCATATCAATGACCTGGGGATGCTGCATGCAGAGCTGATGTCAGACCTGTGGGGGGTAATGCAGGTGACTTTTCCTCCTTCTAACCCACATGGTGGCTGGACTTGAACTTTGGGAGAACTTTTTGGTCCTATATCCTAGGCAGCATCTCTGATAAAGTACAGTGACTCCTGTCCTTGCACAGCTAGCAGTTCAGAGAGGGTTGCCAGTTTAGTGGAATTCTGGCAAGCTGAGATTTGCTTGGTATGGCTCATGTGTTTTTGCTGTATTACCACTTCCTCATCTAGATCAGTGGAGTTGAATGTCTCCTTGGCCCAGTTCATTCTGTAATGGTGATCCCTTCAACCAGATGTGGGGGCAAGCTGGCAAAACAGAATACAGAATCTGAGTGTGAAGAAGGCCTTTTAGTGCTAATGGGCTGTCAGAGAGATGAAAGGTGTGGTGCTGTAATTATTTTGGTCATAAAGACGGATTTTTTCCCTACCCATATGTAGCTATCCATGCCAAGTACACTGACTGGAGAAGTTACCTCATGAAAAAACTGGTGGGAGCTAGGACCATCCCAGTGGATTTCCACATGAAGGTAAATGTGGGAGGCTGTCATTTTGCATGGGGGAAATGAAGCTGAAGTCGAGACGTGCTCAACGTGTCTCTTCTGGTTCTGATCTGTACTTTTGTGTCCCTTGAAACCTGGACAGGGCAGGGACAGTGAGTGCTTCCACATGCTCCTAAGATATCTGTCGTGAAGCTGTGGGTAATGGATGACACAACCTCCATGCCCTCTCAGCACAACAGTTTCTGCTTTGGGTCACAGGCAGACTTTAAAAGCTGTTGTCACATGGTCTGCTGGGAAATACTGGGGATGAGGTTTGGCATTTTGCTGAAGGGAGAGGCCAGTGCAGCTCCAACCTAGCCTTTCCCTGCCCTGTTTCAGTGCCAGGGAATAGCTCTGAGAGTCAAAAAACTTTGCCTTCAGTGTTAGTAGCAAAGCAGCCTGCAGGGAGTGAGAAGGGTGCAGGCTTCCTTTAAGTGCCATGGCCTTCTTTATTTATTGACATCTTTATAGCTCTCATGATTGTTTTTGTGTAGCCTGCCCTGAGATTAGACTTTGTTATTGGGAAGAGGGTCTTCTGGGGCTAGGAGCTTTGGAAATGGCAGATAAGGAAGACAGTCTCAGAGACAGCAGGCAGGAAGGCAGGTCATAGGTTTTTCTGTGTGCAAGTGGTGACACTGAGCTGGAGATCTGGATATAGTTAGTGCTTCGATGTTACTCCTCAGAAAGTAAAGAGGGTGTTCATAGCTGCTTGTTCCTGGGCCCAGCTTGTCACTGGAAGGGAAGTGGTGGAGGGAAATGGACATTGCTTTTGTCTTTCTCCCCTCAGCATCTCTACTCCCACCTAATAAACAGGAGGTGGAAAGGGAAGACCTTAGCTTAAAAGTTCTTCTGGATTCAGGTGTAGGCTGGTTTGGTTGTCTATTTTGTGTTTCCTAGTTGCTGCACAGCATCTTGGGGTCACAGTTCTTGGGGTTCTATAAACACCAGTAGGCATTTGTGGATGAGTAAGACAAGGCTGTATGAGCAAACCGAAGGTCTCAAAAACAGTCAGAAAGCAGCCAGTGACTCCATGTACCTGTGCCTTTGGGTCAGTCTGCAGAGTAACTGGCTTTGGATGTGGAGTTGACAGATATATCATCATGTAGTTCAACCTCTGATCAGAATAAAAGCTTGAAAATAAGAACCTGACCTCCACTGAAGTCAACTGAAAATCCTGTTGCTCTTTCGGAACCTCTAATTGCAGCATCAAAACCCTTGTGATCTCTTTTGTGACTGAGAAAGGCACACACAATTCCTTACTCAGTTCCTCATGAACAGAAGTTGTTACTGGCAACATTCACACAAGGTGGTGGCTGGGCATGGCTGCTGGGCTGGGGTGGAGTTGGCTCTTACGAGGCCACGTGACAAAGGAGAGACCCAAGGTGTGTGTGCCCAACCACACTGTCATGTCTGGGGCTGCCAGCTACCTGTCCCCCGCAATGAACCTACTCCTATGCATCCCTTCCTGGTCAGCTTTGGGCAGTGCCAGGGTGCATGTCTGTGGGGAAAGCTGTTATCTGAGGTGTTTGGAGAACTGTGGTTTATCTCACCTCCTCTGTCGGTTGTTGCCAGATGGCGGAGAGCATGAAGTACCCATTCCGGCAGGGCATGCGGGTCGAGGTGGTGGATAAGAACCATGTGTCGCAGACACGTATGGCAGTGGTGGACACAGTGATTGGGGGCAGACTGAGACTCCTCTATGAGGACGGTGACAGTGATGATGACTTCTGGTGCCACATGTGGAGTCCCCTCATCCATCCTGTGGGCTGGTCACGGAGAGTGGGCCATGACATAAAGAAGACTGGTAAGGATCAGGCCACTGCAACCATCTTCAGATTTGCTGGGTGTTACCAATGGGCTGGACAAAAACCCACCACCACAGCTGGGAGCTGCCTGCACCCTGCTGTTGACACCAGTCTTGAGGCACTGGGAGTGAGGCAGTTGCCTCAAGACCTAGCAGGTGAAGTCTGCTTAGTTTTGTGTCTGCTGTTTGTTTATTGGGATAGATAAAAACCCTGTGGTCAATATGTTGTAACAGGGGGCTGTAGGGTTTCTTACCTGAAGCAGGCCGTGTGACAATGCAGACTTTGCAACATGACAGATATTTATAGTCTTTTTGAGCAAATTGATGCTGGCTTCTATAACACTGGATGCCATGAGGTTGTGTTTTTCAGGACTTTACCAAGAGGAATTATTGATCAGCTTACTCTGGCAAAGTAAAAGACAAAGAAAAAAGCAAGACTTAAGCTCTATTGATCCTTTTGGTTGTGTCTCCATTCCTTGCTCCCTCTCCCTGGTGATTATAGCTGCATGTAGACGTGTTATCAGTTCTGCTCAGGAAGCTGAGCCATCTGCTTTTGAGCAAGCCCTTCTTCATAGCCCATTTTATGAGAAGTCTAGAGGGACTGTTCTCTTCTTTTTATTAAATGGTCTCATATTAAGGGGATTTATAGCAGCTAAGCTCTTGCAGGAAAATGAATAACCAGTCTGTTTTCTTACTGCAGTTGCTGCAGGTTTTTTATCTCTCTGTGTTTCTTCCATTCCTCACAGAAGAAAAACGTAATGACATGGCAAACCATCCCACCTTCCGGAAGATTTACTGTGATGCTGTCCCCTATCTGTTTAAGAAGGTAGGACAAGTCTGCCTTTCTGTGGGGGTCACAAAGAGGGAAGCAGCGATAGCACTTCCTTGCTTGACCATACATGCTGCTGTGTGGGTTGTTGAGGGTGGTTTTTCTTATAGCTAAGGGCAGTAAGGTCTTTGGGGTGTCAAGGCTGTTGTTAAGCTGAGCAGGTCAAACTAGAAAGCTGAAAGACTTAAACGACAGTGACAGATTGAGGGACTCAATTGAAGGGCAAGCAAGGGAGCTTTGAGTTGGAGAGGGAAGAGTATTGCATGGAAGAGATCAGTTCCGACAAGGAACTGGATCATGCTGGTAAGGACTGAGATGAGAAGGAGGCTTGCTTTGTTGTGGAGCAGCGGTTGGGCTTGACTCTCTGACTAACCAGAGCTGCAGCAAGAGGTTGCTGACACAAACATAGTGTTGGTTTGGCTGCCTCTTTGTATTTCTTGTAATACTTTTGCTTTCCCCTCCCAAGTTGAGCCAAGTGAAGAAGTTCTAATCCTATTTGCACTTGCTGTGCTTGGTGTCAGGATGGGACTGTCCCATACCCCTGGCAGCACATGGTATAGCAGAGTCTCCCTTAGGTACGAGCTGTCTATTCTGAAGGTGGATGGTTTAAGCGAGGCATGAAACTAGAAGCCATTGACCCCCTGAATCTGGGCAACATCTGTGTGGCCACTGTTTGCAAGGTAAGTTCAGTGGGTCTAAGAGGATCTGCTGTGTTTGCTTGAGATAATGCAGCTTCTCCTCAGGTCTTTTCAAATTAATAAGATCAGGTAGGATTTTGCACGGGGGAGCAGAGAGGGCTGTCAAGAAGTGGACAGCTGTTGTGTGGAGGGAACTGGGGGGTTACCTCAGAGGTCTGATAAGCTGTTGTCCATGTGTACTTAAACAGACAGTATGAAGGTGAGCATGCTTGGTCTGCAAGCTAGTGTCCAGTTTGTGTGACTGGCAACCACCCTCTTTCCACCCTTGGGCATGCAGTAGGGAAGATTTGTTCTCCATTTCTAAGAGTGCATCGACGCCCCTGTGCAAAGAAGGGAAGAATTGTGAGGTGACCTCCATGCCCACATGGAGGGCATGAGGAAGCTGAGGATGGGTATATCTGCTTCAGTTTCTCTTGAAGTGGTTGTAAGCTCTACTCTTGTGCTGGTGTTGAGAAGTAAATTCCTTGCCCAGGTATCCTCGGTGAAGTGTGTTGAATGTTGAAAGTATAGCATTCATGTGGGCTTTTCCTTCTTCCTCAAGAGGCTTTTTGCCTTCACAGAACCCAAGCTGAGGACTTTGACACTTGGAGTTTGGCAGTGGGATGTTAGGAGGGCTATTTCTGTCTGTAAAATGTTCTTCAGCCACGGCTTGGAAATGGAAGAGTTTGGGACAGGCATGCCAATTGTCTTTGGTAGGCACCAATTATACCAGTCAGTGACAGGATGGGACAAGTCTCTTTGCTGAACAAAGTAGCAAATCCAAGGGTGGTGCTCCTTGCCTTCTACCCAGTAACAAGTTCATGATCTGGCTGGTGTAGAAGGTTTTTGGGCTGCCAATAAAGTGTTTCTGGGGGAGAAAGAGCTCCTGACCATTTAAGGCTTTTTATATGGTCCTTTCACAAGGCTCTTAGTGTTGGTCCCAGTCCTGCAGAAATTGCTGCTTTGGGGATTACCTTGTGTTGACTAACATATTAGGAGAAGCTTGGGGCATATAACATTGCATTTTACTATCTAGTGGCAATTGTGATTGATATGTGGGGACTCTTGAGAGAATCTTTTGCAAGGAGGAGAGGCTTTAGAGCAAGTAGAGCTCTACACTCATGCCTTCACTCCCATCTCAGGTTCTCTTGGATGGATATCTCATGATCAGCATTGATGGAGCAACATCTGATGATGGCTCTGACTGGTTCTGCTATCATGCCTCCTCACATGCCATCTTCCCTGCCAATTTCTGTAAGAGGAACAGCATCGAACTGACCCCTCCAAAAGGTAAGATTTGGACTCTGCCCTATGGTACAAGCCTGTATGCAGAATCTGATGGGTGGTGTGTTTCTGAGGGGTCAGGTTCAAATGAATCAAAACAAGGTCCTAATCTCCTTGTTTTTCAGGGAGACAGGGCTAGATCAGAGAGCCAGACTGTTTGAGCTCTGCCCATATACCAGCTCTTGATTAGCTCCTGGCAGTGGGAGAGGTGTATGATCCCCAAACTGAACAGAATGAAAGCTTTTAAAGGACAAGGAGGGTGGAAAGGGATAAGTAGAGCCATTGCTGCAGGAGTCAGTACTTAAGTGTCTGGAGTCATTTCTGTTCTTTTCTCTATGAATAGATCTGACATGAATATTTTTTCAAACTCCTAAGAGATGATCACCCTAGGAGTGTTTTTGCTATTTCATCTAGCCATACCCAAAAAGGTCTGCTCTGAATTTCTGTGTTGCAGCATTTTTGTACAGTGTTGTTCCATCTTCCTTTAATGTTCCTACTGCTGGGAGAAAGAAAGATTGGTCTTAGTGGTGTGTTTTGAACATACTACTTCCTATTTGTTGCTGGTCCTCCACTTTCTTTGTGGTGTGGGTCTATGGCTTACACAGATGTTCAGAGCTGCAACTTGCACTTTTCTGTATTTGCTTGCGGGAGAGGACTGCTGGACTCCCATGGAATCCATGCACTAGGTTCATGTCCCAGATCAGGCTGTACATGCTGGTTCATTGACCTGCTCTGCAACGAGTTGCTATGCCTCCTTCCTGCCTACTCTGCCTTTTGTCTCAGCTGGTCTACCCAGTGACTGCCGTTTTACCTCTTAGGGCTTCTTCCTTCTGCAGGGCATGATGCAAAGACATTCAGCTGGGAACGTTACCTGGAAGAGACCAAATCAAGACCTGCTCCATCACGACTCTTCAACACAGTGAGTGCTGCCAGGAAGAAATGATGTGTAAGGATGCAGGGAGTAAGCAAGGAGGAGTGCAAGAGCTCTGGCTGTCACAGGATCACTGAGAGGGAAGTGACTTCTTGTCCAACACACCTGCTACAGCAGGGTCACCTGTAGCAGGTTGCTCAGGACCATGTCCAGATGGATGGAGACTTCACAACCATGTGGACAACCTGTGCCAGTGCTCATTGGCACTCATGGTAGAACATGTCTCCTGATGTTTCCCTTTCACAGGGAAACTCCCGTGTTTCAGTTTGTGCCTGTTAACTCTGGTCCAGGCACTGGGCACCACTGAGAGGAACCTGGCTCCATCTTTGCATCCTCATTTTAGGCATTTATACACATAAATAAGGTACCCCTGAGCCTTTTCTTCTCCAGGATGAACAGTCACAACTCTCATACAAAAGATGCTTCAGTTCCCTCATCATCTTCCTGGCCATTTGCTGGACTCTCTTCAATATGTCCACATCTGTCTTGTACCAGGGAACAATTACAGGTATGGCCTCATCAGTGCCGAGCACAGGGGAAGGATCACTTCCATTGATCTGCTGAGAACAGGTTACCAAACTTCTTGGCCCCAAGGGCACATCCCTGGCCCATGTTCAACTTCATGTCCACTGGGATTCCCAGGCCCTTTTCTGCCACACTATTTTCCAGTCAGTCTGCCCCCAGCTTATGCTGGCTCCTGGGGTTCTTCCTTCACAGGTATGAGATTCTACCATTTCTCCAGCTTTTCAAGGTGCCTCTGGAGGGCAGCACAACTATCTAGTATATTCTGTCTTTCCTACCAGTTTTCTACCACAAGCAAGCTTGCTTGATTTGTCGTGACACTCTGACGTACATGTCATCTGGATAATTAATGAAGATGTCGAATAGGGTTAGATCCAGTTTTGACCCTTGGGGTACACTGCTAATTACTGGTCTCCAGCTAGACTTCCTGCCACAATAACCATCCTCTGGGCCCAGTCACTCAGCCAGTTTTCAGTCTATCTTGCTGTCTCTGCACCCAGCCTGTATAGTTCAGTCATCTTCTCTAAGAGGTTCTTATGGCAGACAGTGTCAAAAGCCTTCCTGAAGTTAGGATAGAAAATATGCAGTATATGCAATATATGTATTTTCTACTGGCCTGCTGTTTGCTGACAGTCAGGAGAGCTTAGAGGCCCAGGAGTACATGCACTCCAAGTTGAGACATCAGTGTCCTGCCTCTGTGGGTCCTTCTGAGTGTCACCTGTGATTCTTTAGTATTTTTGTGAGCTCCAGGCTCCTGGTGGGCTCTGCACTGCTCATTGCCGGTGGATGTGTGGCTGGCATGTTGGGTGGAGGGTGGGTGCTGCATCACAAAAACTACAAGCTGCATCAGCAAAACTGCTGCAGCATCTAGGCCTATGCTGGTCTTTCTGATTTCCCAGGAGTATGCCAGGTAATTGTTTGACTGTGTGTTCCTGAACTGCTGCTCCCTCCACATCAGGATCCTGCTTCTTGAGCTGGGATTGATTAAGGACACAGCCTTGGATCTGTTTTTGGATCTATGGGCTTGTTGTCGGTCTGCTTGCTTTAGGCAGGAGGCCAGTCTGTGTGAGAGTGGTGTTGGCCAGATATGGTTTTGGACTGAGTGCAATGGCCTTGGCTTTTCTTTTTTTATGTTTTCAATTTTTATGCACCCAGGACTGTCCAAACCATGGCTTCAAGGCAGGCATGAAGGTAGAGGCAGTGGACCTGATGGAACCCCGGCTCATCTGTGTGGCCACGGTGAAGCGTGTAGTCCAGCGTCTCCTTAGCATCCATTTTGATGGCTGGGACAACGAGTATGACCAGTGGGTGGACTGCGAGTCTCCAGACATTTATCCTGTGGGGTGGTGTGAGCTGACAGGCTACCAGCTTCAACCACCAGTGGTTCCAGGTGGGTGAAGATTTTACTGTGGTTTCTAGTGCTAGAGATAAAGATTTCCTTCCTCCTGTTCTGTGAGTGGCTCCTTTGAGTTTTGGGCCTTGTAGGGAGACACAAATGGCCTCCTTGATTTGCACTGGCTACCATAAATCTTCCTCTGTTGCCACATGCTAGTAGCTGGCAGAGGGAGGAGCCTGATGGGGAGAAAACAGCTTGAGTTTTGAGATTGGCTCTATTATCCCACACCAACAGAGAATTAATTGCTCCACCACAGTTCCAGGTGGTCCTATCCCTGCACAGCTCCCTTTTATTAAGTATATCTATAACCTTAGCCAGATAGCATCAGGAGCTTGCCCCATGCTCCCTTTTCTCATCAACTCTCTGACTCTGTCTGTAAAAGGTAAGAGCATCCTCTCAAGAGTTTGTTCCTTCCCTTGTTGCAGAGAGGCCACTGCCTCACCTTTGTAGATGTTTTCCATCTTGTTCCAAACTACGAATCTTGTTTCTTTACTGCCCCTGTCAAGTCTGTACTGGGCCTCTCTCCCCTGTGCTGCCCCAGCCTGCTGTTCTGGGCCGTCACCTGGAAGGACAGACAACAACTGCACTAGAGCACCTTGCTTTCCTCTCAGCTGGTTGTCTTGGGAAGAGGGCTTTGGCTTGGGGGGACGGGTATATCTGTTTCTCGCTTATGTCACTTCATCCCAGTTACCTACTGGTTATGGGACTTGGCTTTCGTTTCCCTCTCGTCTCCATGACAGAGCCCACAACTCCAGTGAAGGCCAAGGAGGTGCCCAAGAAGAAGAAGAAACCCTATGGAAAGAAGAGTGAGTGATGTTTGATTAGTGCCCTCCCGCTGGCTCGCAGGCTGGGCCCAGTTAGAGGAACCCTATCCATGTCCCATCAGAGCAGGAGAGAGAGGCCTTGTCTTGCTGTGGATGCCCTCAGTCGGCTCTGGGTTTGCCAACACAGCTTTATCCTTCTTACCTGCCCTGTTACCTAAAGAGCAGAGAGCTGTGTGTGGGAAGGATCTGTTTTGCAGTCTGTTTTCTGTTGGCCAGGGTATATATGGCATTTGTTTCCAGGTGTGAGGTTGTGCTGCTTTCCCTACTGTGTCCATGGTTGGAGGGAGATGTTTGCTGCAGCTGGAGGGTAGCTGGAGAGCAACCCTGCTTTGTGCTGAGGAAAAGAAGGCCTTAAGATGGCTGAAGACGCCAGTAGAAATCATTTTGTTTCATGTTGTCATTGTTGTTGTCATTGTTGCAGTAGCTGTGCCAAATCATGTAGACAGACTAGAAATTCCTTCCTTGGGGGTGGAGGGGAAAGGACATCTAAAGAGTATAAAGATTTTAAGCATAAATAAAAAGGTCAGCTGAAAACCAGAACATTATGGTTACAATGTCTGCGCCTTGCAGCGAATATGCTCATTCTCTAGGACTAGATCCAGACAGGTAAGCAAACCTGACTCCACATTGATTCCAAGAGGACCTGCTTCTTGGAAGTTAAACGCATGCTGAAGTGCCTTGCCTTTAATGAAGGAGAACATGAAGGAGCATATTTTGAGATGATGACTGTAGAATTTTTCTCCAGTAGGTCATTTCTGTTTCATAACCATTTGGCAGCTAATGACCATGTAGCTTTCTGTTCAGCTGTGCTGGTCCCTGGCCTGTGGTTTCTCAGAGGAGCAGGGTTACTGATTTTCCAGAGGAAAAGAAACACACTTTCGCTCATACTCTATTATCTCTTTGTTAAGGAAAAAGGTTACCTGCCAAAACCCGCAATGTCAAGCAGGCTGTCAAGAAGCCTTCTGCCACCAATTCAAAACGAGAAGCAAAAGCTGCCAGCCAGGCTTTGCCAGAGCCAGCACCTGATGAGAGTAAGGGAATGGGTTACTCTACCCTGCAGCCACATCCACCTCTCCCTGTACACCTTCTTGGCCACTAAGTCATGGGCACCTCCAGGCAGGAAAAGGCAGCAGCATGACAAATGTCCTTCCTTACTCCTCCCGAGACTCTCCAGAGAGTAGAAGAAAGCATTTGCTTGCTTTCCGTGGAAATGTTTGCCTCCTGAAAAGGTTTGGTGGGGCCAGGACTGCTCAATATTTTAATGCTGCTAGTGCCTGCTGAGGGCCTGGGTGCCCTTCTGAGCTGTCTGGTTGTGTGAGGTCAGGGAGGAGAGACAAAGTGGGTATGTCAGAGGTGGCTGTCATATCCCAATCCCCATAAGGGCTGTTGCAGCATGTGAACAGAGCCTCTTGTGCTGTGGTGATGAGAAGAGCAGCTAGGTCACCTGCCAACCCTAGTGAGTAGGAGGAAGGAGGGTGGGTGCCTTGTGCACAGTGGGATTGAAGAGTCATGAAGGTCCCTCCTGTTCATTTAAGTTCCCCTGTGTACCCAGGCAGATTGCAAATGGACCACACCATCTTTTCTCCCCTTAGGAGTTGTTCTTGGGAGCCAGCAGCTGAATGCTGCCAGGGTTTAGTCCCATCCTGATTGCTGCTGTGACCATGGATAGATTTGCAGTGGCATGACAGGGCTGCCTGTGGTGAGGGACCCCCAAGAAGTGGGCTGGCCCCAGGGCCTGGGGCATTTTGAATATCTGCATAAACGGAGCTGGTCTGGAGGTGCTGCAGGTAATGCAAGTCAACATGGGTTGATTTTATTTACTTATTTTTCCTTCTCTCTGTCTGTCTCTTGCTAGTCATTGCTGTGCAGGTGAAAGAAGAAACCATTGACCCTTCAGATGCAGAATTTGGAGAGACAGAGTTTCCTGTTCCCATCAGCAGCATAAAGCAGGAGGACACAGACTGATTTGGAGCCTTCCCCAGATGCCCACAGCAGCTTTGCCTTGTGGCTCTTTAGGGAAAATCCTGGTAAAGGGAAACAGAGGACCAAAAGGGCCTTCCTTTTTTAAAGCAGACGGTGTGCAAGAAAATTTCCCCCAGACTTGTAATGTTAAGCCCTGGGTAACAGCAGAAAGACTGCAGGCATGCTGAGGAGCATGACCAGGGTGGCTGCTGTGGTTGTGCATGCCTGATTTTGAAGGCACCTTTTGGAGCAGGAGCTTGAAACAGGGAGAGGCTGCCAGAGCACAAAAGGCCAGTTTGGGTTCTTAGTTGTGGCTGAAGGTGACAAGCTGCTGTGCAACATGATGAGTGCAGGACAGATCAGGAAAGGAGCTGCCCCCGTAGGACTTTGGTGCTGTGCTCTCTGGTCTAAGTGCTGTGAACCCCAAGAAAATCAGGGCAGGAAGAGTGGAAAGAGGTGAAGAAACAAAAAGAGATAATGATGCCTGCTGAAGAAGTGAGACCTTTTTTCATGGAATCATAGAATGGTTTGGATTGGAAGAGGACCTTAAAGATCTCAAGATCCTCATCTAGTTTCAATACCCTGCTGTAGGCAGGGACACCTTCCACTAGACCAAGTTGCCCAGAGCGCCATCTGACCTTGAGCACTTCCAGGGATGAGACATCCACAACTTCCTTGGGCAACCTGTTCCAGTGCCTCACCACCCTCACAGTGAAGAATTTTTTTCCTAATACGTAATCTAAAACTACTGTCTTTCTGTTTGAACCCATTCCTCCTTGTACTGTCACTACATGCTCTTCTAAATGGTCTTGTCCCATCTTGCCTGTATGTTCCCTTCATGTGTCAGGAGACTGCAGTTAGGTTACCCTGAAGTCTTGTCTTTTCCAGACTGAATGATCCCAATTCTGTCAGCATTTCCTCATAGGAGAGGTGCTCCATCCCTTTAATAATTTTGGTGGCCTCCTCTGGTCTTGCTCCAACAGGTCTATGTCCTTTTTGTGCAGAGGACCCCAGGGCTGGATGCAGCATTGCAAGTGAGGTCTCACCAGAGCAATGGGGAAGAATCCCCTCCCTCACCCTGCTGGCCATGCTGCTTTTGATGCTTTCACTCATCTCTTGATGCTTGATTGGCTTTCTGGGCTGTGAGTGCACATTGCTGGGTCATGTCCAGCCTCTCATCCACCTGTATCCCCAAGACCTTGGCAGGACTGCTATTGATCCCTTCATTCCCCAGCTTGTGTTGATACCGGGGGGTTCCCCCAACCCAGGTGCAGCACCTTGCACTTGGGGTCTTGTTAAACTTCCTGAGATTCTCATATGTAGAAGATTATGTGGTCTCAGAAGGATGTAGGGGCAACAGGCGGCTCTTTCAAATGCTGTTTATTGCATAGATGGCATAACAGCAATCCTGTGTCGTGGGTGCCAGAGCCTAGCCTAAAAGCTGCCAGCTACAGCTTATAGGCAACCCTGAAGCCCCTTAGTTCTTGTTACAATGCATTATGTATTTTTCTTCACAGAGCATCTTAATATATACAACCAGTCAGCATCACACACAACACTTTTACCATACCTTCTAACCTATCCTAGCTATTATCATTACCATACAATAGTTAGTACTACCCAGTCACAAAAGTTAGTATGTTACAGTTTAAGCTTAATGTTGTTTTTCTGTTTTCTTGCAGTGGAAAATTCCTAAATCTTTTCTCTACTCGCTGCATCAGCATATCTGTTTACCTATGGTATCTCCTGCTTTTCTTGGGAATTGTCTTTACTTGGTAAAAACATCTTCCTAGAGGAAGACCCCTTAATTCCTTTGAGATACTTCCCTGCTGGTATTCCTGTTGGCTTCTGTTATCTCAGGAGTCCGTGGCTCACTTCTGTAAGACTCACCTCTGTAAGTGTGCTCCCCTGTGTCTGCTACCTTTTCAAGTCACCTGCAGAGGGACCTTGTCCTTCTAACCTTTTCATACCATCCCACAGCTTGCTAGGGAAGAACTTGAAATTGTCCCCCTCACATCTGGTTTACTCAAGCAATTAGGTTATCCAAGAAGGAGTTTAGGAGGATTCACCACAACCATCAACACCTTCAGTGGTAGCTCTTTGATGCTCACCTTGAGGGACAGTCAAGGAACATCCTTCACTGCACTGATTGGTATGATCTACTCCCCAGAGGAAGCCATGGGACTTTGGACCTCACCGCCACCAAGTTCTTTAGTTTAAAGCCCATCTCATCAAATTAGGCAGGCTGCTGCCAAGAGTTTTCTTACACTTTATAGACAGGTGGATCCCATCCATCTAACATGTTACAATCATTAAAGCACACCTACCCTAATGTGTTACAATCATTAAAGCATACACTATTGTCACAAAAGCCAAAACCTTCTCCATGGCACCAGCCTCAAAACCAGATGTTCGTCTGCACTATGTGTCTGCTTCTGTCATTTCTTGCTTTTGAACCTGGAACTCCAAAAGGACTTGGAGCATGCTTTGCAGTTTTAATTTTTTTAACAGATGTACTATAAATTTGATCTACGCTCTGTACCCTGAAGCCCTGTGACCAACTTCAGGAAGAGGCCCTAGGCTTGTGTATTGCTTTCTAGGCCACCAAAATCCAGAGTTAGTCAAAACATATCTTTATCTGTAAATTTATCTTTAAAAGCCTTTTCAGTTTAAGCAGACTTCTGGGGCCTGGGGTCCCAACCTATGCAGTCATGGGGAATAGGTTGAGCACATTGCTTATCACAGGATCATTTACGGATCACTGACCAAATTCTGCAGGAAATAAAAAGACTTCCATGTGCATATGTTTTGTTTCTGAGGAACTGCTGGGAATTAAGGCAACATTTTCGCTAATAATTTTTAAGCTTTGTAGCATAAGATTTCTGCTGGTGCAGGACCTTACTGGATGGTGCTGGTTCCAGTCCCATTCAGGGTTTTATCATTTTGGAAGCTGTGAAAGTGCTCTCAAAAACAAAACCAAACTTGTGGATAGCAGCTTTTCCACATGGCTGGAGGAAGCCTTGGAAAGAAGAAACAAGTATTTGGCTTCATTGTTTGCATCATCAAAGCATGCTGCAGACTCTATGGAATGTGCCTCTGTGTCCTGCAAAATCAAACCTTGCATCTTTGGCAAATCAGCATTGTTTTGGTGGCACCAGGCTCTCCCTTGCACCTTGGGCAATATTCATGTCTCCATGGTGGGGTCAAGTCTAGAAAAACCACTCTAGCGAGATTGTAGATATGGCCCTGTCCAGCACATGTCCCACACACCTTAGGAATCCCTAAGCTCGGCTCTTACTGAAGCCTCTGTCTGGAGATTTTCCCAACCTCTTTTTCTTACTGGGCTTGCTTGCAGCCTTAGTCTTGTTAGGATTGGTTTCTCTGGCCTCACCTTGTCCCCAGCCAGGACAAGTTTGGAAAATGGAAAGCTTCACCTTCAGCCCCACGGCTTCTGCAGGGGACCCACACGTAGTTCCTATGCAGAGGTTGAGTTTGTTGATCCACCTGGAAATGTGGCAGATCAGGGAAAGGAATGAGGCAGGGTGAAAGGAAGAGCAAAAGTCTATGCCTGTAAGTGGATGATCACTCCAAAGTAAGGCCAGGTCACCTGGATGATCTCTGAATATCTGAATATTTGCCTCACCCAGCTTGTGGCTGCTTTCCCTGCACCCAGAAAGCCTAGGCAATTTCCATCCTTGTACATAGATGTGTGCTACATCTCGCCACCACAGGAAAATACCAAAACCAGCCAATGTGCTGTGAGGTTGTGCCTTCAGCATGGGAGGTCCAGCTGCCCCCCAGGCAGATCCCTGAGGCTGTTCCCCCCTTGTGGCACTCACCTGCCCAGTGGAAGGAGCTGGCAGTCACAGTGGAAAGGCACATCGTGCAGGTTGAGGATCTCCAACCCCATGAAGTTGCTCATGTTGGGTATGTTACGCATTTTGTTACTCTCCAGGTAGAGGCTTCTGTTCTTGGGACCGAGGCCAGCAAAGGCATGGGGGGAAATCTGCAATGGAAGAAGGGTAAGTCAGGGGCATGCTGATCAAGGCAGGGGAGCAGATTTCTGCCCCTGCACTTGGGGGACCTGACAACCTGTACTGAACCTGGCAGCCCTGTGAAAGGGCTGCTTTAAACAGGGAGGACCGTTAATTAATTCAGGCAGTTTCAATCGCATTTTGGAACTCATTAGACTCTTGTTCAGTCTTGTTAGAAAGAAGCTCATATGCAGGAGGTCGCAGAGTGATCCCCAGGTGCTGTTAAGATACACGGTTTTTATGAGGGTGCTGCTAACACCACTACCTTGAGAGGACGGAATTATTTGGGTAATAGTGAAGAGTCCTGCAGGACAGTCTAATAAGAGAAAGAGAAATCTGGCCAGAGCTGGGAGAAGGAGGTGATTTAGAGAATTGTCTGGACCCCAATGAAAAAGGAGTGGAGGAAGTAAGCTTCTCCCAAGGGAGCCAGGAGCAAGGTTGAAACAAGGCAATGCTATGGCTGAGCCTGAAGAAATCTTGCTTCCCAGCCAGGCTGTGGAACATCTCCTGAAGACTTGGGAATTTGGGGACATCTGTTTGGATGCCCCTACAGGGGCCACCAGCCCTGGGCAGCAGAACCTGTAATATGCCCTATGGTGCCACTGCCCCTTGGGAGTCCCAATAACACACTCACCCACTCCAGACCCATGTTGTCCAGGTAGAGGTGCTGCAGGCTAGAGGCCACCGGCAGGAAGACACTGTCCCCCATGTGCTTGATGGGGTTTTGGGACAGCTTCAACTCACTCAGGGCAGGCAGACTCCGCAGGGCTGCTGTGGGCACCTCCAATAGGCAGTTTCCCTCCAGCTGCAGCTTTTCTAGCATCGTGGTGGGACCCAGGGCAGCAGGAACAATGTGCCTGATGGCATTCCCAGCTAGGTAGAGCCAGCAGAGTCCCCTGGCTCCAGCCAGATTGCCCTCTGCCAGTTCCCCAATGGCGTTGTGCTGTAGATAGAGGGAGAGGAGGTTGGACTGGAGTTGGAAGGTGCCTGCAAGCACACGGGTGAAGGCGTTGTGATCCAGGTCTAGGTAGGCTAGCTGCGGGGCCCCCTCAAAGGCAGCAGCCGCCAGGGTGGAGAGGTGGTTATCGGTGAGGTACAGAAAGACCAGGCTCTCCAGCCCCCAGAATGCCCTAGGGTGCAAGGCCCTGATGCTGCACCTCTGCAGGTGGAGTGACACCAGCTCCTTCAGGCCAGAGAAGGCATCCAGTGGCACTGTCCTGTGATGCGCATGGGTTTTGATGCAGGTCAAGAAGGTGGGCATCCTCAGGGAAGTCCCAAGGGATTTCCTGCAGGTTCCTGTTCTTGCAGGACCCATGATGGAAATTGGAGGGGCAGACACACCCCCGGGGGCACTGCCTGCTGCTGCCTGCCCTTGGCTGCTCTGGCGATGCAGTGGGGCTAGGGGGCGGTTGGAGGCAGTTGCATCTCCTCTCAGGGGATTTCAGGGAGTTGAGGGACTAGCCACGGAGGGCAGCGGGTGCAGCACAGGCACCCTCGGTCTGGACCCGTGCCCTTGCCAGCCACTTGTGGAAGGCGCGCAGGAGGCAGGAGCAGAGCAGAGGGTTCCCATCCAGGCTGGCCCTTGCCAGCCTTGCCACCCCAGCCAGAGGTGGCAGCTCCTGCAGCTGATTTTCCCAGAGGTCCAGCATATGGAGCTGAGGACTGTGGGCAAAGCCATTGGGCACCACATCCTGGAGGGAAGCATGATCCAGGAAGAGGTGCCTCAGTGAGGCCATGGCCAGGACTTCCTCGGCCACGTACGTAATGGGGTTGTGGCCCAGGTCTAGCCAGGTAGCCCCATCCAGCCTGGCCAGGGCCTCACCAGGCAGTGCCTGCAGCTCATTGTGGTCCAGGCTCAGCCTGGGTAGGGCAGGCAGAGCAGCAAAGGCCTCACTGCCCAGCACATGGAGAGCACTGTGGGACAGCCGGAGCCATTTAAGAACCTGCAGACCCTGGAAGGCCATGTCTGGGAGGTAGACCAAAGCATTTGCCCTCAGGTCAAGGTTAGTGAGGGACTCCAGATGACCAAAAGCACGTGGCTGTATCTCCTCAATGTGATTCCCCTCCAGAATGAGCTGCTGGAGGGAGGAGAGCCCATTCAGGAACTCCTGGTAGAGGAAGGCTATGCCATAGGAGGCCAGGTTGAGGTAGACAAGCCTCCCCAGACCCCAGAAAGCCCCTTCCTCCAGACTCTCCACCTTGCAACACTGTAGGTCTAAGTGTGTCAGGTAGCATGTGGCAAGGAGGGCTCCTGCTGGGATGACCATGAAACTGTTGCCCCGAAGGTCTAGTTTTTTGGTGAGCTGTCAGTCACAGATAAAACACCGAGTTATCCCAGATTATCTGGTTACTCCAGATAGCCGTATCTGTCTTCTCAGCCCATCCCTCGACCCATCCCTTGCCCACCTCTGGGATGGTGTCAGGGATGGCTGTCAGGCTTCCATTTAGACACAGGATGTGGGCACAAAGGTTATTGCATACACAGGGTGCAAGGCAGTGGGCAGCACCCATCGCCCCCAGGGCTACTGCAAGCAGGAGGAGCCCCCAGGATGGCCCCATGTCAGAGGGCACCTGTGGCTGGGGAGAGACAGCAGTGAGGCTAGGAGAGAGGCCAGACTCCCATGCATCTCCAAACAGCATTGCCTGCTTGACACCCCATGTGCCAAGAGGGCTGCTGCTGTGACCTAGTGGGGCAGGTCTCATTTTCTCTTGTTCTCACACTATGATTTAGCAAGTTATAAATGAGGAAGAGTGGGAGAAAGAGAGGAGGAATACTTGGAATGAAAAGTGAATGTAACAGCTAGCAGGTCATCACAAGGAGCTGGCTTGAAACAGACACCCACCCCACCCTGTATTTTCTTCAAATATCACTAACTTAAGATTGCCTTGGTCCATGGAAGCTATCAGTATCTCTCCTACAATTGTTTTTATACGGCAAGCAGCTGTAGCCATCCAGGGAATGTGATCACATAGGCTTTTGAGGTGCTACCCTTCTTTAAATGGCAAGTGTCCCATGCCTCCACCATACTGGTCATCTGCCTCCCAGCTGTCTGCCTCCTACCCTGCAAGCTCCCTGCTTTCCCCCTAAGCTATTCATAGCAGTGTTTGGAATAGAACTCCACCGTTCAGCTCCAGGAAAGACAGGTTGGTTTTGGCTGGGCAGGAGTGAGTCCTTGGGGCGAAGGTAGCAAAGAGAGGCGAAGGCTGGGGCAAACAGAGTGGAGGCAGCAGGCTGCAGATATGATCAATACACTCCTCTAAGCTCTGAGACAGCATCAGTGGGGTCTGCAAGGCTCAAACCTGTGGAGCCACTGTAGTGCACAGCCCCATGCCCAATGTAGCTCATTGTCCCCTGTGGTCCCATGTGCCAACACTGCCCTCCTGCTGTCACCCCATCTAGTCCTGCTGCAGCTCCCACACACACACTGGGGCAGCCCTCTCCTGCACACCTACTGCCCAGTGCCACCAATGTAATGTCCCTAAACTCAGTCCCCATCCTGTGCCTGGAGCACTGCCACATGCCAGACATGATGCCAGATACTCCCTCCCTCACACCTGGAGGGTTCACACACCCGAGGTTTGGAGTACCTGGACTTCAAGATGTGTTGAAGAGAGGAAAGCGTCCCCTGTCCTGTCTAGCAGCTGCCGAGCTCCTGCACTGGTGTTGGCTCTTGCAGAAGTGAGAACTGAATGGGCCCCATTTTGTTGCTTTCCCAGCAGCTCTCACTGGGCAGAGCCAGAAACGGGGGAGGAGGAAAAGGACATGGAGAGGAAGGGTAACCCACCCCTGGAGAGAGGGCAGCAACCCAGACTTTGCCGCTCCCTCAATTCACTGTGGCCTGGGAGCACCAGCCCAGCAAAGCCCATGTGGAGTTTGCATTCACCATTTTCCAGGGCTCTGCCTTACCTTTCCAGACTGTGTTAGTCAAGGGAGCTACAGAGGTGCAGGGCAGAGAGGTGACATCCTGCCATAATTGCAATGGCAGTGGTAAGCCAGAGCAAAAGGAGAGGCAGCTGACCGGATGTGCCATGTTTACAGCCCTCCATTCTCCTCATTTTTCTTTTTTACTGCTTTAGAGGAGGCTGGGGTGGCAGTGCCTGCCTGACACATCATTAGCTTACAGAAGAACATGGAGGCATTCATTTTCCTCCCAGCCAGTTGTTTTACTCTCCCAGAGAACAGGAATAGATCTGCAGCCTCACAAAATCTACATTTCTACAAAATTCTACATTTCTACAAAATCTACATTTCTACAAATCTACATTTCTACAAAATCTACAATTTCTACAAAATCTTAGAAGATTTGGTACTAGTATCTCATTCCCTTTCAAGCCCTTCCCTGGGCCTCAGTAGAAGCTGAAGCTGGTGAGATGATTGCTGGGTAAAGGAGCAAAATAAAACTGAGGGGTGAGGCTGGGGAAGGGCCAGATGTGACATCCAGTGCCTGGTACCACACCATGCCCTCTCCATGATTCTCCAGCAGAGCCCAGGCCACCACTAGGGAGGTTTTGCTGTACAGGCTATTTGTTGCAGTGCATGTTTTAGGTTTTGAAGTTTGTATTTGTATTTTGTTATTTGTCTGTACTTGGTTTGTTCCATTCCAAAATACCCTACCCCCCTACCCCTGATGACCCCTGTAGTATCACCCTGATGTAACCACACCCCCCTTCCCTTTCCCCCATTGGCCCAAAGTTTCTTCCCTGCCCAGGCCGATCCCTGGGTACTTAAGAGAGAAACTGAGGCCGAGAAGTTGTTTTGGCTTCTGGTTCTGGCTGGCTGCTCTGCACGTGGCTCAGCCAAGGAGTAAACACCTTTCCCAACCCAAACCAGACCCACTCTTCATTTCCAAGCCTTATCCACGCTTCAACGAGCTAATTGGAGGACCCACAGACTGCTACAGATTGGTCTGGGGAACTGCTTGCCAGTACACAAACCCCAGGGAGAGACCCCAAATCTATAGCTGTTGACAAGAAGGGCCAGGCAGAGGGGAGCAGGGTGGGCTGGACAGTGGCCAGAATGGAAATTCAGGTGTGCTACCTTCATGTCCCATGCCCCATCAGGAAAAGAGCAGCTGCCTCCCTGCAGCAATCTCAGCTGCCAGAAGCAGTATATACCAGTACACACACTGCCTTCTTCCCAGACCTGCCAGCCATCCCTGCTGTTCTTACCTTGCTGTTCCACTCTTGAGCTCGCAGCTGGTGCTGCTTTTGCTTGCTTATCTTGTCATCCCACGGCTTCTGCCAATGGACAACAACACAATCACGCCTGAGAAACTCCAGCTCCTGAAAGGAACTGTTGCAGCGTGCATTTTGGGTTTTGCAAAATTCTGTATGTTTTTGTTACTCGTTTGTTCCTACACCCCCCTCCCCAAACCCCCTGTGGTTTTACCCTGGTGATGGATCTTGTCAATCACCTTTGTAAAAACCAGGAAGATTCTGGTGAGGATGCTCGGTGATTTGGCAAAGTTCTCAGGTTCCCGCTTTCTTTCATTATTCTGTCAAGTGTCCCTGTTCTGGGTGACACCCCCCTCCCTCCTGGATTGGTTCTAGGTATTCCCCTGCTCGGTGTACTCCCCCCAGGGTACTTAAGGTGAGAGCAGAGGGCCAGTGCTCACTCTGCACGTGAGCAGCCCTCTGGGTGAAATAAAACCTAGTGAAACCCACGTGAGTGTCCTCCTTTTTCTTCCACGCCGTTTACCACGCTTCAGCCTGAGGTTCAGACCCACCAAACCTAAAAGGTACAAGACTGTACTCCTTGTATGCTGACCAGAGAGCAAGCTAGCCAGTAAAGCAGCTCAGGACACCAGCATAAGGAACCACAACCTAACAGCCCCACAGTGAGATCCTCAAGCTACCACCCACAGATCCCTCCCAGCTGCCCCAAAACCTCCGACTTCAGCTTGACTCACCATCATAGCATCTGGTGCAGTCCCACACGGTGCTGCGAGCT
This sequence comes from Trochalopteron elliotii, assembly GCA_024734555.1. Taxonomy (NCBI): domain Eukaryota; kingdom Metazoa; phylum Chordata; class Aves; order Passeriformes; family Leiothrichidae; genus Trochalopteron; species Trochalopteron elliotii. The sequence continues at coordinate 4,121,262 of JANPWX010000111.1, forward strand.
GGGCCCTCTGGGCAAATGAAGGTGAGCATACAAAGCAGTGGCCTAGAGGCTGCACCCCTGCTTACAGAGGGCTCAAGCCACTGCCTGGTCTGCAAAGTGCCTGGGACTCCAGAGCACTGGTTCCAAATTACAGGGCAGCCCTGGTCCCCAAGGCCTATGGAGGCTCCTTCTCTCCAGTTCTGGGACACTCCCAGAACAGGAGTGTCTGTTCTGGGACAGACTGGGCACCCTACACAGGCTGCCAGGTGAAGGAAGCTCAAAGGCTCCCAGATGAGCAGCCTGCTTCCAGGCTGGTCCACACTCAGCCACAGAGCTTGGCCTTCCCCCATGGCAACAGGAATGAGACTCTAGAGTCAGGCAGTCAAGCTCATGGCCTAAAGCTGATGGGTCCGAGGGGCTGGAAGGCCAGCCCCGAGGACAGTGAGGGCACACCTGGGGCTGCTCCTGGGGACAAAGGGCACCGCAAGGTCCTGTATGTGCCTCGAGTACAGGGCCAACAGGCTGGCAGCTCAACAGCATGACTGGCAGCCTAGGCACTGACACCGGCCCTGGCTACAGGCAGGTCACAGTGCCCACGCTACCACTAAGCAGCTCTGTGCCATCCTCAGAAAGCAGGGGCAAGACCTTGCTTTTATTTTTCTCCACCCATGCATTTTGGGGACCTGCCTGTGGTTGCACAGATCTCCTGTTTCCCTCCTGGGAAGTCTAAGCTACACTGCTCTATTTCTAAAGGGAGGCTAAAGCACAAACAGACTTGCTCACTCACACCAAGGGGAAGACAGGGGAGAGGAAGACAGTCCCAGAAGAGGGAGCAAGCTCTGTGCAGCCAACCTGCTCTAGGGAGCCATTCCTACCACTGAGTGGGAGAGGAGAGCCTTAGACCTGCCCCTGCCCTGCACTGCGGGGAGGGCACAGGGGTACTTCAGGGCTGGCGCAGGGACAAAAGCTGTGACACACCCTGAGTACGGGAGGTCACACTGGTCAGGGGCCTGCAGCAGGCAGAAACCTGCTTGGTCTGGGGAAAAGCTCTGCCCTGCTTACAGGGTGGCTGGGCTGGGAGCTGGGAGAGTTCCATTTCCCCTCTCAGGTGCAGAGATAGGGGCTCTTACCTTCCTTATAGTGTTGCCCTTCTCTCTGGGCAGCCAAAAGAGCACAATGGCAAAAGGCCAACCGCAGCAAAGACTGAGCCCTGTGCACAGGGAAGTCGCCCAGCACAAAGCCTGTTGTGGCACCCTAAGGTGCCCTGACCATGCCAGGAAGACCCTTTGCCCAGAAGGCCTCTCATACCCCCTCCTCAGCTCCAAGCTGTCTCTTGCCTCACTGCTCCACTCTTGAGATCCATGCTGCTGCCGCTCTTGCCTCGTTGTGCCACAGCTTCTGCAAATGGGCGATAACGCACTTAGGCTGAGAAGCTCCAGCTTCTGTGCCTGAAAGGAGCTGCAATGCAACAGCCCCACAGGCTGAGCCTCAAGCCACCCAGTCCCAAGTATTAACAGTAGGTCTTGCAACATATTCCTTCTTGGAATGGTGCGTGTAATGATCCCTCCCTGATTGTAGACACCGCTCAGTTCCCTCTCAAAGATAAGCAAGAGATTTGCCTCCATTTTTTTGCATGGCTGTGTTACGTTAACTTTCACTGAATAGGTTTTTTTGCTAGCTTTAATATAATCACTGTTGTTTGAAAACAGTGGATTATACTACACTGGTTTTCATAGCGCCTATATTGTGTAGTAAATAATTCTGACTAAGATACTTTTGTGTAGTTGTTATCGTAATAAATTATATAACTTTATATGAATATTGTGGTTTGCAATCCTTCATCCTGAAGGAAAAAATTGTTTAAATGCTCTGTTAAATCTATACAGTCTTTCAGGCATAAACCGTTGACAAAGTTTGGAGTTACAACTGGATTACTCCACACTCAGCTTCCTCTCTGAGGAATTTAGAAAGCAAGGGGGTCGTTTTTGCACCTCATGGCCCATCAGGAGAGCTTTTCTATGAGATTTTGTCTGCAGGTCCTACTCTGTCCATGACAATACCTGTGAAAAACGAAGCTCACTTTTCTGATGAAATTTAAAAGGTTTAATAAAAAGACAATAAGAGACACAAATTCAAAGGGTTAAAATAAAAAATTATGGGTGGTTGGCATTCATCCAAGAGCATACCTACTAACTTGTAAACACTTTTTAAATGCATCAGCCTGTTGAATATTCATAGACCACCATGCATTATTCAAACATTCCTTTGAGTTTGGATGTTCTATTGCTTGGTTTTAAACTTTGATTTGCCTTCATTCCATTCTGTAGATTAAATCAACACTTTATTTCTCCTTGTGGTTCCATCCTGCTGTCCTTTCACATCCTGATAACAGAGGGTCAATAAATTCTTCCTTTGGGGTTAGGTCAAAGCTATCAAGAACAAAAAGCTCTGTTTTGCAGAGAGAGCACTGCTTGCCGCTGTGAAGCAGAAAGTCGTGGGAGACTAGGGTGTGTGCAGAGAAGGACAAGGGAGCTGGGGAAGGATGTGGAATGCAAGGCCAATGAGTTGCTGAGGGGACTTTAGCCAGAAAAACTACAAGCTCAAGAGGGCCATTCAGTCAGACTTGCAGAAATGCCTACATGACAGTGCTCAGCACAAGGGCTGTTTCCCTGCCAGACATTGCTTCCAGCTGCCGACTGCTTCAGACACTGCAGTAGGTGGCAGGCACTCTGTTCTTTCGGTTTCTGTGCATTCTCGGTTTGCTCTGTGCAGGAGCACTCTTGCTTCTCGCTTTTGCCAGCAAGCAAAGAAGGTACTGCAGCAATTTTCCTGCCTTTTTCAGCCCTAGATGAGATTCTGCTACAGTTTGAGTTTTCCCTTGTCTGCAGCAGCAAGAGTAAAGGCGTTGCTGGCTATTTACTATTTTTCCAGATCAGAGATGTTAAGAACCAAAAGCACTGTATTGCAGAGAGAGCACTGCTTGGTGCTGTGAATCAGTAAGTCATGGAGATGCTGGAGTGTGTGCAAAGAAGGACAAGGGAGCTGTGAAGGATGTGAGCTGAGTGAGGAGGTGCTGCGGGAGCTTTAGCCAGAAAAACTTCAGCAGCCTGATCGACATTCAGGCAGAGTGCAGAAATGCCTACATGAGAGTGCTTGGCACAAGGGCTGTTTCCCTGCCAGACATTGCTGCCAGCTGCCGACTGCTTCAGACACTGTAGTAGGTGGCAGGCACTCTGTTCTTTCGGTTTCTGTGCATTCTTGGTTTGCTCTGTGCAGAAGCGCTCTTGATTCTCGCTTTTCCCAGCAAGCAAAGAAGGTACTGCAGCACTGTTCGTGCCTTTTGCAGCCCTGGAAGACACTCTGATACAGCTGGAGTTCTCCCGTGTCTGCAGCAGCAAGAACGAGTGCCTTGCTGCCTAGTTGCTAATTTTCCATGTCAGAGCTGTCAAGAACTCCAAGCTGCCTTTTGCAGGGAGAACATTGCACTAAGCATTCTCTTTCTAGGCTTCTTTTTGTTGGTGTTCTTGAGTAGGTGGCATCATTAATTCCAAGCTCCCTTTTGCAGACAAAACAGTGCACTCAGTATTCTGTTTGTGTGCTTGTTTTCATTGGTTTGATTGGGAAAAAAGCCCTGTGTGTTTTCTGTGTTGCCAGCAAGCAAAGAAGGTACTGTAGCACTGTTCATGTCCTTTCCAAAGCTGGAAGACATTCTGATACAGTTGGAGATTTCCCGTGTCTGCAGCAAGAAGAACAAAGGCCCTGCTGCCTAGTTGTTTGTTTTCCAAGTCAGAGCTATCAAGAACTCCAAGCTCTCTTTTGCAGAGAGAACACTCCACTCAGCATTCTCTTAGTGTGCTTGTTTTCGTCGGTTTGCTTGGGGCAGAAGACCTGCTGCTTTTTTGTGTTGCGAGCAAGCAAAGAAGCTACAGCAGCACTGCTTATGCCTTTTCCAGCCTTGGAAGGCATTCTGCAGCACTTGGAGTTTTCCCGTGTCTGCAGCAACCAGAAGCAAGGCCCTGGTGCCAAGTTGCTTCTTTCCCATGGCAGAGCTGTCAGCAACTGCAAGCTCTCTTTTGCAGAGAGAACACAGCACTCAGCCTTCTGTTTGTGTGCTTGTTTTTGTTGGTTTGCTTGGGTCAGGTGCCATCATTAATTCCAAGCTCAATTTTGCAGACAAAACACTGCACTCATAATTTGGTTTGTGTGGTTTTTTTGGTTGTTTTCCTCAGGGCAGGTGCCATCATGAATTGCAGGCTCGCTTTCAAAGATGAAACACTGGACTCTGCATTCAGTTAGCTCGCTTTGTCGATTTGCTCGTGGCAGCTACAGTCGTGAATTCCAAGCACCTTTTTACAAACTATTCAAACCACAAACATTCTGTTTGTGTACTTCATTTGTCAGTTTCCTAGGGGCAAAAGCCATGTGTGTTTTCTGTGTTGCCAGCAAGCAAAGAAGCTAGTGCAGGACCATTCATGACTTTTCCAGACCTGGAAGGCATTCCCATACAGTTGGAGTTTTACAGTGTCTGCAGCAGCCAGAAGCAAGGCCCTGCCGCCTAGCTGATTCTTTTCTATGGCAAAGCTGTCAGCAACTGCAAGCTCTCTTTTGCAGAGAGAATGCTGCATGCAGACCTTGTGGCCTCGGTGGGGATTTCTGTGGCTTTGCTTGTGGCAGGAGCCCTGTGTGTTTCCTGTGCTCTACAAGTGCAGAGAAACTCGTGGAGTGCCGATCGCACCTATCCCAGCCCTGGAAGGCATTTGGCTCCAGTTGGAGTTTTCCTGTGTCTGCAGCAGCCAGAAGCAAGGCCCTGCTGCCTAGTTGCTTCTATTCCATGGCAGAGCTGTCAGCAACTGCAAGCTCTCTTTCGCAGAGAGAATGCTGCACACAGAGCTTGTGGCCTTGGTGCGGGGTTCTGTGCCTTTGCTTGTGGCAGGAGCCCTGTGTGTTTTCTGTGCTTTCCAAGTGCAGAGAAGCTTGTGGAGCGCCGCTTGTACCTCTCCCAGCCCTGCTGCTGCATTTGGAGTATTCTTGGTTCTGCAGCAGCCAGAAGCAAGACCCTGCTGGCTAGTTGCTTCTTTTTCATGGCAGAGCTGTCAGTAACTGTAAGCTCTCTTTTGCAGAGAGAACACTGCATGCAGACTTGTTGTTTCCGTGGGGGCTTCTGGGCATTTGATTGCAGCAGGTGGTCTGTGTGTTTTCTGTGCTCTCCAGCTGGAGAGAAGCTCGTGTGGTGATGCTCGTACCTCTGCTATGCTTGGAACAGGAAGAAGGCTGTAGACAACTTTGGTGGCTTTGGTGGGGGGTTCTGGGGATTTCCATAAAGCAAGAGCTCTGTATTTTTTGTACTCTCCAGCAGGAGAGAAGTTCATGTGGAGACCCTCGTACCTCTGCGATGCTCGGAACAGGGAGAATGCTTGTGAGCAATTTTAGTGGCTTCGGGGGGGGGTACTGAAGATTTGCTTGCAGAAGGAGCTCTGTGGGTTTTCTGTGCTCTCCAGCGGGAGAGAAGCTTGCCTGGCGACGCTCGTACCTCTGCCATGCTTGGAGCAGGGAGAATGCTCTATGCAATATTGGTGGCCTCGGTGGGAGGTTCTGAGGATTTCCTTGCTGCAGGAGCTCAGTGTGTTTTCTATGCTCACCAGGAGATAAGCTCGTGTGGCAACACTCGTACGTCTGCTACTCTTGAATCAGGGAGAATGCTGTAAGTAACTTAGGAGGGGTTAGAGAGGGAGTTCTGGACATTTGCTTACATCTGGAGCTCTCCAGCAAAAGGGAAGCTCATGTTGCGACGCTCGTACCTCTGCCATGCTTGGAACAGGGAGAATGCTGTAATAAATTATGGTGGGTAAAGAGGGGTGTTCAGGGGATTTCCTTGCAGAATCAGCCCTCTGTGTTTTCTGTGCTCTCCAGCAGGAGGGAAGCTTGTGTGGTGATGCTCGTACCTCTGCCATGTTTGGAACAGGGAGAATGCATAAAGCAACTTAGTTGGCTTCCAAAGAGGGGTTCTGAGGATTTGTTGGCAGCAGGAGCTCTGTGTGTTTTCTGTGCTCTCCAGCAGGAGAGAAGCTCATGTGGTGAAACTCGTATCTCTGCTAAGCTTTGAAGACGTAGAATTCTTGAAAGAAAGTTTGGTGCCTTCAGAAGGAGGGTACAGAAAATAGGCTTGCAGCAGGAGCTCTGTGTGTTTTCTGTGCTCTCCAGCAGGAGAGAAGCTCGCCTGGCAATGCTCGTACCTCTGCCATGCTTGGAACAGGAAGAAGGCTGTAGTCAGCTGTGGTGGGGTTTGAGGGAGGTTCTGGGGTAAGCGTGCAGCAGGAGCTCTGTGTGTTTTCTGGGCCATGCAGAAGGAGAGAAGGTTGCCTGGCGACGCTGGTGTCCCTGCTGTGTTTGAAAGAGGGAGAATACTGGAAGTAGCTTACTTGACTTCGGATGGGGGATCCTGAGGATTAGCTGGCAGCAGGAAGTCTGTTGGTTTTCTGGCCTCTGCAGCAGGAGAGAAGCTCGCCTGGCAACACTCGTGTCTCAGCTATGCTTGGAACAGGGAGAATGCTGGAAGCAGCTTAGTTGTCTTCAGAAGGCAGGCGCTGAGGATTAGCTGGCAGCAGGATCTCTGTGTGTTTTCTGGGCCGTGAAGCAGGAGAGAAGCTCGTCTGGCAAAACTCATATCTCTGCTATATTTGGAAGACGGTGAATGCTGAAAGCAGCTCAGTTGGCTTCCAAATGTGGGTCCTGAGGATTAGCTGGCAGAAGGATCTCGGTGTGTATACTGGTCTCTGCCCCAGGAGTGAAAGTCACGTAGCCACTCTCATCTCTCACCTATGCTTAAAGAAGAGAGAATGCTGGAAGCAGCTTAGTTGTCTTCTGAAGGGGGGTCCTGAGGATTAGGTGGCAGCAGGATCTCTGTTGGTTTAATGGCCGCTGCCTCAGGAGAGAAGGTTGCCTGCCGAAGATCGTGTCTCTGCTCTGCTTGGAACAGGGAGAATGCTGTTTGCAGCTTAGTTGGCCGGCGAAGGGGGGTTCTCAGGATTTGCTTGCAGAAGCAAGTGTGTGTGTTTTGTGGGC